>CM056051.1:361803698-362131198 GCA_029574335.1 Rana kukunoris | reverse complement strand
GACATGGCTGCAATATATGTGGGGGGACATGGCTGCAATATATGTGGGGGGACATGGCTGCAATATATGTGGGGGGACATGGCTGCAATATATGTGGGGGGACATGGCTGGATATATGTGGGGGGACATGGCTGGATATATGTGGGGGGACATGGCTGCAATATGTGGGGGGACATGGCTGGATATATGTGGGGGGACATGGCTGCATTTGGGGACACATTTAAAAAAAGTATCGGTATTTGGTATCAGTGAGTACATGAAAAAAAGTATCTGTACTTGTACTCAGTCCTAAAAAAGTGGTATCGGGACAACCCTAATCATAATTATTGTCCTGGATGTCCCGCAACAAAGGCATATGAAAGAATTGGTCACGCTGGAGCAACCAATTCTTCGTCCATGAACTCCTCCCCACCCTGTTCATGGACTGGGCTTGGGTCGAAGTAAGAACCCCAACACCAAGCCCTCGCACAGCACGAACCGACGAGTACGTAGCCGCAACATGGCTAGAAAACGGTTGGCTGGTCAGAACAAACTATCAGAACGCACTGAAGAACAGAAAGGCCTGCGAAGAACGAGCTGAAAATCAGAAACAAGCGGACAAGAACGCACTGAAAACCAGATACGATCTAAATACACGCACTGAAAAACAGATACAAACCCACAAGCACAAACTGAACAGCAGTTACGGACTAAAAAACATGAAGGCTGAAAAGCGCAAATTGTCTCTTACCAAACTCTTACCAAACTTCTACTGACACGAGATTAGCAGAAGGAGCCCAAAAGGTGGGAATGGAATTTCCATGTTATAGTGCCATCGTACGTGTTGTACGTCACCGCGTTCTTGATGGTCGGAATTTGGTGTGACCGTGTGTTTGCAACACAAGTTTGGGCCAAAATTCCATCGGGAAAAAAATCCATGGTTTTCTTGTTGGAATTTTCGATCGTGTGTACGCGGCATAAGAAGGTTAAAGAACTTACTCTCAAAACAGTGAACATTTGCTATTAAAAGGGAAGTATCTGGTAAGGTTGTGATAAAACAGTAATCTCTAAGGCCGCATACACACGATCCGCCCATCCGATGAGAATAGGGCCGACGGACCGTTTTCATCAGGTCACCGCTGAAGTGGCCTGATGGTCTCATGTGCGTACACACCATCAGTTCAAAAACTGATCGTGTAAGAATGCGGTGACATAAAACACAACGACGTGCTGAAAAAAACGAAGTTCAATGCTTCCAAGCATGCGTCGACTTGGTTCTGAGCATGCGCAGGTTTTTGAACTGATGCTTTTGCGTACTAACGATCGGTTTCGACCGATGGTCAGGCGTTCATCAGTCCGATTGGGCCGTACACACGGTCGGTTTGGACCGTTGAAACTGAACTTCAGTCCATTTTCATCGGTTTAGACCGATCGTGTGTACGCGGCCTTAGCAGCGTTTTAGCAGCGTTTTTTTTATTAAAAAAAAAAAACACCCATGTTGCGGTGCTTCTGAAGCACTTTCGAAGCACTGCCCATTCATTTCAATGAGCACTTCAAACCTGCCCCAAAGATGCTACTTGCAGGACTTTTTCTAACATCCCGCAAGCAGGCCGTCTGAGTGTGAAAGCACTCATGCAAATGAATGGGAGGCAGTGAAAGAGGTCTAACTTCCTTGATGCCCCCTTATGCTTCTTCTCACCCTGTGCTGCCTCTTTGTGAAGATCTCTGGCCCCCCACGTTTTCTTTTGCCTCTTGATTATTCCCCTGACCAACACTGCCTGTGTGAGCCTGCAAGAAATATTTGGTGATTCACTTTCATAGTCTAGGACTAGTTTAACCACTTCAGCCCCAGAAGATTTTACCCCCTTTCGGACCAGAGCACTTTTTACAATTTGGCACTGCGTCATTTTAACTGACAATTGTGCGGTCATGCAATGTTGTACCCAAACAAAATTTGCATCCTTTTTTCCCCACAAATAGAGCTTTCTTTTGGTGCTATTTGATCACTTCTGTGTTTTTTAGTTTTTGCATGATAAACAAAAAAAGAGCGACAATTTAGAAGTAAAAAATATATTTTACATTTTGCTATAATAAATATCCCAATAAAAAAAAAAAAATCAAATTTCTTCATCAGCTTAGGCCAATCACTGACAACCCCGTGCGTATGCCCGGCGGCCGCGATGGCCGCCGGGCACACGCGATTGCCGAGTAACTGAGCTGGGATGTGGAGCTCTGTGTGTAAACACAGAGCTGCACTTCCCTGTCAGGGAGAGAGGAGACCGATTGTGTCCCTTGTACATAGGGACACAATCGGTCACCTCCCCAGTCACCCCCCCTCCCCCCACAGTTAGAACACAAACTAGAAGAAACATTTAACCCCTTCCCCGCCCCTTAGTGGTTAACCCCTTCCCTGCCAGTTACATTTATACAGTAATCAATGCATATTTATAGCATTGTTCACTGTATAAATGTAAATGGTCCCAAAAATGTGTCAAAAGTGTCCGATGTGTCCGCTATAATGTCCCAGTCCCGAAAAAAAAATCGCAGATCGCCGCCATTCCTAGTAAAAAAAATTATAAAACAAATTATAATTATGTCCCGTATTTTGTAGGCAATATAACTTTTGCGCAAACCAGTCACTATACGGTTATTGCGATTTTATCTTTTAAATTTTTTTACCAAAAATATGTAGAAGAATACGTATCGGCCTTAACTGAGATAAAAAATGTTTTTTTTTGTTTTTTTTTTAAATGGGATATTTATTATAGCAAAAAGCAAAAAAATATTGTGTCTTTTTTCAAAATTGTCGCTCTTTTTTTGTTTATAGCGCAAAAAATAAAAACCGCACGGGCGATCAAATACCACCTAAAAAAAGCTCTATTTGTGGGGAAAAAGGACGTCAATTTTGTTTGGGAGCCACGTCGCACGACCGCGCAATTGTCAGTTAAAGCAACGCAGTGCCGGAAGATAACATTTTGTCTGGGCAGGAAGGGGGTGTAGGTGCACAGTAGGCAAGTGGTTAAAGTAAGTAGTCTCTTTTATAGATGCCCCCTGCCAAGTTAAAAAAAACTGTATACATCTGTTTCACTCTTGTCCCAATCTATTCGGTGGGTGGGGGAGCTGAAAATGAAGTTCTGGTAGTGTGTTCAAGGTGGAAGAGGATCCATAAGACCAGCTGCCCACATGTTGATTTACCCCTTTGGAGGATCCTGTATCAGGCAATCAGAGATGAAGGTCAGTGGTAGAGCAGATAAAAGGTGAGCTTTAAGTTATTGGGAACAGCATGTAACACCACAGTTAACTTACAGTATATGGTAAAGAGTGCATTATAGCCATGACAATGAAGCTTGCATCCTTTATGCGTATATCAATAATGTACCTGTCAGTACTTAGACTGTAATACTACCAATATTTTGCATTTTGTCCAGTAAGAGAACTCAAAAAGTCAAGCAATGCTTCATCAATGGCAGATCCAGAGTCTAGTCTCGGGATGGGCACTGCCAGAAAATAAGGTGTCGCTTACAGAACTCAATTAGGTGTCCGATGTGTCCGCTGAAATGTTGCAGTACCGCTACAAAATCAATGATTGCCGCCATTACTAGTAAAAAATATTTAAATATAAATGCCATAAATCTATCCCATAGTTTCTAGACGATTTTCAGGGACTGCAGACACGGTACAAGAGATGGTCAGAGACTGCAGACATAGTACAAGAGAAGGTCAGAGAATGCAAACATGGTACAAGAGGTGGTCAGAGAATGCAGACATGGTACAAGAGATGGTCAGAGACTGCAGATATAGTACAAGAGATGGTCAGAGAATGCAGACATGGTACAATAGATGGTCAGAGAATGCAGACATGGTGCAAGAGATGGTCAGAGACTGCAGGCATGGTACAAGAGATGGTGAGAGACTGCAGACATGGTACAACAGATGGTCAGAGACTGCAGACATGGTACAAGAGATGGTCAGAGACTGCAGACGTGGTACAGGAGATGGTAAGAGACTGCAGGCATGGTACAAGGGATGGTCAGAGACTGCAGGCATGGTACAAGGGATGATCAGAGACTGCAGGCATGGTACAAGGGATGTTTAGAGACTGAAGACATGGTACAAGAGATCAATGCAGCCTCATCAGTGGCCATCATTGCAGCCTCACTGTGCATATGAACGCAGCCCCACCTTTGTATAAAAATTCAGTCCCACCTTTGTATATTAATGCAGTCCCACTTTTGTTTATTAATGCACTACCACTTTTGTATATTAATGCAGTCCCACTTTTGTATATCAATGCAGCCCCACCTTTGTAAATGAATGCATTCCCACATTTGTATATGAATGCAGTCCCACCTTTGTATATGAATGCAGTCCCACCTTTGTATATGAATGCAGTCCCACCTTTGTATATAAATCCAGTCCCACTTTTGTCTATGAATCCAGTCCCACTTTTGTCTATGAATCCAGTACCACTTTTGTCTATGAATCCAGTCCCACTTTTGACTATGAATCCAGTCCCACATTTGTCTATGAATCCAGTCCCACTTTTGTCTATGAATCCAGACCCACTTTTGTCTATGAATCCGATCCCACTTTTGTATATAAATGCAGCACCACTTTTGTCTATTAATGCAGCCCCACTTGTGTCTATTAATGCAGCCACACAGTGCATGGCACTCACCATGGCATTACCGCGATCACACACAGCAGGTATCTCCTCTCCCGACGTGTGTCATGGAACAAACAGAAGCTGTAGGTCTGTGTTCGGCAGTGCAGTGTGCTCTAGCAAGGTCCCCCCTAGACGGGCTTATGTGATAGACAAAACACTGATTCAATCAGTTTTCCATCTCCATCTACTATCACACGAGCAGGTCTAGCACAGGCAGCACAGCCGAACACAGATCCAGCTCTCACACACAGCCAGAGATGCCCAATGTCATACACGCAGGAGAGAGGGGAGCGCTGCAGTCAGCTACAGCTTAAAGCAGCCTCAGGACAGGCAGCCTACCGGCCCTGGTGATGAGAGAGAGAGAGAGTGAGAGACTCGGCAGCGGCAGCTGCAGGCAGGCCCGGACTGGGACAAAAAATAGGCCTGGGCATTTTAGACTGAGCAGCCCGGGGGGGGGGGAAGAAAGATAGATACGATAAAAAGAAAGAAGGGAAGGAAGGAAGATAGATTGATAGATAGAAAGCAATAAGGGGAGATAGATAGATAGATAGATAGATAGATAGATAGATAGATAGATAGATAGATAGATAGATAGATAGATAGATAGATAGATAGATAAACAAGAAAGATAGATAGATAAACAAGAAAGATAGATAAACAAGAAAGATAGATAGATAAACAAGAAAGATAGATTAAGATAGAAAGCAAGAAGGGAAGGAAGGAAGATAGATAAAGAAAGAAATATAGATAAAGAAAGAAGGGAAGATAGATAGATAGATAGATAGATAGATAGATAAGGGAAGGAAGGAAGATAGATAAAGAAAGAAAGATAGATAAAGATAGAAAGAAAGAAGAGAAGGAAGGAAGATATATAAAGATAAATAGATAGATAGATAGATAGATAGATAGATAGATAGATAGATAGATAGATAGATAGATAGATAGATATAGACAGTGGCGGTGCGTCTATAGAGGGTGCCGGAGCGCCGCCCCCTCTGGCTCAGCCGTGACAATGGGCACAGTGACGACAATGGGCACAGTGGCGACGATGGGCACAGTGGTGACGGTGGGCACAGTGGCGACAATGGGCACAGTGGCGACAATGGACACAGTGGCAACAATTAAAGGGCACAGGGGCATCAATTGGCACAGTGGTGACAATTGAAGGGCACAGTGGCGACAATGGGCACAGTGGCGACGATGGGCACAGTGGCGACGATGGGCACAGTGGCGACAATTAAAGGGCACCGGGGCATCAATTGGCACAGTGGCGACAATTGAAGGGCACAGTGGCTGCGTTTGATGGCATGGCACAGTGGTGACACTTGATGGCACAGTGGCTGTGTTTGATGCTATGGCACAGTGGCTGTGTTTGATGCCATGGCACAGTGGTGACAATTGATGGCACAGTGGCTGCGTTTGATGGCATGGCACAGTGGTGACAATTGATGGCACAGTGGCTGTGTTTGATGGCATGGCATAGAGGTGACAATTGATGGCACAGTGGTTGTGTTTGATGGCATGGCACAGTGGCTGTGTTTGATGGCATGGCACAGTGGTGACAATTGATGGCACAGTGGCTGTGTTTGATGGCATGGCACAGAGGTGAGAATTGATGGCACAGTGGCTGTATTTGATGGCATGGCACAGTGGTGACAATCGATGGGACAGTGGCTGCGTTTGATGGCACAGTGGCTGTGTTTGATGGCACAGTGGCTGTGTTTGATGGCACAGTGGCTGCGTTTGATGGCATTGCACAGTGGTGACAATTGATGGGCCCAGTGGCTGCGTTTGATGGGCACAGTGAGGCTGCAATTATTATTATTTGTTTTCATTTGCGCCCACCAACAATTTTGAGCATCAGCCGCCACTGTAGATAGATAGCTATATAGATTATTATCTATCTATCTACAGTGGCAGCTGGTGGGGGGGTGCAAACAAAAAAAAAAGAGAGAGAGAGAGAGAAAGAAAGAAAGAAAGAAAGGTGAAGAGAGAGCGAGAGAGAAGGGAATGAAGGGCACCCCATACATCAGTGTACAGTACTCTCAGTACTCACTCAGAGGCAGGAGGGACTGACTGGATGGATGGATATCAGACTCCATCTTTCCTGATTGCTGGGCTTGAATCCTTCCGCCCACATCCCTTAGGCAGCAGAACAGTGTCCGTCGGGAGAGTGGGCGGGGCAGACACGGGAGGAGAAGAAGAGAGGAGGGGGAGGAGTAGAAGCAGCTCCTCTCCTCTAACTGGCCGTGGGGGCAGCAAGGGGAGGGGAGAAGTGTCAGAGCTGGCTATGATACCCCAGCTGATCTCTCTCTATCTGGCGCTGTACACCCCTGGGGAGACGTGACATATGGCCCGCTGGCCGCCGAGGGCCGTTCGCGGGCCGGAGGCAGCCCGCGGCCCACAGGCATTTGCTAGGTTTGCCCTATGGCCAGTCCGGGCCTGGCTGCAGGCACCGCAAAGCAGTTTAAAAAAAATGGTAAAAAGCCAATGGTTTTTAAAGCCAATGTGACATGATTGCCTCGGGGGGGCAATTTCCCTGTTGCTCCCCCTGGATCCGCCGTTGTGCTTCATTATTGTGTCACACAAGTGGCTACTCTGGTGAGGCCTCAAAGAAGCAGGGAAAGCACTGTATCAGACTATTTTTCTCTGGACAGTAGATGGGTGCACCTGGGTCCCACTAGTTTCTGCCATTTCTGTCCTCAAGATTGCCCATTTCTTTGTGGTTCTTGAAAAGAGCTTGAACAATACATATTGAAATCCTACATTGCTTTTAAATCAGCTTCACTGCCAGAAAACACAATAGCTCCACTGGATGGACTGTGTCGATGGGGGAATCAAGAGATTTTCTTTCCTGCAACCTGTGGTTGACTGGCCTAAGAATTGATGCTGGTTTGAAAGCAAAAGGTAGTCATATTAAGTATTATTTTGATTTCGATTTTTCTTCTGTCCGCTCACTTTGCATTTTGTACATTGATTGAAAACAATAATCAAATATATATTTTTGAAAGCTTTCTTAATATACAGAATTTCTTCACACCTGCCTAAAACTTTTGCATAGTACTGTATATGTCCTGATCAATATCAGCCCCTTATGGGAACTGCTGACATGATCATGTTTTCATATCTCATATCCCAATAAAGAAAGGTTCATCATGTCTGTGGATACCATGCACCATTGTTGACTATGGCAAATAGTGTTGCTCACGAATATTCGCATTGCGAATATTCGCTACGAATATTGCATATTCGAGTATTCACGAATAACTTGAATATTGCGGCGAATATTCGTATTTTTTCAAATTTATTTTTAAAACAGAATAACTTGAATATTCGGCAAAAGGAATATTGCGCGATATTTCTTTTTGCCGAATATTCAAGTTATTCTGATTGGCTCTGATGCAAAAGAAGGGTGGAGAAGAAAATCGCGCAATATTCCTTTTGCCGAATATTTGAGTTATTCTGATTGGCTCTGATGC
Organism: Rana kukunoris; assembly: GCA_029574335.1. NCBI lineage: Eukaryota > Metazoa > Chordata > Amphibia > Anura > Ranidae > Rana > Rana kukunoris. The sequence continues at coordinate 362,123,074 of CM056051.1, read as the reverse complement.
AAAAGAAGGGCGGAGAAGATAGGATAGGAATATTGCGCGATTATCTTCTCCGCCCTTCTTTTGCCACCTTATTCTCCTTTCTTTTAAGTAGAGTTAGTGTAGAGTTAGTGTTTAGTGCATATTAGTTTAGTAATACAGGAAATGATCTCCGTTTATGAGAATTTCGCAATCATTTTCGCATTAGCGTAATTTTTTTTGGATAAAATATCACGAATATTCGATATTAGCGAATATTCGCGAATATTCTTCTATATATTCGCGCAATATCGCGAAATCGAATATGGCGTATTCCGCTCAACACTAATGGCAAAGTCAATTACTGTAGCTGTATTTTTTCAGTCAATTTTTACTGGAATAGCACTGCTGCCTCGGGTGTCTTCCATGTGCTTTCTTATATACAGGCAGAAGATAAAAAGGATCATTACACGGTCAGTTTGTGCATGCACATCTGTCCACCTCATTATGTTTATAGCTATCTTAGGTCCAACCAGCTCCGAGTCCTAATTAAATTGATTAGATTAGGCCTATGCAAAAAATATAGAGACAACTTTCTACTCTATTCTCTTTGGGCTTGTTAACCTAAAAAGGCATAGGGCCAGATTCAGGTAGATGGGAGCATCTTTGCTCCGGAGTAACGCTTCTCATTTGCGTTACGCTGCAGAAATTTTAGGAGCAAGTGCTGTCATTCACGAAGCACTTGCTCCTAAAGTTGCGGCAGCGCATCGCAAATGAGCCGGCGGAATTCAAATTGGGCGGGTACGGGGCGTGTAGTATTTAAACGAAGCGTGTTCCCGCCGCGAACGTACTGCGCATGCGTCGAGTGTTAAAACATCCCCGTGCGCATGCTCCAAATTTTGTGAATGAACGTCAATGACGTCACATTCCCATTCATGAACGTTTTAAGCAAGCGACGTTTTTTTTTTTTTTTTTCGACGCGATGACGACGCCTATACCTAACATAGGATATTCCAACCCCATGTAGGTATAACTATGCGCCGCGTATCCCGTCCGGAAACGTCGTAACGTCACTGCGTCGCGCCGGAATGCGATCGTGAATTGCCGATTTCCGCTCATTAACATATTTTTTGAGCGGAAATCGGCGGGAACGCCCCCGGCGCCATTTTTAAGTTGAAGTAACGATGCGATGGCGAAACTCAGTTACGCTGCTCGCATCGGAGCTTCAACCCGGCGTTTCTTGTTTTCTGGTTACAGAAAACAGAAACGCCGGCTTAAAGTCACAGTTAGGCTGGCGGATCACTGGATCCGCCAGCCTAACTGTTCCTGAATCTGGCCCATAGGTTAACAACATGTGGACACATTACATCAGTTCACAGTAACATAACATGCAGTTTTTATACCATGGACTTTTTGCTCATTTTAGGGTGTATTTTTAGTAGGGTAGTAGGGCCGATACCGAGTACTTGCGGGAGTACTTGTACTCCCGCAAATACCCCCGATACCTAAATAGAATACTCCCCCCCCCAACCGCCACTGCCGCCGCATCGAAAGCCGCCGCATGGGTGAAACAACGTGCGGGAACATCACAGCTTTCATTTGAATAGCTGTAGTGTTCCCACGTGTATAGACACTCCCCCTTGCTCAGGATTGGATGGGTGATCGTGATCTGTCCAATCCCGAGCAAGGGGGAGTGTCTATACTCGCGGGCAAAACAGCTATTCAAATGAATGCTGCGATTTTCTCCATGCGGCGGCGCGATGGCTTGCGGCGGCAAAGGTATGGGGGAAATGGCTGGAGGGACATGGCTGAAGGGAGATGACTGCATATGTGAGGGACATGGCTAGAGGGACATGGCTGAAGGGACATGGCTGCATATGTGAGGGACATGGCTAGAGGGACATGGCTGAAGGGACATGGCTGCATATGTGAGGGACATGGCTAGAGGGACATGGCTGAAGGGACATGGCTGCATATGTGAGGGACATGGCTAGAGGGACATGCTGAAGGGGCATGGCTGCATATGTGAGGGACATGGCTGAAGGGACATGGCTGCATATGTGAGGGCCATGGCTAGAGGGACATGGCTGGAGGGACATGGCTGCATATGTGAGGGACATGGCTGAAGGGACATGGCTGCATATGTGAGGGACATGGCTAGAGGGACATGGCTGGAGGGACATGGCTGCATATGTGAGGGACATGGCTAGAGGGACATGGCTAGAGGGACATGGCTGGAGGGACATAGCTGCATATGTGGGGGACATGGCTGGGGGGACATGACTGCATATGTGGGGGACATGGCTGCATTTGTGGACACATTTAAAAAAAAGTATGGGTATTCGGTATCGGTGACTACTAAAAGTATCGGTACTTGTAAACCTCAAATTTGTCTTAAACATTTCCTATTATAACCAAATCTTTAAAACATATTACTTTTGATATGCTTAACACTAGGGTTGTCCCGATACCACTTTTTTAGGACCGAGTACAAGTACCGATACTTTTTTTCATGTACTCGCCGATACCGAATACCGATACTTTTTTTAAATGTCATGTGACAGTTTTCAAACCACAATACAGACTAAGGATATTTTCTTTAGAATTATGAAGAACTCTAACTCAAGACATTATAAAAGAATAAAAATTAATATAAATGTTTTATTTGCTTGTCACGCAGTAGTAAAAAACTCAAAGAATTTTCACAGAACATGTTGATAAATACAAAAAAAGTATTCTATTTAGGTATCGGGAGCATTTGCGCGAGAACTCCCGCAAATACTTGGTCCCGATACCGATACTAGTATCGGTATCTGGACAACCCTACTTAACACTATTTATTTTTCCATTTCACTAGAGGTTCCATTGCATGGATCTGCTGGTCTGCCAAATACACATTATTGCATTATCAGTTTTGTGTTGTGGCCTACTTTATATATGTAGCGCCATGCTCCCATTGATTAGGCGCTATGTGTTAAATTTTAGTTGTCTGAGCTGTAGTTTGTAGGATTATGCCAAATTGTTGGTTCTGTTTCAGTTCAGCTGGGTTTCACATTTTTCCCCTTAACGGTGGGTGTCGCTGTTACCACAGGTCAAGGTTGGAAAGGCAGCAGGTTGGATGCATTGGGTATCTCTTACCCAGAAGCAGCTCAGGGGATGTGGTCAACCCGCTGTGCATTCTGGGGAGGGGTAATTAAGGGACAGATACCGTTTTGGCGGGGTCTTCAGATCCTGACCTGATGGCCCTCCTGGCCTCAGGGATGTGTGACCTGTTTTATAGCCCCAGGGCCGGCTGGTCCGAGGCCTTGCAACTTTGCAACTGAGAGTAGGCCCATGAGTTTCTGGGGCCTACTAATCCAGGGATGGTCCTTTGCTCTCTTACCTGCGGGAGGAAGCTGAACCAGTGGGATTCAATTGAAGGACGTATCCTGGCAAGTGTACCTCACTGTGCTGCCGGGCCTGGCTGAAAGATTCTTGACACTGTGAGTTGTGTATTTTATTGGAACTATACAAAGTGTGTGAGTGGTTACATGATGGTGGGACGGCCTGACAACACTTATCAAGTCTGTGACAGAGACTTTGATGAGCTTGGCACCAGCTGCTAGGTCAGTGAGAGTATGTCTACCTGGTGGTTGCTGAAATCCAGTGTGGAACTGAATTAATCCCCTGGATCTAAGTTGTACCCATGATCCACAAAGCAAAGGTACCTGAGTCTTTCCCCATCCCTCTACCCCTCTGTTAGAGAACTTTGTTCATTAAAAACCTTGAAAGAGACTTTGTGTTTGGTACAGACAATTTTGTGGACAACTCTTCAAGGAGAACCCCCTGAGATGAGCATATGGAACAGTAAGGTAACAGCAGGCCCAAATCTAGTCCTTCGGGGGTAGTTCTACATATACAATATATGAGCTCCATTTATAAGGATTATTGCACAATGTTTGCTCCTGAAATACTGCTACTTTCTGAATGGTATTAAGAGAGCAGAAATGGAGCCATTCTGTGTGGAACTCATAAGATAAAATACAGATTCATGAATAATGTGGTGTGAATAATTCCTATTAAAACAAATATTTCCCTGTCTATACATTTTGATTGCATTGTAAGATTCTCTACAATTCTTGCAATTGCACCCACTGTGAATGAGCTCTAACACTGCATAACAGTCTATTCAATACTTCTTCTTAGAGCATTAGAATTAACAATCCACATTGACAGAATAGAAATTGTAATGTAAAATCACATAGGTGCGGTAAACCAAATGCCCCGTACACACGTTCGGAAATTCCGACAGCAAAAGTCCGATGTGAGCTTTTGAAACAGAAATTCCGACCGTGTGTAGGCTCCATTGGACTTTTGCTGTTGAAATTTCCGCCAACAAAAGATTGAGAGCTGGTTCTCAAACTTTCTGACGGACAAAAATTCCTATCGGAAAATCAGATCGTAGCAATTCTGACACCCAAAATTCCGATGCATGCTCGGAAACAATTCAACGCATGCTCGGAAGCATTGAACTTCATTTTCTTGGCTCATCGTGGTGTTGTATGTCACCACATTCTTGACGGTTGAAAGGTCATAGAACTTTTGCATGACCGTGTGTATGCAAGCCAAGCTTGAGCGGAATTCCGTTGGAAAAAACATCCAAGGTTTTTCCGACGGAACATCCGATCGTGTATAGGCGGCATAACATTCAACTGACTGAATGGTTGATTGCTGGGTATCCATACATTCACCAATTATCAGTAGAAAATAACACTGGTCTTTAATCCTTTGTAAAATGATTATCGCAACTATTGAAATTAGATTATCATCTGTAACTTCTGGTCTATGTCTAGATATTTAAATATAAGATATAGCATTTATATGTGGATGTGAAGTGAAATATCAAGGTACACTTTTTGATAAATAAAAAAATATATATTTCTGTTGATAACATGCATGTACATAAACACCTTTGAAAAGTAGCTATGGCATCTAAATTAGATCCATTATAGAAGTCCTAAAAAGTGCTACAGTTAATTGTACTAGATCTCCCTGACTGCCGATTGTGTTACTGCTCTATGATGGGTTTATGGTGGGGAAATTAATTACATTTTTTGTGACATTGACACTCCTCAGTAATCACTGCTATATACCGGAACAAAATTATTGTCTTTTTTTTTTTTCTTGTTTGTTTTTTTGGTGTGGACATGTGTTCCATGTTTTGTCGGTATATGTATAAGAATTAAACTTGTACTTAAACTTTAAAATTGTACTAGGGTGTTATTTACATCTCCAAATAAAGGTAAAGAGTCCTCCTTTATAATCAGTAACAACTCCAGAAACTATCTAAATTGTTTTTATATTAACCGCACATTAATTTAACCACTTGCCGCCTGCCATATAGCAAAATGACGTTGGCAAAGTACTTCTGTTATCCTGACCGGACGTCAAATAAGGGGGCACGCATGGCGGCGATTGGTGGTGCGGTGTGTCAGTCCAATGGAGACTCTTTACCACGTGATCAGCCGTGTCCAATCACAGCTGATCATGATGTAACCAGGAAGAGCCATTGGCTTTTCCTTACTTGTGTCTGACAGACGCAAATAGAGGAGAGCCAATCGGCTGCTCTCCTGACAGGGGGGGGATCTGTGCTGATAGTTTGTCCCCCCTCAGATACCCACCCAGGACCACCAGAATCCCGCCGGACCACCAGGATGGCTACCACACTGGACCACCAGCAAAATGCCCATCTGTGCCAATCAATGCCCAGGCAGCTGCCAATCAGTGCCCACCCACATTGCCTACCACTGCCAGTACCACCAGGGATGCCTATCAGTGCCATCTACCAGTGCCGCATATCAATGCCCATCAGTGCCACGTATCAGTGCCCATCAGTGCTGCCTATCAGTGCCACCCATAAGTACCCATCAGTGCAGTCTTTCAGTGCCCATCAGTGTCACCTATCAGTGCCCACCAGTGCCACCTATGAGTGCCCATCAGTTCTGCTTATCAATGCCCATCAGTTCTGCATATCAGTGCCAACCATCAGTGCCCATCGTCAGTGCTACCTAATTGGTGCCACCTCATTGGTGTTGCCTTATCAGTGCCCATTAGTGCCCATCAGTTAAGGAGAAAACGTACTTATTTACAACATTTTTTTAACAGAAAGAAACTAAATATATATATTTTTTTTTATCTTATTTTATTTGTTTAGCAAAAAAATAAAAAACACAGAGGTGATCAAATACCACCAAAAGAAAACTCTATTTGTCGGAACAAAATGATAACATTTTTGTTTGGGTGCAGTGTAGCATGACCGCGCAATTGTCATTTAAACAGCAAAGTGCTGAAAGCTGAAAATTGGCTTGGGCAGGTAGGGGGGTAAATGCCTGGTAGTAAAGTGGTTAAATTAAGTTAAAAACATTAATGTTGTTCCTTTAACTTGTCTTACCTATTTTAGTTCTTTCTGCTGTACGTCGTGTTTAATCTCTCTTAGCAATCCTGTTTATTGACATTCTTTTTAGAGATCAATATTGTCTCGATGTAGTGTCCACAGAAAGAGATAGATCAGTTCAGTTCTATTGAGCTGCAGTCTGCAGTTCATTTTGTTAAAAAGGCTCATTGAACCTCAGTTTTCCCTTATTCCAAACAATGCATTATGATTTCCACACTCTTGTTCCTTTGTTTTGATGTTGTCAGTAATTGATGTCCTACTTTGGCAGCTGATTTAGCCTAGGATGATGCATGTGGTCAGTGACTCCACATTTTTTCATGCATGTGAAATGACTGCTATTTTTAGGGGTTTATGTATCAAGGCAATTTTGACTCATTCTGCATCCCAACCCACAGTGCAATAAGTGAAGGGTTACTTCACAGTGTTGTCATGGGATGACAATCATTTCTTTAACTTTATTCTATAGACATACATGAAATGTCAACCAGGAGCTGTAATAATGTATCCTATTTTCAATTTCCTCTGCCTAGCTGAGACTTTTTGATAAAAGACTAGATTAATGGACTTTGTCTTGGCCATGCTTCATATATTTTACAAAAAACTTCCACTGAGATCATATTAGCCCTTCTAGAAATCATTAAAAACCATCTAAAGTATACAAGATAGTCTAATGGTCTAGTGTTATATGATTTCACAGTCTGGGATCGGGCTCCGAAACCAGAAGCAGAAACAGCAGATGGGTTTGTGGGTATAAGCAGGTAAGAGTTCATTACATAATTGGGGTAGCAGTATGGGAGTGAGGCAAAAGCAAAGTCAGCGGTCAAAATGAAGTTGGTTCCCCCCAAAGGTAGCAGATTTGAAAAGGAGAGTGACAAAGAGTGGTAGGTGAATCAGTAGCAAAGGGCATGCTTACAAATAGTTGTAAATATAGATTATGTGTAGCAATAACAACTAGACATGTGCACACATCCGAAAAGGGGGCCCCTTGAAGAAGCGATTTCTCGCAAAACTGGTTGGGCGGAACGTGTGGCATATTGGCATCACCCTCCTTTTTTGCTGCTTGGTTTTCCCTATTGGACGGGTAGTCTGTTTGTCTCCGGCCTATACTCCAGGCTGAAAGGCTGGAACCATGTGAGTGTGTTTGTCCTTTTTTAATAAAATTTTTAATGGTTTTACACTATTGGATCCCTTTATGTCTTTGTTTCTATGAAATGCGGTCTTCCACGTTTTTGGAATATTTTGAATAAGGCGAGGATTATTACCAACTGTGTCCATCCAGCTTCCAGCTCTGTTAATCCCTGAACCGACACGCTATCTGGGGTCTCCTACTAGTTAGGAACCACTGGGAATCTGGTAAGCAGATTTTATGATTTGGTGGTGGAGGATTCCATCTGGTGGATTGTCACTTCGATTGGTGTGAATGTCTGATCATTTGAGTGTGGACTTTTCCTTTTCTTCACTGGTGATGTACTGAGTCATATGCCCCGTACACACGATCACTTTTTGTGATGAAAAAAAAATGTAATTTTTCTTCATGAAAAAAAACAAAATTTTTCCAACTTTATCATTAAAAATGATGTTGCGTACACACCATCATTTTTGGAAAATGATGAACAAAACAACGGCACTCTAAAGGGGAAGTTCTATTTGCCTTGAGGCTGCTTTTAGCTGGTTACTTGTTAGTAAAAGACGATTCCTGCTTTTTTGTCTGTTACAGCATGATGAATGTGCTTACTCCATTATGAATGGTAGTTTTACCTCCCGTCTCCTAACTTGCTTCTGGGCATGTGCGGGTTTAAAACGTAATTTTTGCCCACACACGATCATTTTTTATGACACAAAAAATGACATTTTAAAAAATGACATAAAAAATTCAAGCATGTTCTTTTTTTCAGAAGACATAAAATGACATTTTGCCCACACACGTTCATTTTAAATGACATTTTTAAAAATGTAATTTTTATTCATCACAAGAAATGATCGTGTGTACGCGGCATCAGTGTCTCAATGGTGATTTAATCACTCACCATATATGGACATTTCTCTTTGGTCTTCACAATATCAATTGACCACATATCAATTGTTTTTAGTACACAACATATATTTGTATGTTTATCATGTATAGCGCAACTTGTTTTTTCTATATGGTGGGGAAGTGGTTAGGGTCAAATTTGTCATTGAAGGGTTATGGTGTCTGTCAAATGTACTAAGACGAGTCGACCTAGCAGCTTAACTGTACAACGCCGCAATCGTACATTTCTGGTCAAATGCTCCACCCACAAGCTATAGTAGAATTCTAATGTTGTATCACTAGTAATTATTATATTAATTATTATTACTAGTCAACCAGCATCAGAATTCTTCTATAGCTTATGGGTGGAGAATTTGACTATAAATGTCTGTTTGTGATGATCGTATGTTTTTAGCTGCTTCGTCAAATCTTCATGTCTCTATAATGTCAAATCTTTTCTCTCTATGTTGAATAATCTTGGACTAATAGAGTTAGGCTAGGCAGATTCGACCGCAGGTTCAATAGACACAGATCGCTATTTGTCACCATCAAATCTTCTATCTATATAGAACTGTTAGAGAAGGATTAGTTGTACACATGTGTAGACATACACATGTGTATAGCATCGAAAATGGACTTTCTAGGCATACAACGGTTAAAATTGAATTGTTTATTACATACAAATAATTTACAAATTATATACAAAATAATAAATACAGGAATTTGTCACACTCGATGACAAATAACTAACACATACACCGGTGTGACAAACCACCAAATACTAAAATAAATGCACATGTCTAGTAGCAACATAGAGCAATATAGCAAGTGAAAAAAGGAAATATGGACAGCCGCACTCCAAAAAACCTTGATGGTTGTCTTTATTTAAAAAAAAGGAAAGATGCACTACAAGTCACAGCACACGACACAGGGGTAAAACAGCTGACGCGGTCAAGGTTTTTTGGAGTGCAGCTGTCCATATTTCCTTTTTTCACCTGCTGCCTTGTGCATTGCCAGCACCCTTGATTTCCTGAGACCATACTGATCATCCCAACACAATCCACCTGGAGTGGTAACCTTTTCTTCAACATAGAGCAAGATATTGGTATATAGAGCACAATATTCAGACAAATTGGTGGTGCAGGGGCATTGTGTTAGATAAGAAGTCTGGGAGTGTTCTGGTCCTGGACGAAGATGGCTGTCTAAGGCCTCGTACACACGAGCAGACAGATTTGTTCAAATCTGTCTGTCCGACAGATTTGAACAAATCTGTCTGCTGGGATTTTGGTTTGCTCGCGTGTACACACAAGCAAACCAAAATCCCCGCCAGCAGACGGCGCGCTGACGTGGCGGTGACGTTGCCGCCGCCACGTCACCGCACCAGGAAGTAAAACACTTCCGCGCATGCGCCAAATCCATTCGGCGGCGGTGCGGCGGCGGTGCGGCGGCGGTGCGGGACGACATGTCTGCTGGTAAGTGTACTAACCAGCAGACATGTCGGGCGGACGGATTCCCACCCGATAGATTTCAAAGCATGCTTTGAAATCTGTCGGGTGGCCAAATCCGTCGGCTCGGCCGTACACACGATCGAATCTGTCTGCTGAAACGGTCCAGCAGACCGTTTCCAGCGGACAGATTTGATCGTGTGTACGAGGCCTAAAGCCTTAGATCCCACCAGTGTCAAATTTGTCAACATTTTCGTCAGTGACATTTTTACAGGGATGAAAACAAAGCAAAAAGTACACCACATTTTCGTCCACTGACGAAAACTATGAAGAAAATAAATTCTGTTTTCATTAACGAATGAAAACTAAACGAAAATGTGACATTTACTCTCATGAACTAACATCCGGTTTCCACGGAGCTCTGCCTGCTTCCTCTCCCAGCAAGCAAGTGACTGTGCACCCAGAAGTATAGGCCTCTGAGTCCTCAAATGACCATCCAGAGCAGCACTGTGCATTAGAGGCCTTCCGCTTCACCACAAGAGTCCCACTCCCAACTCACGAGTCAAGGTGACTACTGTCCAGAGCACCCACTGTGAGTGTGTACATTACAATTAGAGGCCTGATGCCTACCCTCAGACCACCATCTGTCCAGAGCACTGTGTGTGCATTACAACTCCTCTGACCTCAGGCATCCAGGGCACTGTGCATTACAGGGCATCACTCAGGCATGAGACCACCATGCAGCACTGTGCAGCATTACAAGCCTGTTCTAAACACTGGCATCCAGAGCACTGTGCATTAAAGGCCGTCCCTGTCAGACATGAGAGCACCATTCAGCACTGTGCATCTTTCCAGGCCTCCTATGACCAATGACCACCGGCATCCAGAGCTCTTTGCATTGCAGGCCATCCCTGAGACCACCATCCAGCACTGTGCACCATTACAAGCCTCCTCTGAACACCGGCATCCAGAGCACTGTGCATTACAGGCCATCCCTGTCAGACCTGAGACCACCATCCAGCAATGTGCAGCATTGCAGCCCTCTCAGACCACCATCCAGAGCAGTGTGAAGGTCTGGCATTGGAAGACGAGGATGTCAATATTGCTCTGCCAACACTGCAAACACTGGGGTATGTTCATCTAGTAACAGTAGAGGGGACTTCGGTCTCCATTTGTATACCCCAGGGATGCTGCACAGTCGGCCTAGATCCCCAACATACTGATGGAGTGAGCCCAGTCACCCTGTCTTCTCTACAGCGGCTGAAATAACTCCAAGGAGTAGGATCAGTCCGCTATTCTCCCCAGCAGTGGGTATGTTCTACAAGAGAAGCAGAGGTTGGCTGGGATGTTCTGTTTGGGAAAATATGTTTGGGTTACTGTGTGGGTATGGGCATTGGGGGAATGGAACTACAGACTAACTTCAAAGTCAACCAGTTTGGGGTCTCCTGTGCTAGTCTTCTGCCAAAAGGGGAGATGTGTGATAGGAGTCACTTTGGGTGGGGTGCTTGGGGAAAGATTACCTTGGATAGCACTGGAAGCCCCTTACCACCCCTCCCCCCTGGCCCCTCCTTTGTGTAATTTATCCTGTGTCTATTAGGGGCACGGGGTGATCAAGAACCCCAGTCTGACCTTAAGAATATATGAATATAAAGTTCATTGTTTATCAGAGACCATTGCTAGATGGTTTGAGGTGGGGATTGAAATGTGTTTGTTAGGTGTGGCTGTATCCCATTGTTCTATTGTGTCTGTCTGTCTTGGGAGCAACCTATTATGGGATGTACATGTCTATGTAGATTAGCTGTGAGAGGGGAGGGGGAATTCCTCCAACAGCAATTTTCACTGATTGGACAGTCTACTTATGAGAAGTGTTTAAAAAAGTTTAATGTTCATAAGTCAAAATGAGTACTGCCTAGTTTGTGATTGCAAGTGGTTGGAAGATATGATATCTATATTTAGACTGTAAGGAAGCGGTATATGATGAAAGCATTCAAGTGGAGTGTGGGACGGTTCAATACACCATCTTTTTCTTTGTGCATCACCCATGTACTGACATATCAGTATTTCACCTAATTTTCCTAAACTCAGTTTTTCCAAAATTAAGTCCGTAACATTCCCCCCCTCGCATGTCCCCTTCTCTGATTTCTCCATCAAGATCAATGGCACAATTATCAGTCCCTCCCCACATGCTAAAGTGCAAGGTGTAATCTGGACCCCAAACTCTCCTTTAAGCCCCACATCCAATCACTGTCCAAATCTTGCCACCTCAACCTCCATAACATCTCCAAAATATGTTCTTTCTTATACAATGACACTACAAATCGACTAATCCACTCTCCGGTTATCTCTCGGCTAGACTATTGAAACTACCTTCTCATTGGCCTAATTTTACATACAGTAAATTACCCACTCTGCCAGACTCATCCACTTTACCAGCTGCTCAGTGTCTACTACCGCTCTCTGCCAATCCCCCTTTTGGCTTCTGCTCATCCAAATAATAAAATTCTAAATACAAACAACAACCTACAAACCATCAAAAACTCTGCCCACTGTGACATCACAATCTTCATCTCAAAATACCAACCAAACTGTTCCCATGAGACCCTTTTCACACTGGGGCCACCTGAGTGTTAGCAGTGTTTAAGCAGCGCTTTTTGCCCACTAGCGAGGCGCTTTTTACACCTGAAGTGGGCAAGGAAGGGGCTAAAATCTCCATTGTTGAACTGATTTTTAGGCGCTCCCAAACTGTCCCAAGGATGTCCCGCAAGAACACTGCTCCGAGTGTGAAAAGTCACACTGAAATCAATGAGAGGCGGTTTTGAGCTTTACATGTGATATTTCTAGTGCTAAAATTCCTGAAAACCGCTTTAGTGATAAAGGGGTCTAACTTCTCCCAAGAACTTCTGCTCTATAGCTCTTTCATCACTTCCTTACTAAGGATGAGTCGAACACCGCTCCGGTTCAGTTCGCACCAGAACTTGCGAATAGGCAAAAAATCTGTTCGAACACGCGAACACCATTAAAGTTTATGGGACACGAACATGAAAAATCAAAAGTACTAATTTTAAAGGATTATATTCATTGTCATAAAAAGTGTTTGTGGACCTGGGTCATGCCCCAGGGGACATGTATCAATGCAATTTTTTTTTTAAAACTGCATTTTTTTCTGGAGCAGTGATTTTAATAATACTTAAAGTAAAATAATAAAAGTTAAATATTCCTTAAAATGTTGTGCCTGGGGGGGAATTTATAGTATGCCTGTAAAGTGGTGCATTTTTCCCATGTTTATAACAGTCCCTGCAGCAAAATGACATTTCTAAAGGAAAAAAAGTAATTTAAAACTCATTGTGGCTGTAATGAATTGTTGAGTACCGGTAATACAGATAAAATTAATAGAAAAAAAACTCCATTACCAGGCCCTTTTATTGTTTCATTTTAAGCATTATTGTAATCGCTCCCGAAAATAATTCAGTTTTTAAAACTTTTTTTTTGCAATGATACATGTCCCCTGGGGCAGGACACAGGTCCCCAAACACTTTTTATGACAATAACGTGCATATAAGCCTTTAAAATTAGCACTTTTGGTCTTTCATGTTAGCGTGCCATAGACTTTAATGGGATTCCGTGGCTTTAGAATTTCCCCCGAACTCAGCATATTGTTCGGTGTTTGCCAGAACATCACAACAACTAAAGTTCGGCCCAAAGCTATGCTCGGGCCTAACCGTTCACCCATCCCTATTCCTCACATGCTGGAACTCTTTACCCTAATTAGGGATGAGCCGAACACCCCCGCGTTCGGTTCGCACCAGAACCTTCGAACAGACCGAACGTTCGCGCGAACATTTAGAACCCCATTGACGTCAATGGGACTCGAACGTTCAAATTCAAAAGTGCTCGTTTTAAAGCCCCCATATGGAAGTTATTGTCGGAAAACATCTTTAAGAACCCGGGTCTTGCCCCAGGGAACATGTATCAGTGGAAAACGTTTTAAAAACGGTTGTTTTTTTCTGGAGCAGTGATTTTAGTGATGAAGCATTCCATTGATACATGTTCCCTGGGGCAAGACCCGGGTTCTCAAAGAAGTTTTCACAGGCATACTATAGACACCCAGCAGGTACAATATTTAAAGGAATTTTTCATGTTTTTATTTTATTTAAACATCATGCTTAAATAAAAAATAAAATGAAACATTCCTTTAAATATTGTACCTGCTGGGTGTCTATAGTATGCATGTGTAGCTTTATGGTGCACACTGCAGAGGACACAGGCAATACACCACGTGAGAATACTGAAGCTAGCACAATCAAATACCTGCCAGTAAATTAGGAAAAACTGATCTAGCTAAACTAGACAGTGTATAAATATATGTACAACACCTGGGATGTATATATATATCCTCTACACACTGTAAATGTAATTGACTAGCCTGCCTGCTCTATCTAGCTAGGAAAAAAAGAGACTCTCTCTCTCTGTGACTGATATCTAACCAGCGCCGCAACACATTACACGAGGCCGCCCTGCAGGCGGCCTTTTATACTGTGGGGCGTGTACTAAAGCCCTGAGCCATAATTGGTCAAAGCCACCCTATCTTTGGCCAATTACGGCTCTCTGTACTGAAGGCACTGTGATTGGCCAAGCATGCGGGTCATAGTGCATGCTTGGCCAATCATCAGCAGGCAATGCCGCAGTGAATTATGGGCCGTGGCGCATCACTAGAATTTGGAGCGAACGACCCGTTTTGTTCGTATTTCGACGAACGATCGAACATACAATGTTCGAGTCGAACATACGTTCGACTCGAACACGAAGCTCATCCCTAACCCTAATCTATCCAACAATTTCATACTTGATCTGTTTTTAGGCGATCCCTGAAAACCCAGGTTTTATTTGAGACTATGCAACACATTACCCCCTACAGTATGTTTCGAAAGGAAGGGAAGGAGTCAAATTTAGCAAAAGACAACTGTGCACAGCTGATACCAGGTCTACAAAGGGCTGTGAGTTGTCAGACCACAAATGGAAAATACAGGAGCATTTATGGCCAGTCACAGGTATTTTGCAGAATTTTTGAGGTCCTAGAAGTGTGTATGTATTGCAGAGATGTACTACACATGTTTTTGCCCTAAGAAGACTTTAATGTGTTGTTTTTTTTCTAAATACGGTAATTTTAATTGACAACTACAGTATTAAACAGATGGACACTGCCACCTACACACTGCAGAGCCATCTGTAAGCCATCGCATATTTTGCCTATGAAGCCTCCCGCCTGCACATGATCTCTTTGTCTAGTTTTATTAATATACACAAAACAAGTCCGCGCTCTTAAATGTCTGTAAAATATATATAAAATATATAAGCCCAATGTTGTTGGGATAAAAGAAAATAATCATATACATATAGAGAAAAAAGAATCCATTTATTGCAGATCCGCTTCTAAAAACAAGGGAGAAAACAGTCCATATAGGATAATATACAGGGCTGTAGAGTAGTAAGCAATGTGCACAAACAGTTCCACCAGCAGACACCAGCAATTCATGGGGTTAAACCTCAACGGTTCCATGCACAGGCCATCATGAGGACAAAAAACACACGCTGACAGTACCTTGATGGTAGATGGTATAAAGTGGTACACAGAGAGCCGCCGTCAGATCTTAGGTGCCACTTTATACCATCTACCATCAAGGTACTGTCAGCGTGTGTTTTACTCCATGAATTGCTGGTGTCTGCTGGTGGAACTGTTTGTGCACATTGCTTACTACTCTACAGCCCTGTATATTATCCTATATGGACTGTTTTCTCCCTTGTTTTTAGAAGTGGATCTGCAATAAATGGATTCTTTTTTCTCTATATTTATATGATTATTTTCTTTTATCCCAACAACATTGGGCTTATATATTTTATATATATTTTACAGACATTTAAGAGTGCGGACTTGTTTTGTGTATATTACTTGTGTTGGGTACTTCCGGGTACCGTCTTTCCCGCTGCACTGAACTGTCTATATGATACCCTCTACAGCAATCACCATAGGGTTTGTTTTTGCTTCATTAACCAGCCTATATCCCTCCTAACGCCAGTGACAGTTTGTGTATTTTTTTCTAGTTGACATAATGATTACATGACTAGGACCAATTCTGATTTGTTCATAAAATAAATTGAAGATTGTAATAGTGACATCTGGGAATGAGAAATTCCCTGCACCCTTTTGAAAATCTGAAGTCAACAGTAATGCCGCATACACACGGTCGTTTTTTGCGATGAAAAAAAACGTTGTTTTTTAAAACATCATTTAAATTGATCGTGTGTGGGCAAAACATTCCAACATGCTTGAATTTTTTGTGTCGTTTTTCAAAACGTTGTTTTTTGTGTCATAAAAAGTGATGGTGTGTGGGCAAAACGATGTTGAAAACAACGTTTTTAAAGCCGCGCATGCTCAGAGGCAAGTTATGAGACGGAGCTTCAATGGAACAGAGTGCCGTCGAACGTGTCTTACGTCACCACGCTTTGCTAGAGCATTTTGGAAAAACTATGGTGTGTATGCAACGTCGTTTTGGAAAATGAAGTTTGAAAAACGTCGTTTTTTTTCATGAGATAAAACGTCATTTTTTTTCATCGCAAAAAGTGATCGTGTGTACGCGGCATCAGAATTTAGTCTTTCTATTCTATAGAATTTATCCAGATTTGTTGCTTTGGGATATTGCAACTTTTCCATAGTTAGTACTCTTTGCTGCCTTACCCACAAGTCTTAAAAATAAATTATACAGTTCTGTATATTCATGTACCGTGTGTGAATTATATAAAATGTACAGCATAGCTAACCTACTGGGTTGTGCGTTTACATAAAGAAAATTAGAAGAATGCTTTGAGGCTGCCTTAGTGATAAAGATGAATGTTTCAGCTTATGCCCCACTCGCATGTATAGTAACCATATTTATCAGTGTAAGAAGATACATTGTTGTAATTTAGATTCTGGGAGGTTCCTGATAAATATCCTGCACTGATGCACATGATGGATAAGGTACTCTTAGAAGACAAGCCATTTTTTACAAGGAATAGAGAATACAATAAAACACTTGCCGTTACTGAAAGCTATGTCAGTCTTCTTCTTCCATCAGTACAAATGGACTCACCTCTATGGAATTACTTACATAAACCTTTCTATGTGTATTTTACAGCCATGGTCGTCTGCAGAACTTTTTCCAGGGGGGGGGGGGGGGCATAATTTTACAGTCACCTATGCTCTGCTTCTTTGTCATAAGGGGAGGGGCTTAGTCATTATCCCATAAAGCGCAGGCATGTGCCCATGATATACAGCCTCACTGTGCTGATCAAATGTACAGTACAGAGGGTGTACATTATGTGTATATACATCTCTATATACAGGTCAGATGATGTATATCTGCAGTCAGTGATGACGGAGGAATACAGGAAGGAAGATGGGTGTATATAGCTGTATACAGGACAGAACAGATGATATGATCTTTCCTATATGTGGTACCCCCCTTCACTGATCATACCTGTATGCACTCAGCTGCCCCCCTCTTATGTATATATGTCAGCCCCCCCCCCCCCTGTACACAAACAGCCTTCTCCCTTCACTTGTACTCACAGCCCCCACTTGTAAGGTCATGGTGGTCTTCCTTCTCCCAAGACCTGTTTCCACATGTCCCTTTGAAAATACATTACAGGCAGCAAAGCAAACACGAGGGTGCACATACAGGAAGCAGACAGAGGTGGCAGTAAAGAGCTCTGTAACTCAGTGACACTGATCTTGCAACAGCTGTGGAGCCGACTCACACAAACACAGAGAGAGTCAGCACAGCTACAGATGCGAGCATGGCAGACCCTTGCTGATTCCAGGGGGGGTTACTTGCCCCCCCCCTTACCCCTATGAGCGGACACCCATGTTTACAGCTATAATTTTCAGACTATAGCTCTGCTATATGTGCCACTTAAAACAGAATCTAAATGTTGTTCTAATTTCTAAGTTGTTACTCTATTTTCAAACTTCCAGTAATATTAGATTAGATTTTACTAGTATTAGTTATCCTTATACAAACAATAAGTGTGCTACCAATAAATCAATATAAATGCTTATAAACCCACATGTTAAGGTGTAGAAAAAAAAATAGTCCATAGGTGCTTTTATGTGATTCCAACAAAATCCATGCTTGAAATAGTGCTCTTTCCCACAAGAACAGGAACGGTACACCTCTTACCAGAAGAAATGGATCCCAGGTAATAGGGATCTCACATGCTCTATTACAATTGGAAATCAGCTGTGTTATTCCACTTCAGAATTCAGGTAAGGACGCTCCCTTTTGGTGATGTATGGATTCAGCCTAAATGTCAGGAAGTATCATACAATCCTGGTTCCACCAAACATCCTGCTGTGAGTGCTCACCAGCACAGGGAGATTTCAAGATGGGAGAAAAGTCATAGTGTAGAATGCAAAAAACTGACATTTATTTAAAATAACATATTGCACTTACAACAAAGTGGGCGTAAGAAGGCAGATAAAACAAACACAGCTGCAGAACTTGTCCTGTAGGCTGGTGCATGGTAACGTCAAAGACTACAGCTCTAGCTAACGCGTTTTCCCGTAAGAGGCATCGACTGGGAACGGAGGCTTATATGTTATTTTATTAAATATTTTTCGTATATGTATTTGGGCTGAGTTTTTAAGCCTCATGAGTTGCGGTATATTTTACTATATACATATATATATTGTGGCAGTGGGACCCCATGCTACCTAAAAGATTGCTGGTTTACGCCAGATTTTGGAGAGAAAGGTACACTGATTCAACAGCTGTGTGTTAGGCTATTTAGTTGTGACCTGACTATGGCTCAGGGCTCCACCCAAGAGACAGGAATTCTGTGCATGGGAGTCAGGTGGACTCCTATTCTTCTGAGAGGAGTCAGAGGCTGCATTGGTGCAGCCAGAGCATGCATTTCTGCAGGAGGTAGATGTCCTTGGAGACAGAGCAGCAAGGCGCTAATCAGGAGTAAGTTTGTTTGTTCTGATAAGCAGACCTAAGGCCTAGGCTAAAGGCCTGTAGCAGCCATATGGCAAGAATGTAAGCCAGGAGGCTAAAGTACTGTATAGCATATGCAAGATACAGTAATGGTTGAACCCCCCCCCCCCCTGTGTGGGCTACTGATGTCTTTGTGAACTTTTCCGTGCTTTTAAATAGAAGTGGACTACCAGGCCCCTTCAAAAATTCAGTTCTGGACTGGAGTACTTACTGAAAAAGCACCTACCAAGTGAGTCTTATCACCCCAATCTTAAACTTAATATTGCTTCGGGCAGGTTTGGAAGAGTTCCAGATCCTCGCATACCAAAAACAGTGAGTAGAAAGAAACTGTGTGTTTTGCAGCAATGCTGTGAGAAGCAGCTAATTTGAACCAGTGGAGTCTGCATGTGAAAGTGTAATGTAAAATCCTTTGCGCTAAAACAATCAATAGTGAAACGAATAAATATTGCTAAGATTGCAGCAAAAACTAATAGGGCCAGATTCAGGTAGATGGGAGCATCTTTGCTCCAGAGTAACGCTTCTCATTTGCGTTACGCTGCAGAAATTTTAGGAGCAAGTGCTGTCATTCACGAAGCACTTGCTCCTAAAGTTGCGGCAGCGCATCGCAAATGAGCCGGCGGAATTCAAATTGGGAGGGTACGGGGCGTGTAGTATTAAAACGAAGCGCGTTCCCGCCGCGAACGTACTGCGCATGCGTCGAGTGTCAAAACATCCCCGTGCGCATGCTCCAAATTCTGTGAATGAACGTCAATGACGTCACATTCCCATTCATGAACGTTTTACGCAAGCGACGTTTTTTTTTTTTTTTTTCCGACGCGATGACGACGCCTATACCTAACATAGGATATTCCAACCCCATGTAGGTATAACTATGCGCCGCGTATCCCGTCCAGAAACGTCGTAACGTCACTGCGTCGCGCCGGAATGCGATCGTGAATTGCCGATTTCCGCTCATTAACATATTTTTTGAGCGGAAATCGGCGGGAACGCCCCCGGCGCCATTTTTAAGTTGAAGTAACGATGCGATGGCGAAACTCAGTTACGCTGCTCGCATCGGAGCTTCAACCCGGCGTTTCTTGTTTTCTGGTTACAGAAAACAGAAACGCCGGCTTAAAGTCACAGTTAGGCTGGCGGATCACTGGATCCGCCAGCCTAACTGTTCCTGAATCTGGCCCATAGTGTTTACCAATACACAAGTGTAGCATAGAATAAAAAAGTGAATTTGTGCAAAAAAACACACATCAATCAATATAAAACATATATGTGATAAATATGCAATAAGTGAGAGAAGAAATTAAATATAAAAGTCCATATGTGTCAGAAGTGCAAAACATGCAGTGCACCAAGATGCTTAAATGTAGCTGTGTAGCTGTGTACAAGATGGCGAATCGACAATTTCCGACGAACCCCGCAATGATGGCGGATTGGCATACATCCGCCTGGCGGCACATATATAGAATGCTTTGACATTCGATCCGGTTCCCCAGATGAAGGCATGAGCCGTAACGCGTAGGGATACAGGGATACAGATGTACACCTGGAAGTGACGTGAGATATTTGGCAGATGCTGCCTTGTTTTATTTGATGCCTGCTTTTAATTTACTGATGTAAGGAGATTACTTTGTTTCAATACATTTGCACTTTATTACATACTACACCATTGGAGGCCTATCTCTCTTTATGTTTCCCGGAGTATTATAGCTAAGGGGAATATTGCAGGACCTAAGGAAGATTGACACGTTCCTGGTAATATCAACTGGATTTATCCAGAGGATTTGTTTGAATGCTGGTGTTGTTCGTGCAATGAGTGCACAGGTGACTGCAAGTATGGAGAGGCCACCAAAGTCTGAGTCTGCAGTGGATTGGTGCAAGCAGCACTGAACCAAGTTAAGGGGGAAGTGCGTGTTATTGCCCCTGGCAACGCTGGTGCAAGCTGGCCAGCTATCATTGTGCAAAGTCCCCAGCTTAAAAAAAAAATGCAATTGGGGAGACTGTGTTAGCCACTTAAGCCCCGAGCATGTTTTTCAGATTCGGTGTTTACGAGACTAAAACATTTTTTTTTGCTATAAAATTACTTAAAACCCCCAAACATTATATTATTTTTTTCTAACACCCTAGAGAATAAAATGGCAGTCATTGCAATTCTTTTTGTCACACCGTATTTGCGCAGCGGTCTTACAAGCGCACTTTTTTTGAAAAAGATTCACTTTTTTAAATAAAAAAATAAGACAACAATAAATTTGGCTCAATTTTTTCTCATATTGTAAAAGATAATGTTACGCTGAGTAAAATGATACCCAACATGTCACGCTTAAAAATTGCGCCCGTTTGTGGCATGGCGTCAAACTTTTACCCTTAAAAATCTCGATAGGTGACGTTTAAAAAATTCTATAGGTTGTATTTTTTGAGTTACAGAGGAGGTTCAGGGCTAGAATTATTGCTCTTATTCTAACGATCGCGGCGATACCTCACTTGTGTGGTTTGAACACTGTTTTCATATGCGGGCGCTACTCGCGTATGCGTTCGCTTCTGCGCGCGAGCTCGTCGGGACAGGGTGCTTTAAAAAAAAATATTTTTGTTTTGGGATTTAATTTTGTTTATTTTAAAATTTTTAACACTGAAATAAAAAATAAAATAAAAAATGATCACTTTTATTCCTATTACAAGGAATGTAAACATCCCTTGTAATAGAAAAAAGCATGACAGGTCCTAAATATGAGATCTGGGGTCAAAAAGACCTCAGATCTCATATTTAGGCTTAAATAAAAAAAAAAAAAAGAAAGAAATTTTACCTTTTGAAAAAAGGTAAACAAAAAAATTGTCTCTTTAAGACGCTGGGCGGGACTGATGTTTTGACGTCACTTCAGCCAAGCAGAGCTATGGGGACCGGTTGGCCTCACTCGCATCCCCACACAGTAGCCGAGCAGACCCGATCGCCTCCACCGCTACCGACGGCTACAGTAAGCGGTGGAGGGTGCGGGAGAGCGGCGGGAGGGGGGCCCCTCTCCCGCCACCGATAACGGCGATCTCACGGTGAATCTGCTGCGGAGACCGCTGTTATCGTTGACAGGACCGCCCACAAAGAGATGGATATCTCGGTTGTGGCAGCAGCTGCTGCCGTTACCGAGATATCCATCTTTAAAGTACCGACGTATAATTACAGTGGGCGGTCGGTAAGTAGTTAAGAACTAAGTGCGCTGTTTGCGGTGCAGTAAGTGGGGGCATGAAGTTTCCAAGTGCCCTTTGTCCCAGGCTCCAGTGCAATGCTACCTAGCAATGCAATTTTCTGAGAAGCTTGCTCGGAGTGCCAGGAGTGAGCAACAGGCATACCGGAAATGTGTGAGAGGAGTGCAGTTGCCCATAGCAATGCCTATGATGTCAGGTCGATGGACCGCGAGACAAACATATTGCCTACAGAGGATCGTGGCAAGTTTAAAGCAACACTGCATCATAGAGAGAGAAGTCTATGTGTGTGGGAGGACCAGCAACGTACAGCTGGGAGAGCAC
Organism: Rana kukunoris; assembly: GCA_029574335.1. Lineage (NCBI taxonomy): Eukaryota > Metazoa > Chordata > Amphibia > Anura > Ranidae > Rana > Rana kukunoris. The sequence goes on along the minus strand of CM056051.1, from coordinate 362,100,691 downwards.
CGTTTCCATTGGCAACAGGAGAAAATGTGCCAATGGGAAGGAAGAGCTACAGGGAAGAGGTATACCACCATCCCTATAGAGATACCAGTGAGATTTTGCATGTTGGGAAAATGCCATCTCCCTTAGAAACAGGAAAAAGTTGACAAGTATAATGCTTAGAATGTGGTCAACCGGGGCATGGAATCTTTTCTTGTCCCAGTTTGTGGAATACGGCTGCTGATATTGTTGCTGGGCTTAACTCTTCGCCTGCAAGTTCCTGTGTTAAAGTATTTGCAGTTACCCCTGGCAACAGAGAGGAAATTCCTGTTGTGCCTGCTGTAGTTTCATCCCGTGGCCACCAGAAGGAGTGGGACAGTAGAAGTGCAGTACAAGAGAGTCAACATACTCAAGTGAACATGACAAGACCTGTTACACTGATGGGTAAGACTGTTGCTGTTAAAGTCATGGGAAAGACTGTGTGATTGCTCACACTGAACTGGAAGTGATCCCAGAGGGGAGATCCACTGTTGTTGCAGAAAAGGACTTGCCTTACTGCAGTGCCCTGTCTAGTGGGGAGGCAAGTGTAAAAATTGAAAATGGTAATGTGAAACTTAGGGTCCTTTCACACGGGGCGGATCAGTAATGATCCGCCTCCGTGTGTCCGTAAGCTCAGAGGGGATCACTCCGTAGATCCCCACTGAGCCGTTGGATGACAGGGAGGTCTCTGCACACTGTGCAGGGACCACCCTGTCTTTTCTCCGCTCTCCGACTATTCCTTGTCTGCCATTTCTGCTGACTGATACGCTGTGTATGACCTGGCTTGTCTAACCTTTCTCCTGCTTGCTGTCTTGCATCTTAGTGCATCTGCATTTGCTGCCCCTCAGCGCTCCTGCATCCGCTGACCTGTATCCGCAAGCGCACCTGCATCCTGTATCCAGCACCTAAGCCAGCTCTTGTTCAGTAGGGATGAGCTTTGCGTTCGAAACGAACGTATGTTCGACTCAAACATCGTCTGTTCGATCGTTCGTCGAATTTTGAACAAAAACGATCGTTTGCGGCAAATTCGAGTGAAACGAAACAACCGTTTTTAAAACTTTTTTCCATTGATACTACTATCAATGGAAAAAAAAGTTTTAAAAACTGTCGTTATTTCAGGAGTCCTGCTCCTAAAAAAACTACAGTTTTTAAGACTTTTTTCCATTGATACATGTTCCCTGGGGCAAGACCCGGGTTCTGAAAGACGTTTTCCAACAATAATTTGAAAATTGGTCTTTAAAATGATCATTTTTGAATTCGAACGTTCGAGTCCCATAGACTTCAATGGGGTTCTAAATGTTCGTGCGAACGGTTCTGGTGCGAACCGAACGTGGGGGTGTTCGGCTCATCCCTATTGTTCAGCTGCCATCATCTCCAGCCAAGAGAACCCTGTAGGCAGAAGATACCTCACTGTGCTCCTACAGTCATTGTCTCAACTCCAGTGACTCCGGAGCCAGGACTGTATGAGATGTCTCCCTCTGCACATTAGGCTCACCTCCAAGGTATGTGTCAGGTGCAGAGGCAGGGGATTGCAGATCCTGTGTGGTGTGACCACTCTCTGAATCAAATGCCAGAGAAGAGAGCTTATGATATATGCGCCATCCTGCTGCTGGAATTGATGCTGCTGTGGAGGCATTGGCATCCGCTGGTTTTGCATTTGCAGCCTGTGGCCTATTGCATGTGGAAGAGTATGGCTCAAGTAATCGGTACCCACGGAAGGGGAAGTGCTCAAGCAATAGGTATTGCATATTTGATATATGTTAGGGATAGTAGACCTAAGACTGCAGCTGAGAAAATGATTGGTGAGACACTTGTGGTGAAGCGAGTGATGGTGCTGATGCATGTGGAGCACTAAAAAGGGAGGGGTTAGGGACATGGGAAATAAGCACTCTGAAGAGCTCCATGCTCATGTTTGATCTTTTTTCTAACACAGGTTCAGTAAGCGGGACTATTGCCATAGCCTGGTGATATTCATCAGTATCTTCAATGCTATTTTTTTCTGTTTATTTGTTTATGGCCCTTATGAGGGCATGATCATTAATTTTTTTCCTGCTTTGCCTGTGTCCTGGGAGGACAGGCTCTTGCTCAATTATATGGCCTGGTTCTGGATGAGCTGGACTACTTCTAAATTTGCACAATGAATTCCTGTGAGGTGATGGTAGGACTAGTCATCTAGTCACCAAAGGTAGACAAGAGCCGAGCACCCCCCTGTTTGGTTCAAATCAGAACTCCTGAATAGGGATGAGCTTTGTACATCGCATGATCGATCGTTCGTCGAAATACGAACAAAACTGGTCGTTCGTGCCAAATTCGAGTGACGCGCCACGGCCCATAATTCACTGCGGCATTGCGCGCTGGTGATTGGCCAAGCATGCACTATGAACCACATGCTTGGCCAATCACAGCGCCGTCAGCACAGAGAGCCGTAATTGGCCAAAGCCAGGGTGGCTTTAGCCAATTATGGTTTAGGGCTTTAGTCCATGCCCCACACTACAAAAGGCCGCCTGCAGGGCGGCCTCGTGTAGTGTGTTGCGGCGCTGGTTAGATATCAGTCACAGAGAGAGAGAGAGTGTCTTTTTTTTTTAGATAGATAGATAGAGCAGGCAGGATAGTAAGTTAAATTTACAGTGTGTAGAGGATATATATATGCATCCCAGGTGTTGTACATATATGTATACACTGTATAGTTTAGCTAGATCAGTTCTTCCTAATTTACTGGCAGGTAGTTGATTGTGCTAGCTGCAGTATTCTCACGTGGTGTATTGCCTGTGTCCTCTGCAGTGTGCACCATAAAGCTACACAGGCATACTATAGACACCCAGCAGGTACAATATTTAAAGGAATTTTTATTTTATTTATTTTTTTAAGCATCATGGTGCTTAAATAGAAAAAATAAAATAAAAATTCCTTTAAATATTGTACCTGCTGGGTGTCTATAGTATGCCTGTGAAAACATCTTTGAGAACCTGGGTCTTGTATCAATGGAATATTTTTTTTGAAATGGTAGTTTTTTCTGGAGCAGTGATTTTAATGATGCTGCATCATTAAAATCACTGCTCCAGAAATAACAACCATTTTTAAAACTTTTTTCCATTGATACATGTTCCCTGGGGCAAGACCTGTGTTCTCAAAGACGTTTTCCGACAATAACTTGCATATGGGGCTTTAAAATGAGCACTTTTGAATTTGAATGTTTGAGTCCCATTGAGGTCAATGGGGTTCTAAATGTTCGCGCGAACGTTCGGTCAGTTCGAAGGTTCTGGTGCAAACTGAACGCGGGGGTGTTCGGCTCATCCCTACTCCTAAACAGGGGAAATGTTCTAACCCGAACATCACACCCTATTGAAGTCTATAGGAACTGAACAGAAAAGGGAAAATGTTATACTTACCTAACGGTAATTTTCCTCTCCTGATGCAAGCATGACAGCATATACGTATGGGAAGGCTCCGCCTCCCTACCCAATCAGGACAGGTTATACTATAAAAGTAGGTCTCCTCCCTTACCACAGTATTTTCATACTTTAGTATTACTGCGGAAGGCCTTTCTTGAATGTCCTTATATTTGTTTCACTTTCCCTTTTTTTTGGGGGGGGGGGGGGGGGACCTATATGCTGTCATGCTTGCATCAGGAAAGGAAAATTACCGTTAGGTAAGTATAACATTTTCCCTTTTTCTGACACAGCATGACAGCATATACGTATGGGATCTACCAGATCACCAGACAACAATGGTGGGTACTTCTCAAGTGTTTAAGAGGATTAGATCTATCCCCTCTAACGACTGAGATGTATTGTAGTTACGACTGCTGGGTCCACCAGAATGGACCCCCAACGTGTTGAATGTAGACCAGGTCATAGTTTACATATTAACTCTGGAGGAACTATTTTGGAGTTATGTCAATGGATGCACAACCAGTTTGGAAGAGCTGTCTCTGCCCTCATCTGATGGATTTGTTCTATCCATCTATGCTTTGACTAACTTTATCAGAACAACTTTGATTGTCTTAGTTGGACAGCGAGATTGTCCTTTTCCGTTGCCGTTAGGCCTGATGAGTATCGTTTTTCTCCTAGAAGGGCCAATTCTATGTCTCTCTTTAACCTTCAAACTCTCTTCAATGCTTGTGGAACTTCAAACACTTTAGTTTGGATCTGCCAAAAGGATGATGATGTTCTAACTCAGGTTGCCAAGATACTAACCTTTGTATAGTGTTGAGGAAGAGACAAGAGACATTTTGCCTGATCATTTCAGCAACAAGGTAGTTTATGGTTTGACACTTGGATGTTTAAGATTCTTCTAAATCTTCTCTACATACTGTATTTGCCAAAAGGAATACTTATTCCATGTTACTGGCCATATTTAGGATGTCTTGTCCCTCTAAATGGAGAGTGAGAAAATGTGGCTGATTTACCAAGCTGTGCGCCATGACTCATGGTGCACAGGCAGGAGTAACAGCCGTTTTTACATTTACTAAAGAGATACGCTGGCAGTGCAGCGTATTTCTCTATTTACTATAATGCCTAGTGCGCCCAGGAGAGGGCGCATTGAGCACCACTATAGAGCTGGCGTACGGCATCTATAAATGTAAATAGCGGGGATTTGGGCAGGAGTTTATTAGGGGAGGGAGGGGGGTGATACAGGGGAAGTGTAGTGACATGTGTTTGAGTGTGTGGCGCGGGCCGAATTGAAAGTGTAAGTGACTTTTGAGAACCGATCCCTGTACGCTTGCACAGTACGCCTGAACCTCGGGAGGTTCATTTGCATACTGGGTATGCGTACAGGGACATTTCGGGGATTCACGTGCGCCTTGTCAGTACGCAGAGAAATTCTTGGTAAATGCCAAGTGGCTCTAATTCCTGTGCATGACGCGGCGCACAGGAATCCCCGACCTGTTCTCAGCCTGCGCTGACCATGAAGGGGAACTCTGCGCCAAATTTCAAACAAGAAACCGGCGTGGGTTCCCCTCCAGGGGTACATTAGGCTCTTTGGCTTGGTCTGGAACGTGAGGGGTTAAACCTACGCCGAAAAAACAGCGTGGGGTTTTGCCCCAGATCCAGACCAAACCCTCATCCCAGGCACGCAGTCTGGCCCGGACAGGAATGGGGACGAGCGAGCACCCCCCCCCCTCCTGAGCCGTACCAGACCGCATGCCCTCGACATGGGGGAGTGTGTGCTTTGATGGAGGGGGGCACTGCCACCCCACCCCAAAGCACTCTTGTCCCCATGTCGATAGGGACAAGAGCCTCTTCCCGACAACCCTGGCCATTGGTTGTCGGGGTATGCGGGTGGGGGCTAATCAGAATCTGGGAGCCCCCTTTAATAAGGGGGCCCCCAGATTCCGGCCCCCCACCCTATTCGAATGAGTATGGGGTACATCGTACCCCTACTCATTTACCTGGGGGAAATGTGTAAATTAAAAAACACATCACACAGAATAAAATAATTTATTAGTTAGCTCCGGGGGTCTTCTGCTGGGCCCCCCTTTCTTCTTTAAGCTCTTTTATAAGGTGGGGAGTGTAAGCCCAGTCTTCTCTCTTCCGCCGGGGCCCTGGGCTTCGCCATTTTCTGCCGGGGGGGCTGCCAACCCACCCCGGTCTTCTGCGATGCCTTCCGCCATGGCCCCCCACCCCATTAGCTAATTTACTTCCGGGGGACCCCACGCCTTTTTTTTTTTTATTTGGTGTGGAGTTCCCCTTTATCCCGGTCCTGTCAGGGGGGGAAATGCCTGATCGTCTGTTCATACAATGTATGAACAGCGATCTGTCATTTCCCCTAGTCAGTCCCACCCCCCTTACAGTTAGAACACACCCAGGGAACATAATTAACCCCTCCCTCGCCCCTAGTGTTAACCCCTTCCCTGCCAGTGACATTTTTATAGTAAGCAATGCATTTTTATAACATTGATCGCTAGAAAAATGCCAATGATCACAAAAATGTTTCCGCTATAATGTTGCAGTACCAATAAAAATCGCTGATCGCCGCCATTACTAGTAAAAAAATATATATTAATAAAAAAGCCATAAAACTAACCCCTATTTTGTAGACGCTATAACTTTTGCGCAAAACAATAAAACGCTTATTGCGATTTTTTTGGAACCAAAAATATGTCAAAGAATACGTATCGGCCTAAACTGAGGGAAAAAAAGTTTATTTTTAGATAATTTTGGGGATATTTATTATAGCAAACAGTAAAAATATATATATATATATTTTTTTTAAATGTCGCTCTTTTTTTGTTTATAGCAAAAAAAAAAAAAAAACGCAGATGTGATCAAATACCACCAAAAAAAAAAATAGATTTGTGGCAAAAAAAAGGACGCCAAATTTGTTTTGGGAACCACATCGCACGACCGCGCAATTGTCAGTTACAATGACGCAGTGCTGAATCGCAAAAACTGGCCCGGTCATTGACCAGTAATATGGTCTGGGGCTCAAGTGGTTAAAAATTAACAAAACACTAAAGTTAGCCCAATTTTTGGCGATAATGTAAAAGATGATGTTACACCAAGTAAATAGATACCTACCATGTCACGCTTTAATAGAAGAGTCCCAATAAGAAAAAAGTGAACAGATCAAAGTCCTATTTTCCAAATAAAGGACGTATCAGATGATGTTATTATTAGCTGGAACTGTGCTGCTCTCCTACAGGTGAAATAGTGACATCAAACCAAAGGAACCACAGAACAGTGATGAGATAGAAAGTAAATCCTCCACCATCCAGAAATTCCAGGTGAGAGGTGAGTCTGTAGTCTTTAGATATTTAGCTTGTATAGTCTATAGTATAGTGTCTAGTATGGTGTTTTCGCAGCAACACACACAGGGCCAGATTCTTGTAGCTGCGCGCCTAATTATGCAAGCGTTGCGCATCTCAGATGCACTACGCCGACGTAACGCGGAGTGGCAAGTACCGTATTCCCTAAGTAAATGCGCTCCAAGATGCGCCTGCGTCGCGTAAAATCATCGGCGTAATCCGGCGCAACTCCAAAGTAGGAGGGAAGTGGGCGTGTTGCACTGTAATGAAGCGGGACCCCATGCAAATGCAGGCCGGGACGAACGGAGCATGCGCCGTGACGTGGATGACCCGCGCCGTGACGTGGTTGACCCGCGCCGTGACATGGATGCCTTCTGCACATGCGCAAAGCCTCCATGGTGTATGAATGGACAGCAACATCATTGGGGCCTTGACGTGGCGTTGCTGCTCCCAAGTCCTGCATGTTGGACTTGGGCTAATTCAATGTAATGTGGATGTGGGGTGTGTGATCTAGGGACCACAGTGGTGTGCATGCGTGCATTATCTGTGTGACATGATGAATGTGTGTGTTTAACGATCAAAGATTCGTAACACGAGGACCCTCCTGACTGCTCTTCCATCAGCAGGTGGGGTCTCCTCTGGCAGGGGGGGGCTGTGTGGTTGGGGGGTCAGGTCATCACGTAGGGCAATCTGCAGGCCCTTTCTGATGGCAAAGTTGTGCAGAATGCAACATGCACCGATGATCTGACCCACAAAGTTGGGGGAATACAACAGGGCCCCCCCGGACTTATCCAGGCATCCAAAACGGGACTTCAGGAGGCCAAATGTGCGCTCCACCACTGCACGGGTTTTGATGTGTGCTTCATTGTATCTTCTCTCTCCTCTGGTTTGGGGATTCCGGAAAGGAGTCATGAGATGGGGTCCAAGTACATATGCAGAGTCACCTGTAAGGGAAAAGACAGGAGGATGTTAGTCATTAGACATGTGCACAACAAAAATTTTCGTATTTTTTTGTTCTGTTTTGTCTTGTTCTGTAGATTCGTAAAGATTCGTAATTTCGTAAGATTCAAGTTTTCCTATTCGGACCCATTCGTATTTTGTAAGACGCAAGTTTTCCTATTCGGATCCGTTCGTATTTTCGTAACAGTTTTATTTTCGTTTATACTGAATGATTCGTAATTCTGTCTACTTTATGTTCGTTGATTCGAAATTCGTAATTTTGTTAGATAATAATTTTCGTTTAATGGATTCGTAATTTTGTACTTTCGTAAAAACATAGCAACAAGCGTCTAATCCATATTAAGATATGCTTTCTCTTAAGCCCCGTACACACGGTCGGATTTTGCCAACAAGGTGACTCAGCACAAAAGAGATAAGTTGATTGGCTAAGATATTAAGTAAGATACATCACTTGCTAACTACACTGCCCATTCGAAAGAACGTTACAACTTACAAGTTCACAAATTTACGAACAGACAAAGAAACAGATTTACAAAACACACAAATGAAAATACGAACATACGAATGAAAATACTAACAGACAAAGGATTTAAAATGCGGAATGCAAATCGTTCGTTATAGATGTAATTTTCGTTCTTTTGCTTTCGGTGTTTCGTATTTTAGTAAGATTGTCCATTCGTACTTTCGTATTTTCGTTTGTTCGTTATTTTGCTTATTCGTAATTCCGTAATTTTCGTATTTTGGGTCTTTCAGCTATTCGGATGTTCGAATTGATACGAATGTACGAATACTAACAAATTCGTATGAAAATCCATTCGTTACGAACGGGAACGCACATATCTATTAGTCATGCATGTGCCCCTTGTGATGTCTGCATTATGGGGGGGACAGTCATGCCTGCCACCCATGTCACTCACCAACCAGCCAGCTGTCCCCATACATGTCCTGCTCAAAATCTGCTGGGATGGTGCTTTGACGGTATATGTAGCTGTCATGACTGGACCCGGGGTCTTTTGCACGGACGTGCCATATGAGGTATTTGGCATCGGCTATCACCTGTACGTTGATGGAGTGCCAATGATTCCGATTGCGATAAATGTGCCCTGTGGCACTGGGGGGCTGGAGTGCCACATGTGTGCAATCAATGGCCCCGATGGTGCGTGGGAATCCATCAATTCTGTAGAAATCTGTCATTGCCTTCACCTGCAGCTCCTCAGTGGTGGGTCTGATGATTTGGTTGGCCATGCGTCTGAGGATTGCTGGGACAACCTGGTGCAGACATCTGCTTATGCTGGTTTGTGACATCCCAGCCACAACTCCACTTGTACGCTGGAATGATCCACTGGCCAGGAAATGCAGTGTTGCCAGTACCTTCACCAGTGGCTGCAGTGCATGTGAGCGGTATGTCTTGCTGGTGATGTCCTCCTGCAGGGCTGTGGTTATTTCCAGGATGGCAGCAGGGCTGAATCTGAAGATGCGATACACCTACTCATCACCCATGCCAAAGAGGCTCATGCACGTTCGGTATATCCTCTCACGTGCCCCCTTCCTCCTCCTCCTTCTATGCTCCTCTTCATCTGCATACATTAGTAGTGATAAGACCATGGCTGCCCCTGGCATGTTGGCATACGAATGTGTTGTCCAGTAAGTGTGATTGCTCAGCTCGTCCGTTATGGTGCTGCTGTAGTTGCTCTCCAGCTGACTTGCACACGGTCTTGAGCAAAGTTACCCGTGCTTTTATGAGGGGTATGTTTACTCAAGGCTTTCGTGTTACGCGCACCACGAGTAGCCAACGCCGAACGCGCGTAGTTTCCGGAATCCGCGCATCTCCCTCATTTGCATATTTGCATGCTAATTTAATGGGAGCTGAATATTTGCGATGCGTAACTATACGCCTACGCCACGCTAGCTTAAAGCATTTTCGCCGCTCAGATGAAAAAGATTTTCTCGCGTATGTGGTTCTGTGTTTACCGCACATCGATACGCAGGCGCACATTTACAATTACGCCGCGCATATCCATTTACGCAGGCGTATCGCTGCTGAGAATCTGGCCCACAGGCTCTCCAGAGAAGGCAAATTTATTCAACTGACTTCCAATACAGAATAAAGTCCAAAGTCCACAGATGACACAAAATTACACAGAGTAATTCAGATTTCTACCTGCGCCCCCATACTCATACAGAGAGAATACCTGGAGTACCTTCTCTCTGATGGCAAAACTGACTAACAGAATAAATATCCTTTTCACTGAATAGCTGACTTTGATCTGAAAGACATGATCCAGCGTCCTGCCTTGCAGATCGTCAGGTAATTGTCACTCCCAGCAGGAGTCAATTTAGTATTCGGGAACCAACCCGTATACATCCTTGTATACCAATTAGCTCTCTTTTAATAAGTAATTATATTACCTGTGGCCTAAGAAATTTTTGATATGTAAGCAAGAGCTCATCCTGTCCAGTTGCCTATTTGACAATAGACAAGTGTCTCTTGATGTGAATTACAGGTCTGATGTGCAAAAAGGACTTCCTATATCCTTCTCTTTGCCTATTTGATAATGGACAAGTATCTTTTGATGTGTACCATGCAACTACATGATGACCCTTTATGTACCATGCAATTACAGGTTACTAAGATTTGGCCTGGTCAATCTTGAACTCACATAATACAGTATAATATATATATATATATATATATATATATATATATATATATATATATCCATATCTACATCTATATATATATATATACATATAACACCCAACACATCACTACATATCATGTTTGATGTGTGCCAGGCATGATCCTGCAAATAGGAAGAGGAGAGGGGACCATGGGAGCGAATTCAAATTGATTACACAGGTGAATTACCTAACACCGCACACCAGAACAAATATTTGCTGGTTGTCGTGGATTCTTTCAGTCACTGGGTTGAAGCTTTCCCTACCAAACACTGTACTGCCACTACTACTGCAAGGATCTTGGTCAAATAAATATTTAGTCAGGGGGGGATACCAAAAGTTTTAGACAGTGACAATGGGCCAGGTTTTGTAGGTAAAGTGGTGCAAGAGACATGTAAGCTCCTTGGTGTCGTCCAAAAATTTCACATCTTCTATCACCCTGAGTCTGTAGGACAGGTTGAACAAATGAACAGGACCATTAAAAATGCTCTTAGAAAGGTTGTAAATGAGCAAGGTACTGACTGGGACGAAAAATTACCCTTTGTACTGGCAACTATTTATTCCAGAGTGTGCAGGTCCATAGGCTTTGCCCCTTATGAAGCTCTGCTTGGCAGAACAATGAGAACCTGGGAACATCTGATAAATCCAGTCCCAGCAGCATTAGAAACTGTGTCATTGTCTGAATCATGGGTAGAGATCTTAAAGGATCATGTGATTACGGTACATAAGGCTGTGTGTGCCACTGATGAATGTACTCATAAAAGCTCACAACAATGGTTTAATGCAATGGGTGACACTAGTGAATACCAAATTGGGACTAGAGTAATGTTACAGTTTTTTTCTGGGTTTCACCCATTCCCTAGGGCAAAGTGGAATGGCCCTTTTGCAGTCATAGACACGATTGGACCCTCTGTTTACTTATTAGATTTGGGAGAGGGTAGGTCAAGATGGAGTCATGCATGTCAGATAAAAACATTTAAAGGAAAAATGGATTTTATGGATGAAAGCATTGTCTAACTTTCTTCCTGAGATTGTCTTTCAGGTCCCAGGAGGAATGCGTACATCAGAAGACTACACCAAAATGAAGACACCCTCCCTGGACAAATACAAGCCTCTATTAGCATATGTGTTGCTAATAGCATCAATCACTCTACTACTTTGCATCACAAACATCAGAGTGGAAAAGTGTCAAGTTGAAGAATTCAAATGCTCACCATTGGGGAAATCTGAAATAAAAGAAGTGTAATGGATCATACTACAGAACTTATTGTTTTAGAGAACTCAGAAGGCACCCAGATACATGGGGATACTGTAAAAGGCATAGTCGGGGGGTGGATAGTTGTTGAATGTGAGATCATGATGCCAAAATCTGATTACCTTATGGAATATGCCATTTGGACTTACCCAGAAGGAAGCGATCGTCACAGGAGCACAAATATAATTTTAGTGGAGACAAAGAATGGACCACAAATGCAAATGACTTTAGACAGAAATTTTACAATATTCAAGGAGGGTATTATATCCTGTAGCCCTCATGATACGAAGGATGGAATCTATACAAAAGTCTTAAATATAATGGTCACAAATTCTAGAGACTGTCCTACAATTTTACCGTGGCCAGAACATGGACTTTTCCTTGAGCGAACTCAAACTTTAGTGTATAGCGATGTTTCATAGTTATCAGTATCATTATTGTTGAATTTTACATCATTTAACATTCCAGAGAGTTGCCCAAAATCAATGGAATTATGGTTTAAAACAGTCTTTCAAACACATATAAACTTATTTTGGGATGCTACACAAGGGCTTAATTTTAAGAAAGTTTCAAAGAGGGATCTGGGTACTGATATCATATCAGGCCTCAGTTTGGGTAGTTCAATTTGGAATAGGGTTGATATAGAGAGCCTAAATATGAGAGGATTAAATTATGTGGGTGGATTACAGCAGATACTGCTTAAAGGGGGAAGAGTGGATTTAAACGCTCTAGCTGAAATGAAGGTAGATATTCAGAACATTCACACCATTGCTGCAGATTTGCAGAACATTAAAATGTCGGTGAGTGCACTGAATGAAACACTTCAAACCAATAATGTATCCAAGTCTATAGTTTGTGGTGTCATAGGAAACTTGCTGAGCGAACACCTGAGCCTAGGGCTTCGAGAGATCAAACAAGGAGAATGGCCAAGGATAATTAACTCAACTTTATTATTCCATCTTATCAAAGACAGTGGTGTTACTTGTAGGAACTTTGCCCTTGCTAAAGTAAGAAGCCTGGATACTCTTTGCAATAAAGATCGCATTGGAAAGCATGACTGTCGACATCCCTACATGGTCAACAACACCCTTACCCGTATACAAGATGATCGTTCTTGGTGAGGTGGAGGTGAGAAATGGCACTAATATACTGAAACAACTGCTACCGCAAAGCAAACTTGTCGTCAAGGACAACCAAGTGTGGAAAACCATGGATCCCAACTGCTGTACCAGACGTGCCCAGGCCTGGCTTTGTTCCTGCTCTTTTGAGTGGCTGGAGTACATAGATGGCTGTGCTGCTACACACTCTGGAAACTGCCTGGTTCAATTGCAAAAATTTGAACCGGCCTGGAAGAGAATAATTCATGGAGAAGATTTGAGGGTCTGTGCATTAGGGGTTCCCTCATTCACTTGGCAGAAACAAATTCAGTGCCGGACACCCATCACAGGCTGGTGTGTGAACCTCACAGAAGGACTGTTAACAATTGGAAAGGAAGACATTCGAGCTAATATCCAGATGAATCAAGTATCTATGGACATTGAGCAAACTGATCTTGGCAAATGGGACTCTATGATTTCTCCTTTATTTAAGAAAATACCACCACTTACAGTTGAATTGGATACATTATTTAAGAGGGATAGTAGGAAAATTATAGAATTACAAGAACTGGTGAAGGAAAACCTCATAAGTTCTAGTAAAATTACTAAGGAATTTCAGGAGCCTTGGTGGAGCATACCCAATAACACTTTTACTGACCAGCTATTGAGAACACTTTCCATAATTTTTGTATTTATTCAATCTGTATTAATATGTTTTTTGTTTGGTTTATATTGTTGTGGTAGAAGACAATTAAGAATAATTCAGAAAAGTAAAGAAGACCTAGATATGGCTTCAATCTTAAGAGCCAGGGAGGTCTGAGCGGTTTGGTTGTTTGAGTTATGGATCAGTTCTAGTAGTTAGAACCAATCCAAGTGGGGGAATGTTGTAGTATATGTAGTGTTGTGTTGGGTGTTACATATATATATATATATATATATATATATATATATATATATATATATATATATATATATATAGATGTAGATATGGATATATATATATATATATATATATATATAGATATATATATATATATATATATATATATATATATATATATATATATTATACTGTATTATGTGAGTCCAAGATTGACCAGGCCAAATCTTAGTAACCTGTAATTGCATGGTACATAAAGGGTCTTAATGTAATTGCATGGTACACATCAAAAGATACTTGTCCATTATCAAATGGACAAAGAGAAGGATATAGGAAGTCCTTTTTGCACATCAGACCTGTAATTCACATCAAGAGACACTTGTCTATTGTCAAATAGGCAACTGGACAGGATGAGCTCTTGCTTACATATCAAACCATTTCTTAGGCCACAGGTAATATAATTACTTATTAAAAGAGAGCTAATTGGTATACAAGGATGTATACGGGTTGGCTCCCGAATACTAAATTGACTCCTGCTGGGAGTGACAATTACCTGATGATCTGCAAGACAGGACGCTGGATCATGTCTTTCAGATCAAAGTCAGCTATTCAGTGAAAAGGATATTTATTCTGTTAGTCAGTCTTGCCATCGGAGAGAAGGTACTCCAGGTATTCTCTCTGTAAGAGTATGGGGGCGCAGGTAGAAATCTGAATTACTCTGTTGGACTTTTGTGTCATCTGTGGACTTTGGACTTTATTCTGTATTGAAGTTGTTGAATTAAATGTGTTCTCTGGAGAATCTGTGAGTTGCTGCGAGGACAATTTACTAACATCATACTAGACACTATACTATAGACTATACGAGCTAAATATCTGAAGACTACAGAGTCGAGAGGAAGTAGAGAGAAGACCTTGCTGGAAGAGGCAGCAGAGGAGGTTGCAATCACTTTTGACCATCTGTGAGTGGTGTGAGATCCAATTGATACAGAAGGAACTTTTTTCTGCTGCATAGACCCCTAGACTGGGTTAAAAAGTCACACGCTAACAGAAGATCTCTGGTTGGGATCTTCCCTTTCGGGAAAAGGCAGTTATTTTGGATGGTGGAGGATCTCATCACTGTTCTGTGGTTCATTTGGTTTGATGTCACTATTTCACCTGTAGGAGAGCAGCACAGTTCCAGCTAATAATAACATCATCTGATACGTCCTTTATTTGGAAAATAGGACTTTGATCTGTTCACTTTTTTCTTATTGGGACTCTTCAGAAATTGATAATAATAGGGTAACCTATTGGTTCCAATGCCCCACAATGCACTGGTTTACAAATTCATCTATTTCTATACACCCTGACTAGGGATGAGCCGAACACCCCGGGGTTCGGTTCACACCAGAACATGCGAACAGGCAAAACATTTGTTCGAAACCCGCAAACACTGTAAAAGTCTATGGGACATAAACATGAAAAATCAAAAGTGTTATTTTTAAAGGTTAATATGCAAGTTATTGACATGAAAAGTGTTTTAATAATGCTTAAAGTGAAACAAAAAAAGTAAAATTTCGTACCTAGGGGCCGTCTAAAGTATGCCTGTAAAGTAGCGCATGTTTCCTGTGTTTAGAACTGTCCCTGCACAAAATGTAATTTCTAAAAGAAAGAAAAAAGTCATGGTGGAGTGGGAAGTTGATTGAGGTGGGTGGGTTCCTACTCCTATTCTCTCAGGAAAAAAAAACTGTATACAACTGTCCCAAAACGTGAGCCATGGAAAACTTTAGGCACATGAGACACATGTGTAACTTTGCTGCTATAATTAAGCTTTTGGTTGCAAAGAACATTTAAGTAGATGGCAGTAGGATAGCCTTCCTAACCAGCGAGGTCACTACTAGAATTATCCTTTAAGGGAATTATACCGTTATTATTTCCATTTTATGCCTTTTTTGTTGGATTAAATTGTTTATCTTTTAGATATATAGCCTTAACAATATAAAGCTCAATGTAATTACTTTTTTTTTCCTTTCATAAAACAAAAATTGACATTTTATAAAACTATTCATGTCCTGAAATATTCAGAGACCAAAAAAATATAAATCATCCTTTTGTGACAGCAATTCCCTAAGGCAGGGAACATGGCTAGGAGTATTGAAGAACTGTTTTTATTGGGAATTAACTTGTACAGCAAGATGAGATTGTTGAAACTAAGCAAATCAAAAATGTTTTGTTTCTGAACCATATAATATAGAGCAGAGTTTTAAAGACCCTTGAAATGTCATGCATTTGTATGAATGGGCACAGAACCTTAACATAATTTACCCATGTCACTCTGTAAGGTACGAGAAAGACAGCATTTCCACCATTTACAAACAGTAAAGCTATACCTTAGTAATACAAATGCTTTGTGTTACTTTAAAATTAAAGTTGAACTAAATTGGATCTGAGCACCACAACTCACACAGCTCACACATCCACCATGCTTTATTTTGCTGAGAAATCTTTTTGAAAAACACTCCTTAGTTTTTGTGGCTTTGGCCATCTTGAGCAGGGGCAAATGAATCATGTAGCGTTTACTTCCTGGAATCTATCTGCACTTAGCTCAGGCATGCTGACAGGGGAGTGTGTTTAGCAGAAGAAAAACTCCTACCCTCCTGAAGACTTCTGGGATGTATGCCATCATTTGTCTAGACCTGAAAACCTGGAAGTAACTGAAGAATTGTAAAAAAAAAGTTTAAGACATATAAATACAATATACTGTACCTTCTTATCTATTTACTAATTCTAGCAGCATAAGGATTAAAAATATTTACGGTTGATTGAGAGAGTGAAGTTCAACTTAAGCGGAGTTCTGCCTGGGTAAAAAAAAAAGTCAGCAGCTACGAATACTGCAGCTGATGACTTTTATTATTTGGACACTTACCTGTCCAGGGAGTCCGCGATGCTGGCATCCAAAGCTGACCCATCCCTCAGCTCTGGGTGCATCCTTACTAAGGGAAACAGAAAGCTTCACAGCCCGTTTCCTACTGCACATGCGCAAGTCGTGCTGCGCTTTCTGAATGGGCCTTGCTGTGTTCTGGGACCTGTGTGTCTCCCAGAAGCAATGAAGGGGGAAGGAGGAGGGGCCAGACATTACATAGTTAGCACAAGATTGCAACAATCCTTCCCAGGAAGTAAGAGCAGGTACCTGGTGTTAAGACCTGCAGTGGTTAGGGTACTGCGGCCTTCTTTCCGTCTCCCAAGATGATTCTTCCGAATGGTTAGAGTGTTCCCCATCCCCAAGCATGAGCCAAGACTTCATGAAGGGTGTCCAGATATAGAATGACTTTATTGAGAGACAGGTTACTTATATACAGCAAAAGAAATACTTGATGTAATCAGATATACAATTACATCCTCCTCCCACATCATCATACAATGGGGTTACTAACGAGACCCCTTTCAAGAGACCTATTGTAGGACACAGACGGCTGTCTCCGGTAGAATCCACATGAGTTAATTACTGGTCCTTTGCCCAGACAAGGTGTTTTAAAACTTCTCACATGCTAAACAATAGAACTTCACACAATGAACACTTCTTGAAAGACAGACTACAGATCATTTACATGACACATTGAGATATTGAGATCAGTTTAAGGAATAAACCAATTATCTCCAGGTAGAGAGCACCCTAATTTTCCCAACGTTAGAACACCCCTCTTCCACACAAGGTCTACCTGCCATTACATATCTCCTGATAGCCCCGATCTGGGGGACCAACATATCCAAATTTCACCCAGATCGGTCCAGGGGTTCTTCAAAAGACAAACAGAGTCTGAGAAAATCCAGAAAAAAGTCTATTTTCTTCACAATACTCCCCCTTAGTTCCATGGGTCGGCATACCCGCCTAGACCCTGCCGGGTTGGCTAGGGGATGTCCGGGTCAAAATTATACTTCCAAGTCGGTTTGGCGGGAAAGCCCATCCGCATTACCGTTCTGCTTGCCCGGGCGGTATTGCAGTGTAAAATTGTAAGGCTGCAAAGCAAGACTCCAGCGCAGCAACCGGGGATTGTCTCCAGAGACTCGGTTGAGCCAGATGAGGGGGTTGTGGTCAGTGAGTAGGGTAAATGCACGGCCATAAAGGTATGGTTGTAGCTTCTTTAAGGCCCAAACTAGAGCAAGGCATTCTTTTTCCACGGTGGCATAGCTGACCTCCCGAGGTAATAACTTGCGGCTGAGGTATGCCACTGGGTGCTCCATGCCGTCTTCCCCCACTTGGCTTAGTACGGCTCCCAGCCCAAACATGGAGGCATCTGTAGGAACGAGAAATGTTTTGTTAGGGTCTGGTGCCGCCAATACTGGAGCTTCGCTCAAAGCCGTCTTAAGTCTCTGGAACGCTGTTGCACACTCCGGGGACCAGGCTACCTGCTTGGGTAGGGACTTTTTGGTCAGGTCGGTGAGGGGCTTTGCTAGGGTGCTATACTCCGGGACAAACTTTCTATAATACCCTGCGGTGCCTAGGAATGCCAATACCTGCGTCTTGGTGCGGGGCTGGGGCCAATTGGCTATGGCCTCTACTTTTGCGGGTTCGGGGCGCTGTTTCCCAGACCCTACTCTATGCCCTAGGTATTGAACCTCTGCCATGCCCACATGGCATTTCTCAGGTTTCAGGGTGAGGCCGGCTTCTTGTAACCTCCCAAATACCAAAGCCAAGTGCGTCAAGTGCTCCTCCCAGGTGCTGCTATAGATGGCAATATCATCTAGGTAGGCACATGCGAAGTCCTGCATTCCCTCCAGAAGTTGGTCCGCCATCCGTTGAAATGTAGCCGGGGCATTTTTCATCCCAAAAGGCATAACCCGAAATTGGTATAGCCCGAATGGGGTGACAAATGCCGACTTAAGGATGGCGGCCGAGTCTAGCAGAATTTGCCAATACCCTTTGCACAGGTCCAGGGTAGTTAGGAAGTGACCGCTGGCCATGCGATCGAGCAATTCGTCGATCCGTGGCATGGGGTATGCGTCAGTGATAGTCCGGTCGTTCAGTTTTCGGTAATCAATACAGAAACGAGTCGTTCCGTCTCGCTTCGGTACTAAAACTACCGGGGAAGCCCAGGGACTTTGGGAAGGCTCAATAATTCCTAACTCCAACATTTCTTGGATTTCTTTCCACATGCTGGTCCGTACTGCTGCCGGAATACGGTACGGCTGTTGCCTTAATGGGGTCTCCCCCTGCGTCTCCAACCGGTGTACTGCGGCGGAGGTGTACCCAGGTCGGACCGAGAACAGCCCATCGTGTTCCTGCAGCAGTTGTTTTGCGTCTGTCTGCTGTGTGAGATTTAGTTTCTCCCCTAACCCAACTTGCTCTATGGTACCTTGGTTAGCTGCCAGCAGGTCGGGTAAGGGGAGTCCTTCAGTATCGTCAGTGGACGGGGCACAGATAGCGGCCACGTCCTCGGAGCGCTCGTAGTACGGTTTCAACATGTTCACATGAAAGGCTCGTCTGATCCTTTCATCCGAACATTTGGCCACAATATAGGTGGTGTCGCTAATCCGTTCCACCACTTTAAAAAGTCCCTGCCACGCTGCCTGTAGCTTGTCCTTTTTGGATGGTCGGAGGGCTAAAACTTTTTGCCCTACTTCCAGGTTCCTATCGCGTGCTCCCCGGTCATACCATTGTTTCTGTCGTTTCTGGGCTGCCTGTAGGCTCTCCCGAACTGATTCGGTCAGTGCACGCAGGCGGTCCCGGAATTCCAGCACGTACGGCAAAACCGGGATCCCTTCCTCTCCTGTGTTGCCCTCCCAGTGCTCCCGTATGAGGTCCAGGGGTCCCCGGACTTTTCTCCCGTATAGGAGTTCGAAGGGGGAGAACCCGGTCGACGCCTGGGGCACTTCCCGGTAGGCAAACAGGAGATGGGGTAGAAATTTCTCCCACTGACCGCAGGACTCTGTGAACGCTGTGAGCATCTGCTTAAGCGTGCCGTTGAATCGTTCACAGAGGCCGTTGGTCTGGGGGTGGTAGGGGGAGCTAAATAACGGTTTAACCCCGCAGCTCTGCCATAACTGTTGAGTGACAGTTGCCGTGAACTGGGTTCCCTGATCTGAGAGTATTTCCCGGGGGAATCCTACTCGAGAAAAGATCCTGACTAGAGCCTCTGCTACCGTCTCCGCTTCAATGTTGGAGAGTGCCACAGCCTCAGGGTACCTGGTGGCATAGTCCACCACAGTGAGGATGTAGCACCTTCCAGAGGCGCTGGGTTTGTTGAGGGGCCCTATCAGGTCTACTGCCACTCTGTAGAATGGTTCCTCTATTATAGGTAGGGACCGTAACTTGGCCTTGGGGTGGTCCCCCCGTTTCCCTATCCTTTGACATGTGTCGCATGTCCTGCAGTACGTCTGCAAGTCTTTTGATATCCCTGGCCAGAAGAACGTCTGGGTAAGGCGGTCCTTAGTTTTCTTGATACCCAGATGTCCGGCTAGAGGGATATCATGGCTGAGCTTTAGAAGCTCTGCCCTGTATTTGCGGGGTACAACTAGTTGTCTTTTTATAACTTGGGCTGCCCCACTTCCCACTCCCCCTGTGACTCTATATAGCAGTCCCTTGTCCCAGTGGAAGCCCTCTTGGGCATTACCTTCCTTAGGTGTACCTACGGCCTTCCTGTAACCTGCTAAGGTGGGATCTGACTGCTGGGCTTGGCCAAAGTCTTGTGGAGTGCCCCAGAAGGGGATAGGGTCAGGGCATACTACAGGGTTTTCGGTTCCTACCTGGGGTTCCTCAGAGTGCGTCTGTCCAGCTCGGCGTGCTTGCGTCCTGGTAGTCACAGGGCAGGTTCCATCGGGATCTGGGGTAAGCAGCTGTGAAGTTAGGCACCCCAAATTGTTCCCCAACAATACTTCCGCAGGTAGGCCCGACATAATGCCTACTTCCATCTGCTTGGCTCCGGTGCCCCAATTTAGCTGCACTTGGGCTGTGGGTAGTTTGTGGATGGCGCCTCCTGCCACTCTTACTGCAACAGTCCTGTTGGTGCGCGCCTTCGCAGATACGGTGTGAGGTTGCACCAGAGTGAGGGTGGCCCCAGAGTCTCGTAGTGCCTCAGCCTCCTTTCCATCTACTGTGACCCATTGTCTGTGGTGCACCCGGTTGTCCCCCTCGGTTTGTGCTAGGTTCACCTCATGTAGTACGGTCCATTGCTCAGCTTCAGGGCTGTGGTCTTCCAGCGGTTCATGCTGATAGTGATGGGCGGCTGCCCTTGGTGGTGGTGGCCGCTCCCAATTGCCTCTGCTCCGCTGAGGGCAATGTATCTTGTAGTGCCCTGGCCTATTGCATTGGTGACATACCAATGGCAGTTTCTGGTTAAAATTAGGTGGTGTAGTGGGTGGTCCTGCGATCGGTCGGTGGTAGGTCACAGGACTAGGCGTTGGGGTGCTGGACCTTACATGGGGGCGGTTTCCACTAGTCTCTCCTCTTCTTCCCTCGTGATGCTCGTCTGCCAGCTTGGCCGCTTCCTCGATTGTGGCCGGCTTCCTGTCCCTGACCCAGTCCTTGGTGTCTGCAGGTGTGTGGTCAAAAAATTGTTCTAGCAAGAAGAGTTGTAGCACCTCCTCTAGTGTCGCGGCTTGGCAGCCTTGTATCCAGTTTTGGGCCGCCCGATACATCCTAAAAGCCCATTCGGTGTAGGAGTCTCGGCCCCCTTTACGTAATGCCCGAAACTTTTTCCTGTAAGTCTCTGGGGTCACGGCATACCTGGCTAGCAGAATGTCCTTTACACTGGCGTAGTCGTGTATGGCTGTGTCAGGAACTGCTCGGTATGCCTCTGCTGCTCGGCCTGTGAGTTTGCTGCTTAGAATCGCGGCCCATTACTCTGATTCCAGACCCTCCAAAGCACATTGACGCTCAAAGTCTTGTAGGTATGCGTCAATTTCCATTTCTCCATCCGAAAAACTTTTAAACGCAGCATAGTTAATCTTTCTCCGCTGCCCTCCATTTATAGATCCGGCTGAGGAAGCGGTGTCTCCTTGGTTTACGCTTGCCTGTTGTGCTCTGCGTTCTGCGCTCACCTGCTCCAGGACTTGCGTCACCATCTCTGGTGTGGGATTTGGCCCATATAGGTTTAGCCTCCACATCACCTTCTGTTGGAACTCGGCTTTCTCCTGGCTGACATTCGCCATGCTGCTGGTTTGGTCGCCCTCCATTAGTTCTGCTATGAGGGTAGCTTTCTTTTTGTTGCTTGTCACCTGGCCTCGGGCTTCCAGCAGATCCTTTAGCGTAGACCTCTTTAGTCTCTCGTAATGCTGGGCCATTCACTTGTTGTCTTTATGCGTCCCATTCAACCCCGCTGCTTGCCACCAGTTGTTAAGACCTGCAGTGGTTAGGGTACTGCGGCCTTCTTTCTGTCTCCCAAGATGATTCTTCCGAATGGTTAGAGTGTTCCCCATCCCCAAGCATGAGCCAAGACTTCATGAAGGGTGTCCAGATATAGAATGACTTTATTGAGAGACAGGTTACTTATATACAGCAAAAGAAATACTTGATGTAATCAGATATACAATTACATCCTCCTCCCACATCATCATACAATGGGGTTACTAACGAGACCCCTTTCAAGAGACCTATTGTAGGACACAGACGGCTGTCTCCGGTAGAATCCACATGAGTTAATTACTGGTCCTTTGCCCAGACAAGGTGTTTTAAAACTTCTCACATGCTAAACAATAGAACTTCACACAATGAACACTTCTTGAAAGACAGACTACAGATCATTTACATGACACATTGAGATATTGAGATCAGTTTAAGGAATAAACCAATTATCTCCAGGTAGAGAGCACCCTAATTTTCCCAACATTAGAACACCCCTCTTCCACACAAGGTCTACCTGCCATTACATATCTCCTGATAGCCCCGATCTGGGGGACCAACATATCCAAATTTCACCCAGATTGGTTCAGGGGTTCTTAAAAGACAAACAGAGTCTGAGAAAATCCAGAAAAAAGTCTATTTTCTTCACACCTGGATTTGAGAGGTATCCCCCCCCCCCTGAAAGATACCAAATGTGGCACCGAAGGGGGGAGGAATCCGATCTGCAGAAGTTCCATTTCTGGGTGGAACTCCACTTTAAGTTAAGGGTCACAATTTAGGTTAACAGAAATTATTCTAAGCATGGTTACTTGAACTGTTATACTTTATATAAATCTATTAAAATCAGATGGCATATCATATTTTCCCTTAATGTGGTTAGGCTTATAAAGCTTGGTCAATAAACCTAATAATTGGGCAATGAATAAGTAGCTACAAATAGATGAGGTAATTTACGGCGCTATCCTTTCCTGTATGTTTTTTGCTCATATATAGAAAGATGAACATCCAATTAGCCACAATAAAGAAAAACATATGTAGCGCCCCTGTACTTTCAAGTACGGATGTTGTTCAAATTTAGAGGGGGATGAGAGAGTTACACAGCTCTCATCCATATGTTTTATGTTAGTTTAGTGCTGTGCTGTGCTGTTGTTTCATTCTGTGTTCCAAAGATACCTTACCATCTTGGAACGACAGGTAGCAGCAGTGGAGACCAGCGAGAGCATCTTCTTGCCAGCAGCCAATCAGAGTAGGCTTTCCCTCGCGGGGCATGCTGGGGGAGAGTACTTCTTTAGGGCGCCATCTTGGTGTCGGTAGTTCGAGGTTGGATCCGGGTGCGGCACCCACCTTTAGGGTGTGCGCACATCACGGGCCCCGGAGTTATGGCCTACCAGGCCGGGGCGCACATGCTACGCAGAGTCTCTGACTCTGGGCCCTCATGGCCCTGAGCAACTAAAGCTGCAGAGAGGCCCCAGTGACTTACTGGGTCCTCACTTCTAAGAGAAGATCCCAAGCGAGTTGCGCTGTTCGGTGGGCAGTCAGTCTGAGGAGAGCCCGGAGGCAGGTGATCCAATAAGGCCCAGACAAGCCATCGGGGATCAAGGTGACTGGACACTGGGAGTTTGTTCTATGGCAACCTGTCAGTCTATCACCCAAAATCAAGACCTACCTGAAGACAATTCAGGCAAACTACTTTACTGAGAAGGAATCGCTCCACCAAGTTACGTTCCAAAGCAAGGGCCTGAGGCAGAGGTACCTCTCCTATCCTATTGAGCCAAGTCTGTGGCAGAGGCTTGCTTCCTTCTTAGGGTTCCGAGTGATACTCCGGCTGCCAGTTCTGTAAGAGAGACTGTCCGGGTACACTGCACCCACTCCGGCTGGAGTGGCGACGACGCAAAGGTATCATTGAAGCAGGACTGCTTCTGTACATAGTTAAGGCCTGCACCTGCAACTTCTTCTTTTACCATCTTTCCTCTATTCACCTGAAGTTACCTGTTGCTGTGTTGGGCACAAGAATAAAAGCACAGAAAACGACACCTCGCTGTTTGGACATTCTATCATTGCTCACACCATCTACTTTTCATTAGATATGTGCGTTCCCATTCGTAACGAATGTATTTTCGTACGAATTTGTTCATTTTGGTACCCGCGGAATAATGTGCACATACGGAAAAATGAAAGCACCAAAATACAAAAACGACGGGATTACGAATGAGCCGCATAACGAACAAGCGCAAATACGAACGAACGATACGACAATCTTACGAAAATACGACAAAACGGAAACGGCAAAAGAACGAAAATGACATCTATAACAAATGATTTGCATGCTGTATTTTAAATCCTTTTTCTGTTCGTATTTTCAGTCGTATGTTCATATTTTCATTTGTGTGTTTTGTAAATCTGTTTTTTTGGTCTGTTTGTAAATTTGTGTACTTGATTCGTTTTTTTTGAAAGGGCAGTGAGTGAGTGTAGTTAGTGAATCAGCTTCTCTTTTTTGCTGACTGCCGAGTACAGGAAAGCCAAAAAAACGTTTCCGTGGATTTTCGTCTGAAGTGAGATCAGTTGGCCAGACTTTCGAACCCAAAAATGGTTTTCTGATGGAGCTTACAAACGGATTTTTGAAAACGAACGGAAAACGTTTGTTTTTATGTTTGTTGGCAAAAAAGTCTGACCAAGTGTACAGGGCTTAACAATAGTTAATATGGATGAGCCGCGTGTTGAAAGTGCCGCGAATCCCGTGATATATTTACGAAAGTACAAAATGACGAAAATTCACAAAAATTATTGTCTAACAAGAAACGACAATAAATTAAATAGAATAACGAATCATCCCGCATGTACGAAAATAAAACGGTAACCAAAATACGAAACGATCGGAATACGAAAAAATAGTATCGTACGAAATACGAACGGGAAAAGGAAAACGGGCGTCTTACGAAATTATGAATCAGTACGAACCTACGGAACGATACAAAACGGAACAAAATAATACGAACATTTTTGCTGTGCACGTGTCTACTTTTCATCATACCCCTAGACATGCTACAGAGGTAACCCGTCGGTCCCAAATCTAACCAGCGGCATCTTCGGGGGTAGCGCTACACATAACTATGGAAGAATTACATTTTTCAGTAGACCAATTGCTGTTGATTTGATCAAATCATCAATTATAGTGCAACATTGCTAAGCGTATGGCCAGCATTAGACTAAATCTGGCCATACATGGTTAGAACTTAACTTCTGAAAAAAAATCATCTGTCAAAACATTCTTTCTTGCTATCATTGAGTAAACAAGTTTAATTTGAAAGACCTAAAAACTTTGCTCAGACCCACTATTTGAGTGGAATCTAATCCTAGATGCATTAAACAGGTTTCATTGCAATATGTTCGATTGGGTGCCTCGAGCCCACCCACTTGTATAACATTAGCGAATTAATATTTGCTAATGTCTTCCTGCTCCTCCTCCTGGCCAATCAGGAAATGGGTCCTGAGATCCGATTGGCCAGGTAGTCTTAGGACTCCCGGCCAATCGGGTCTCAGGACATGCCTTCTGTTGGGCTGGGTGGAGAAGCAACAGATACAGATCTTTCCTCCACAACTTCCTCCCCACACCTCTACCACATCATAAGGTAAGGCCATAAATTGCCACCTTTCCAATCATTTGATTGAGCGCTAGAAGGGGTGTAGTGCGAGTGAGCACCGAAGGGGGGGTGTAGTGCGTGCGATCACTGGGGGGGTCGTCAGGGAGTGTTTGCTGCTCCACAAAATATTTAACACCAGCTGCCACTGGTACCACCCATTATTTAAATAAAAAAAGTTGGGCTCAGAGTTAATGGCAAGGTAAACAATATATCTGCATATAATAATATAATAGTATATAATATATAACCAATATAATAAATACCAAATACTAAATAGCAAAAAAAGAATACTTATTGTATTTCTTGTTTATCCACCAGCTAGTGCTGTCCTGTGATCCAGTCCCAGCCCTAAAATGTGGACAAGCCCTTGACATCTCCATGCAAAACCTAAGACATCTAGTTCTTCATTGTACATGATGGCATGGGGAAAGCAGCATACACAATGAAGATAAGCAGCATCATGGGATTGGTTGTCCAACAGGGAGGAATCCTGCATGAATAGATAATAAAATACATAAAAAATCCCCCCTAAGGGAGAGAAACACTGCGCTAACGTAAAAAAGAAAAAAATATATTGAATAAACAAGCTGCCAGTACCAATTACTTAAACCAAAGCAATCCACGAAAATACAAAAAACTATAGGTACAGCGCTAAAAAAATCATGACAAATGTGAAAATGAAAACAAATAATAAATAAAAAAGCTTGAGAATAAAGTGGGAGTGGTGTGATTATAAGAAGTGAAATTCCAAAAGTGATTAAAGTCCATAATATGTGAGATTGAACATAAAATCTTCTTCCACCAAACGACACCCAGTGAATAAGGTTGGCTCCTTACCACAAAGATAGACCGTATATGCACCGGTCAGATGAACCTAGGGATAATTATAGTCTTCCCAGACAGACTTCTCCAGAGCAACAGATAGACCATACGATGGTTCCACGATGTTGTTAAAGCAAGATATGGGGATGTTTTTCAAAGGCCCGTGGGAGAGAAAACAAAAGGACCCATAGTGTAGTATGTAAAGATACCGGGTTTATTGTACATAAGAATTGGAAATGCACTCACACTTTGTTGTAAATAACAGCGCGATATGATAATTCAAAGTTGCGGCGTCTCCTCTGTTCCGTGTTGGGGCTCCGTACTGTGTTATCCGTATCCGGTGGACGTGATGACGTACCACTGCTTAGGCCACACCTACGCGTTTCGTCATCAAAAAGACGTAGTCGGGGATTGGCCAGCCAATCCCCGACGACGTCTTTTTGATGACGAAACGCGTAGGTGTGGCCTAAGCAGTGGTACGTCATCACGTCCACCGGATACGGATAACACAGTACGGAGCCCCAACACGGAACAGAGGAGACGCCGCAACTTTGAATTATCATATCGCGCTGTTATTTACAACAAAGTGTGAGTGCATTTCCAATTCTTATGTACAATAAACCCGGTATCTTTACATACTACACTATGGGTCCTTTTGTTTTCTCTCCCACGGGCCTTTGAAAAACATCCCCATATCTTGCTTTAACAACATCGTGGAACCATCGTATGGTCTATCTGTTGCTCTGGAGAAGTCTGTCTGGGAAGACTATAATTATCCCTAGGTTCATCTGACCGGTGCATATACGGTCTATCTTTGTGGTAAGGAGCCAACCTTATTCACTGGGTGTCGTTTGGTGGAAGAAGATTTTATGTTCAATCTCACATATTATGGACTTTAATCACTTTTGAAATTTCACTTCTTATAATCACACCACTCCCACGTTATTCTCAAGCTTTTTTATTTATTATTTGTTTTCATTTTCACATTTGTCATGATTTTTTTAGCGCTGTACCTATAGTGAATAGATAATAAGATGAGTAATTGTGTATGGATCCATGCTCCCTAGACTAAACAAGAGCAGAGGAAGGTGTCCATAGGCAGTAGACAGTGTCAGTACAGCAGTGGACTTAGTATGGAAGTAAATGTTGTCAGTAGGGCAGTGTACTTTGACAGTAGGGCAAAGAATGATGTCAGTAGAGCAAAGGTTGAGGTTAGTAGGGCAGTGGATGGTGTCAGTATTTTTTTTTATATAAATGTTTATTTTTTTTACATTATTTATTTATTTATTGTGTTACAATTTTATTTATAACTAATATTATTATATTTAGATTAGTGTTGCTCATGAATATTTGCATTGCGAATATTCGTTACGAATATTGCATATTCGAGTATTCGCGAATAAATCGAATATCGCGGTGAATATTCGCTATTACGAATATTCGTATTTTTTCTAATTTATTTTTAAAACAGATCACATCCTAGTGATCTCCATCGACGTCTAAAAGCTTTGCTGGGCCGAGTAGCTGAGGCGATTTTTTTATGTTGCCGAATATTCGCAATGCGAATATTCGTATAACGAATATTCGCAAATACTTTCTCTGCCCTTCTGTGTTTTGTGTATATATAAAAAAAAAAAATTTGCTTTAGTTTAGTCATATAAGTTTGTGTAAGTAGAGTTAGTGTTTAGTGCATATTAGTTTAGTAATCCAGGAAATGATCTCCGTTTTCGCGTGTTGACGAGAATTTCGCAATCAATTTCGCATTCGCATTAGCGAAATTTCGCATTCGCATTAGCGAAAGTTCGCAAAATTATTTTTTTGATAAAATATCACGAATATTCGATATTAACGAATATTTCGCAAATATTCTTCTATATATTTGTGAAATATCGCGAAATCGAATATGGCGTATTCCGCTCATCACTAATTTAGATAGCGCCAACAGTTTGTATCATATTTTACAATCTAAAAGGAGACAGCAAAGGTACAATACAATAAAATATAAGAGAGTTAAAATAGCCATGCTCATAACAGCTTACAATCTAAAAGGGCTTTGGGGGAAGAGATTAGTTTTAAAAGCAGCCAGAGTGTAATAGCTGGGGTAGAGTTCAATAGGGTGGTAGAGGTTCTGAAGAAGTCCTGGAGACAAGCATGTGAGGAGGAGACAAGGGAGCAGGAGGTCTTGGGATGAGTGGAAAGAGCAATTCGGGTGATATTTGGAGAAAAGATTGGTGATGTGGCTCAGGAAAAAGTTGTGGATGGCTTTATATGGATGTGTTTTATATTGTTTAGCATTTTGGGTAGCAGACACTGAGTTATTGTTACAGTAGAGGACAGTGGCGGCCCGTCCATAGGGGGCGCCCGGGCGCCGCCCCCCCCCTCCTGTAGTCATAAAAAAAAAAAAAACTAAAAAAAAAAACACGGGCCCTTTAAGGCTTTTAAACATTCGCTTTGCAGCGCCGCACAAATAACATACACTCACGCATTGCCTGAGTGTATGTTATTGTGGCCAGCCTAGTCAGATAACCGGACATAGGGCGCCGATTATCTGATTAAGGACAGCTGGTTGGCTGTGGGGAAGTGCCTTTCAGAACCAGTGGCTCTGATAGGCTTTCCCAGTACAGTCCTTCAGCTCCCGGATGTCTTATCTCGGAACATAGTGGGCTACGTCCCTTGAATAAGACTGACACCGTCTCAGCCAATCAGGTTTCAGTGATTCTGTTTATCGGTAACCTGATTGGCTGGAGCGTCATCGAGGGCTGCAGAAGACATCGAGGGACAGTGGAAGGAGGATGGCGAACCGCAGAAAGGTAAGTGCCAGACGGGGGGGAGCAATCTGACTGGCAGCATTTTACAGGGCACAGTGGGGACAATTGATGTGGGGACAATTGATGTGGGGACAACTGATGTGGGCACCAGTGGGGGACAATTAATGTGGGCACAGTGGGGACAATGAATGTGGGCACAGTGGCAACAATTGATGTGGGCACAGTGGCAATTGATGTGGGCACAGTGGCAACAATTGATGTGGGCACAGGTGTAACAATTGATGGCATAGCACAGTGGCTGTGTTTGGCATGGCACAGTGGTGACAATTGATGGCATGGCACAGTGGCTGCCTTTGATGGGCACAGTGAGGCTGCAATTGTGTTTTGAGCACCAGCCGCCACTGGTAGAGGAGTCTGGCAGCAGCATTCATGATGGACTGAAAAGGGAATAGCCTATGGAGAAGTAGGCCTCTGAGAAGGGCGTTGCAATATTCAAGACAAGACATAGCAAGGGAGTAAAATGGATAGCTTGCTAGTTTCATTAGTTAAAAAGGTGAATTTTAGAGATGAAGTCTACAAGCTTTTAACAGCGATTGGGTTTGGGGCCGAAAGGACAGGTCAGCATCTAGGTTTATGTACCCAGGCATTAAGGGAAGTGACTGATAGTTGTATTATTGCTCTTGATGTTAAATTCATGGAGGACAGTACGGGGAAGGGGGTGTTTGGAGATATTATTATCGGCTTGGTTTTAGAGAGATTCCCTTTATAGATCACTGCCTTGCCTTGGCAATAGGGTTTGCGTAATTCAGTGAAGCTACGAGCTATGCTGTGTAGGCTTGGCCAAGAAGGACAGGCCACAGTGGAGAATTCTGACAAAATGTGATCCATCGGAGAAGGAAATGGCAACCAATTCCAGTATCTTTGCCAAGAAAACCTAATGAACAGAAACAAAAGGCTAACAGATATGACACCATGAAGATGAGTCCCGAGACTGTAGGGTGTCCAATGTGCTACTGGGGAAGAGCGGAGGACTATTACAATTATCTCCAAAACTAATGAAATGGCTGGGCCAAAGCCACAAGGACTGTCAGCAGTGGATGGTAGGAGTGAAACTGACTGCTGGATGAATGTGAAATAAAGTAAATTAAATTTCATTAGCATTTTCACCCATTACAAGAGTAAGGCCGCGTACACACGATTGGTTAAACCGATGAGAATGGTCTGATGGACCGTTTTCATCAGTCAAAAACGATTGTGTGTGGGCGCCATCGGTTATTTAACCATAGGTTTAAAAAAAGCCAACTTGCTTTACATTTAATCGATGGATTCCTAACTGATAGGTCAAAACCGATCGTTAGTAGGCACAAACCATCGGTTAAAAATCCATGCATGCTCAGAATCAAGTCCACGCATGCTTGGAAGCAATGAACTTCATTTTTTTCAGTTGTGTTTTACGTCACCGCGTTCTGACACAATATTTTTTTTTAACCGATGGTGTGTGGGCACGACGGACCATCAGTTAGCTTCATCGGTTAACCGATGAAAACGGTCCATCAGACCGTTCTCATCGGATGGACTGATCAAGTGTACGCGGCATAACTTTTGATTTTACCTGGAGTACAGCATTAAGATGCAATGTAAATAAATCAAGACAATTTCATACTTAGGAGGAAACCCTCCTTTAATGAGCTATTATTTAAAAATTGTTACTTAATACATTTAAAAGAACAATACGTATTTGATGGTAACCAAAACCCTGGCCCCATCTGGCTACAGACATTTGTGCAGCAAAAACACTAATACATCTGCAATATACATACTAATCATCTTATTAGAGGCAGCTGTTTTTGTGTTTTGCCATTAATCAAAACTGAGATTTTGCTGCAGTTTTTCTTTCCAAATGATTTGTTCTGTTTAAACGTCCCTGTTTGACATAAATGCAATATACATTTTCATCCAAACAAAACTCATGGTCCAGCCACGCACAATTTCGATGGTTTTGGACTGCATTGTGTTTGTGTTTTTATTTACCTGTATGCACTATAGGCTTGTTTGTATTGTCTATTTCCTCATAATTAGCTTTAATTGTATCTGAACGCTCTCCCAGCTGTGCGTCTTTCCTAAGAATCACAGCACGTGTTTCTGCTAGATGCTTCATTCAATATGGTCTTCTGGCAGCTTAGGCCTCAATGGGATGTGACTGGCAGAAACATTTGAAGGTGAAACAAAAGAGGGAGACAAAACATTGTTATGAAATGAATTTACATCATAAGGAGAGTGTAAGATTAAACAGAGCAGTGAGAGGTAAAGTATAACACAGCTTTCTAATAACAACATTTTTGTTTTTTAACCGCTTAACGACCGCCGCATGTAGATATACATCCACAGAATGGCACGTACAGACAGATGGACATGCCGGCACGTCCCTGCCTTCGGGAGTCTGATCAGGACCACCCCCGCTACATGCGGAGGTCGGTAAGCCTCTGGGAGTGATCCGGAATTAGGGGGTGGCTGTTCGTTTCTGTCCGCCCCCTCACGATCGTTCCCAGCGAATCCGCTTTCCCCTCTGCCTGCCCTCTGCCTGTGTAAACACAGGCAGAGGAAGTGATGTCACCTCTCCTCTCGGCGGTCTTTTCGTTCCGGCGAGAGGAGAGAAGACATCACAAGTGAGTTGCACCTAACACTACACTGACACCGGTAACATAGGGACACTTAACCCCCTCAGATCACCCCCCCCAGCCCCCTATCACAGTGTCACTGATTGCAGTGATCATATATTTACTGATCACTGCATTTAGTGTCAGTGTGACAGTTAGTGTGACAGGCAGTTAGTGTTAGGTCCAGGGTAGCCCCCTAACCCCCCTAATAAAGGTTTAACCCCTTGACACCGCCCTAGTTAACCCTTTCACCCCCTATTGCCAGTGTCACTAAGCGATCGGTTTTCTGATCGCTGTATTAGTGTCACTGTTGCCGCTAGGTAGCTAGTTTTTTTTTATATTGCATTTTTTTTTACTAAAGACATGTGGCTGAATACATTTTGGCCTAATTGTTTGACTAAAATTTTGTTTTTTTTTCGATTTTTCTTATAACAAAAAGTAGAAAATATATTTTTTTTTTTCAAAATTTTCGGTATTTTTCCATTTATATCGCAAAAAAAAAAAAATCGCAGAGGCAATCAAATACCATCAAAAGAAAGCTCTATTTGTGGGAAGAAAAGGACGCAAATTTCATTTCAGTACAACATTGCATGACCGCGCAATTACCAGTTAAAGCAGCGCAGTGCCAAATTGTAAAAACACCTTTGGGCATTTAGCAGCATATTGGTCCGGGCTTAAGTGGTTAAAGATCTTCTCATTCTGGGCCAGCATAAAATATAAAACAATGCCGGATTGTGGCTGTGCCACAATATTAACACACCAACAGATTATATGATTTTGTGAATTAACTGCTGGGTTGTTAGTGCTCATTTCTCAAAGTCTAGTTAGATCAGCTAGTTTGTAATAACATTTATGAGTGAATATGTAATAGTTTAAGGCTGCATTCACACCTGAGCGACAAAACGCCTGTCGCCCGACGCTCGTGCCGCTGGAGGGGAAAAATCCCATTCATGTCTATAGAGATGGTTCACATCTCTGAAACGCCGAATGCCTGTCGCCTGAAAAAAAGTCCCGGACCCTTTTTTTCAGGCGACATTGGCGTTCGGTCATAGACATCAATGGGAGACTTTGTAAAAAAAAAAAAAAAATGAATCGAAGCGCGGCAAGTAAAGCCGCGTATGCAGCGTTACTTGCCGCTCAGGTGTGAATGCAGCCTAACATTATAAAAAATAAAAATAAGTACCTGTTTCTTTTTTATAAACATACAGTCTGCTGCCTCTTGCATTAGAAGAATACCTTTCATTTATTTTTCTTAAAAAGCAATCTTATCTTTTTTTATAATACCTTTTCAATGGACAGCAATATTTGTTGTCTTCATGAACTCTGGGTACCACTGCTATCTGACACTTTTGGGTGTGTCGTTTAGCATGTTCTCCACCAGGCCCTGTGGTTTCACTCACATGCTGCTGTTTTTCTTATAGTGAAGTAGTGTAAATTACTGAAAGATTATACAGTACCCGAGTCACCTGAAAGTGTTGTATTACAGAAGAGCCTGAAGCTTATCAAGATAACAAAGATTAGTAGAGTTAGTAGAAGCATACCGAAACATGTGGGAACTCCCCAGTTTGGAACTGGCTTCATGGAAGTACGATGTCCATAACTCAAGCTATCCAGTTTATTGAAATATGGATGTGGGCTAGATTATGCCCTTGGCCAATCAACCCCGGGGGGGGGGTGTTCCTGTCTCAGTCCACAAGATGTTTTGTGTTTTAAAATGACCAGAGTCGAATTGGCCCAAAACGGTGCTGATTGCTGGGTCATGGATAGGACTTCAGTCCGATTGTGACAGTACCAATCACTGCCTGCATGACAGTTTTGTGCATTTTCTTAGGGTTCTACACATGCTACAGATACAGACTGACATGTATGTGTAGCACTACCCCCAAAGGAGCTGGTGGTTTAATTTTGGGCCTGCCGTTACCTTACTGTTCACCACACTCGATCTAGGGATCTCTCCTGAAGAGTTGTTCAAAAAGAATGTCAGCACCAACACTTTGGTTTCTATTTTATTAAGCAGGTTCTCAACAGAGGAGTGAAGGGATAGGAAAGATTCAGGTACCTTGCTTTGCAGATCACGGGTACAGTCTCACGACCCAGGAACTCGTCGGGCGAAACACATCGTTTTTCTCGTCAAGTTCCTTTTTAGGCTTGTCGAGGAACTCGACAAGCTTGCTTTGCGTACACACATTAAAGACCAAATCTCCTCGTTCTCAAACGCAGTGACTTCAACACATACAATGGCAGGGGCTGCTTTTGCTAATCTCATGCTACTGCGTGTTAGGAAAAAGTTTGATAAGAGACATTTGCACTTTTCAGTTGACAAATGTGCTATTTCCATTACAAACGCTACTTTTACCGAAGGTGCACGGGTTTCTTAGCATACACACGCTCGAGTTTCTCGTCAAATAGGAGTCCGACGAGGAACACGATGAGCCAATTTGGACTCCCATCGAGGAAAAAGAGAACTTGCTCTCTTTTTTGCTCGTTAAGTTCCTCGACAGTTTCCTCTATGAAAAACGTACACACGACCGGTTTCCTCAGCAAAAAAGCTCTCTTACCGAGTTTCTTGATGGATGCTGCCGAGGAAACAGGTCATGTGGCCTTAGATCCAGAGGACAAATGAGCTCCACGCTGGATTTAGCAACCACGGGATAGGCCCACTCTCAGGCGCCGTACACACGGCAGAGAACCTCGACGGGCAGAACACATCGTTCCGCCCGTCGAGGTTCTCTCCCGGCCGTCGAATTCGGCGACCCGCCGGTCGGGAATGGCAACCAGCCATTCTTCCAGGCGGGCCGTCGAGGAAATAGAGAGCGTGCTCTCTATTTCGGCTCGACGGGCTTCCCGACGGGAAGCTCGCTGAGACCATACACACGGCCGAGGTCCTCGCTGGAATGTGCATTCCAGCGAGGTTCTCGCTGATTTTCAGCGAGAACCTCGGCCGTGTGTACGGCGCCTCACTGACCTAGCAGCCGGTGGGAAGCTCGTTCAAATTCTCTGCCCGATACTTAATGAGTGTTGTTGGGTCGTTACACAGCCCTCTGCCATAGGATCGTGTAACCACACATAAACTTAGCAAAATTTTAAAGAAAGTACATGGCTCGCAGTACCAGAATCTTTCAGCCAGGCCTGCAGCACAGTGATGTAAGTTGACCCGGGTGCGTGCTTCAATTGAGTCCCCAATTGCTCAGCTTCTTCCCGCAGGCAAGACAGCACAGGACCACCACTGGACCAGTAGGCCCCAGAAACTCCTGGGCCTACTTTCAGTTGTGGAGCCTCGGGCCAGCAGGCCCAGAGACCGGAAAACACTGTCAGCGCATCTCTGATGAGTCCAGGAGGGCCATCAGGTCAGGATCGGAAGACCCCGTCAGAAGGCTGTCAGTGCCTTAAGTACCCTCTCCCAGAATGCACAGCAGGTTGAGCACGCCCACTGGGCTGCCTCTGGAAAGAAAGCACCCAGTGCGCCAAGCCTACTGCATTGCCAACCTTGACTCCTGGTGACAGCGACACCTGCAGGTAAGGGAACATGTGCAACACAGCTGGACTGGAACAGAAACCCACAATTTGGTATAATCCTCTGAGCTAAACTACAGCTCTGGTAACTAAATTTACAAAATAGAGCCTACTTAATAGGAGCAGGGTGCTACATACGTGTAGCCCAACATGTGTACGATCATATTGAATTATTTTCATCTCTCTGCCGCTAATATTTTAGCTTTTATGAAAGATAAAATGTATTCCTTAGATCTGGTGATATAAATCAAAGTTTGCAGACTGGCCGGAGCTTTGTGTGAACGCCCCTGTGGATCCTTGTAGCCACACTGGCTAGGACTCCCTTTGAAGGCTTCAGAAAGGTGGCAATCTATGTTTACTCATATGGGAAGTTTTATTGGCATCTAGGTGTCAACTCTGGCCTAGAAACTGGTTCCGTCCTTTTCAAATGCCCATTTTCTTTATCATCTGGAAATAAACATGCAAGTGTAAACATACTATGTGTGTCATGGTGCATTGCACTGCAGGTCCATTGGCAGCTAATGTTCTGACCATTTGTATGCTATTCTAAATGAGTACCATGCATTGTGGTACATTATCCTGCCT
Organism: Rana kukunoris; assembly: GCA_029574335.1. Lineage (NCBI taxonomy): Eukaryota > Metazoa > Chordata > Amphibia > Anura > Ranidae > Rana > Rana kukunoris. The sequence continues at coordinate 362,064,754 of CM056051.1, read as the reverse complement.
TAGTCTCTTAAGCTAGTAAACAACAATTAAAGAGAAGCATGCTTTGAACTGCCCCTGACTTACCAGTTAGATATGTCACTTTGTTCAGTTGGTTTACTAATTCAGACATCTCTGTCAGATTACATTGCCAGGATCTGACATCCCTTTATTTTCTATTGCAATCAAAACAATGTGGTCAAACACTGCCCCTGACTATGATTGGATGATGAATGAGCCAGTAGCATATTGATGAGCTCAACTCTGTTGTCTTTCCATTTATCAACCCGTTCCCTATGTGCTATGTAGTATTATAAAGCCAAATTGGCCTGCAGAGCTGCCTTTTTAAGACACTTATGCCACCTACACACGATCGGTTCATCCGATGAAACGGACCAATGGATTTTTTCATCAGATATCCGATGAAGCTGACTTTCATCAGTCTTGCCTACACACCATCAGTTAAAAATCTGTTTGTGTCAGAACGTGGTGATGTAAAACACTATGACGTGCTGAGAAAAATGAAGTTCAATGCTTCCGAGCATGCGTCGACTTTATTCTGAGCATGCATGATTTTTTAACCGATGAACTTGCCCACAGACGATCGTTTTTTTTTTACTATCGTTTTTTTAACCATCAGATAATTTTAAAACAGGTTCTATGTTTTTTCACCGATGGGAAAAAAAAAACGATGGGGCCCACACACGATCGGTTCGTCCGATGAAAACGGACCGTTTTCATCAGGTGGACCGATCGTGTGTACGCGGCATAAGTCTATTGCTGTACAATTGTCTTGCTTTAACCTATGGACCCAAGACTATTTCATAAGTTAAGGAGGGATAGGCCATGGGGCAACCAGCAGAACCAGGAACTCTGGAGCTCTTGATTTACCAGTAGTGCCTGAGAGACCTAAGAAAGCAGTGTAGAATAATATCCAGCAAAGTCCAATCATATAATAAATGTGGATAGACAAAACCTTTAAGGGCAACCTATTTGAATTTTGTAGGTCGTAGCTTGGTGCTTTCTGTTCATAGTCATGAAACACAAGCAATGTTCTTGGTAGTTTGCTTGTTGAATGGTAAAATATCTTGTTTTCATTTCCAAATAAAGTTGTTTTTCATAAATATGTTAAAGAAGTCTGAAAATACCTTACAGACATAAAACCAACATTCGGCAGTGTTTCCTATGTGAAAAGCAGATTTATTCAACTGCAGAAATAGCTGTGTTACTGTTGACCAATTGTAACTATTATCATAACTACACACTGCAGAATGTCCAGACAAATTCGGACAGTTTATCCTGTTATATATCCACTAGAGATGTTGAAATTATTCATGGAATCTGATATATGCAAATACAGCATTTTGTATACTGCAGTAGAAAATGCACAGATGAGGTCTACAAAATGTTAACATAGCAACTAGCAAACAAAAGGTGTGCAGAATGCCAGTAGAACTGAAAAAAACAACAACAAAAAAACAACAACGTATTACTGCTGTAGAATCAATGTCACCATTGAAGTAAAGCTAATCTTCAAAGGTTTATGGATAGATTATATGTGTTTCATGTTATTGCCAAAATAATTTATATGCTATTTTAAGAGAAATTAAAGCTTACCTCTAGGCAGATATTAAAAGCACTAATCAATACAGTTATTTTCTTAGCAAAAAAGTATATGTATAGCCAAAACATTTTTAATTTCTGGAAACAGTAGGAATTCCTAAAACCCCTGTTGTTTATTGTTTGTTGTCTGTGTTCCCTTGGAGCATTTTGCCTTTACTGCCCGCCCCAGAGATGCAACATAAAGTGTGAGGAAATGTCCACAAAATTAGGGGAATCCCCTTTTTTTAGAAAGTTAGAAGACTTCTAACTTCTAACTACTCAACCCTTGTTTTGGTGATGCTTGTAAAATTTGTAGGAAAAAAATAAATATTTAAAATCCTATTATTTTCCATACCAACAACAGTGGACTCAAAGACAAATAGAGGAGATAATTCAGACAGTAATAAAAACATGAAAACCCCTGCACACTCTGTCCAAAACTGCAAAAAAGGTGTGGCTATGCATACACTTTAACCACTTAAGAAATGCCTCCTGCACATTTACGTCGGCAGAATGTCACGGCTGGGCACATGCATGAACAGGTACGTCCTGTGCTAGTGCCCAGCCGTGGGCCACGGGCGCGTGCCCGGGGCGCGCGCCCATGACCTGGTCCAAAGCTCTGGGACCGCAGGACTCGCGGACCCGATCACCGCTGGAGCGTTTTTTTGTTGTGAAAATGACAATGGTCCCAAAAATGTGTCAAAATTGTCCGAAGTGTCCGCCATAATGTCGCAGTCACGAAAAAAATCGCTGATCGCCGCCATTAGTAGTAAAAAAATAATAATTAATAAAAATGCAATAAAACTATACCCTATTTTGTAAACGCTAAAAATTTTGCGCAAACCAACCGATAAACGCTTATTGCGATTTTTTTTTTTACCAAAATAGGTAGAATCAGCCTAAACTGAGGAAAAATTATTATTTTTATATATTTTTGGGGGATATTTATTATAGCAAAAAGTAAAAAATTTTGCATTTTTTTCTAAATTTTCGCTCTATTTTTGTTTATAGCGCAAAAAATAAAAACCGCAGAGGTGATCAAATGCCACCAAAAGAAAGCTCTATTTTTGGGAAAAAAAAGGACCCCGATTTTGTTTGGGAGCCACGTTGCACGCGCAATAGTCTGTTAAATCTACGCAGTGCTGAATTGCAAAAGGTCTGGGTCTTAAGTGGTTAAATCTATGTTTAAATGTAATGTGTGTATATACCTGAATCTCTGTTTTCAATTAATTAAATGTAATGGTAATTTTGAGTTGCTGTAAGAGCATTTATTTATAAGGAATAAGCTGAAAGGAAGAGGCAGCAATTACAGGATAGGTGCAGAGGGACTAGAGAAACCTGCATGCTTATTCCAGGTCAGTTTTGTATTATTGAGGTTCTCCTAAGTTAATGCCTCGTACACACGACCAGTTTTCCCATCTGGAAAACTGCCATGACAGCTTTTGGCTGGGAAAACTGGCTGTATGTATGCTCCATGGCAGCTTTCCCGACAGGAAAACCTCCGGGAATCTGGCAGGAAAAATTAGAACATGTTCTCTTTTTTCCTGCCGCGATTCCCGGCGGCCTTTTTTCGGCAGTTTTTCTATGGGAAACACTGCAGTGGAGCATACACATGGCCAGGTTTCCCAGCCAAAGCTCTCATGGCAGTTTTCCTGCCAGGAAAACCGGCCGTGTGTAGGGGGAAAAAGCTTCCGAGCAGGTTCTCGGCTTTCCCCTTGGTTTTACCAGTGGACTTTTTACCGATAGGAAAACTGGAGCTTTTTCTAAAGAAGGTTTCTACTTTAGCTATAAATCCCCACTTTGTGAAATATTTGATCTCATAGCAACCCTTGTAAGAAATAAATCAAAGACACTTGCAGAACCAACAAACCCATTCAAAGTATTCAATGTTAATGGTAAGTGAATTTTTACAGTCTCCTGAATATTCATAAATATTTGTTTAAATCTATATTTTAAAAATCATGGTTGATTGTATTCCTAAATCAAATATTTCTCCAAAGATCATAAAAATCAGGCAAATAATAAATTGCTTATTCTGTGATTCTCAATCATTGCATTATTCACTGCATTATTCACTGCATTTTAAGCAGTGAGGTACTGTTAGGTTAATGGTTAAGAATTGGGTAGGATTGAGTAAAGGTTCCTCACTTTCTGCTCCAGAGAAACATAAAGGTGTTAAAGTCTATTTTTAGCTTAGACATCAATTGAAAAATGGTTGCCTCTGGGCCCTTGTTAAAATAGAAAATCAGTTAAAGATACTAAACCCCCGTCTCTGGTGATGTTACTCACAGATTCACAACTCCAACTTCTAGATACTGTTCCTCTTATAAGCACAAAAGAGACTCACCCAAGCTCTTACACTATTTTGAAAATTGGTGAGCGGAGTTGGTTCACAGGCCGTGTTGTTGACTGGAAGTCCATAAAAGAAAAAATAAGCCGGCGACAGAAAAGCTTCTTCTTTACAGCATTTATTTAGCACAACAGCAATGAAGAGGTCTGGCATCTCCCATTGTTGTTTGTTTTGAAGATCCTCCTTGCTACCATTAGTATGAGTCTACAAAGTATCCTGTGCTCAACACAGAAACCTACCAAAAAGTTTGGTTTGAATTGCATGACACTTAAAGTTCATAGGAATTTTTTCAGATGGAACAAAAAAGAAACACAAATCATACCAGTACAGAAGACATGATTTTGAAAATGAGGTATGATGCATCAAATACACAAAAAACATACATGTGTCTTTGTTCTGTCATTGCCAAAACCAGGAGTTCATAAGCAAAACGAACTTGTCAGTAACCACACAGCCTTGCACATAGGAAGTGCAATCCTGGCCTTTCAAGGAATAACGTGTCATCCTAGCTTTTTAGTAGACAGGACAAAAGAATCATTTGCTCAAAAAAAGGGCAGTAAGTAGTAGCTGTCAGGTCCTTGCATTAAAAACAGGCCTAGAACTGACGTAAAAAATATAAGCATTAAAAAGCAAGGGGGTTCAGACAATTGGTGCAGTGTTGGGCAAGCATCTCCTAATCTCCTACTCCAAATTAAGGTTTTTAGCTTGGGAAATTGTGTAAGGAATGTTGTTTCGGTATTATGCACATCCTTGATTTGTGATTGTAGCCAGGCAAGGTCTTGAGGTCCCTGATGCCTAGTATTTGTGATATGTATAGGGACAGCCAACAGAATTGTATTTAAGGAGATTTTTGTGGAAATGTCAGTTTTTATGGCTGGTGGCCCCTGTATGGTATGGGTGCAGATAAAAGTGTGTGAGCATTTTTTTTTAGAATATGTTTGCAAAATCCTAATGCTTTTTAGGTCTAAATTACTGTATCTTTATTTGTCTATATCTAGATATTTTCTAAATATAAGGATGCTATGGCTACTGAAATCTATCTATTGGTATCATCTCGTTATTGGTTTTGCATGAAGAAAATGCCTATCACGTAGTTAAAGCTCCCAGTAGTAACAAAAAAACTCAGTGTCTGGAAATTATTACTGTTTATAGTTTTGTATATGGCTCTTATTAATACATTTCTTGGCCATTTTTCAGAGAATATGCATGATAACACAAAACATTTCTTACACTCGTGGTTAGTGTTTGGCTAAAGCCATTTTTTTATCAATCAACTGTGTTTACTCTTTTTAAATCATAATCACAACAGAAACTACCCAAATGACTCTGATCAAAAATGTACATACCCTGGTGATTTTGGCCTGATATCATGCACACAAATTGACACAAAGGGGTTTGAATGGCTATTAAAGGTAACCATCCTCACCTGTGATCTGTTTTCTTGTAATTAGTGTGTGCGTATAAAAGGTCAAAGTTTCTGGACTCCTGACAGACCCTTGCATCTTTCATCCAGTGCTGCACTGACATTTCTGGATTCTGAGTCATCGGAAAAACAAAAGAGTAGTCAAAGGATCTGCAAGAAAAGGTAGTTAAACTGTATAGAACAGGAAAGGGATATAAAAAGATAAGATATCCAAAGAATTGAGTGCCAATCAGCAGTGTTCAAATGCTAATCAAGAAGTGGAAAATGAGGGGTTCTGTTGAAACCAAACCATGGTCAGGTGGACCAACTGAAATTTCAGCCACAACTGCCAGGAAAATAGTTTGGGATGGAAATCTCACAAATAACTTCAGTGGAAATACAGGACTCCCTGAAAACATGTGGTGTGGCTGTTTCAAGATGCACAATAAAGAGGCACTTGAAGAAAGATTAGCTGAATGGTCGAGTCACCAAAAAAAAAGCCATTACTATGCAAATGCCACAAAGTATCCTGCTTACAATACGCCAAACAGCACAGAGACAAGCCTCAAACCTTCTGGCACAAAGTCATTTGGAGTGATGATACCACAATTGAGCTTTTTGGCCACAACTATAAACACTACATTTGAAGAGGAGTCAACATGGTCTATGATGAAAGGTAAACCATTCCTACTGTGAAACATAGAGGTGGATCGCTGATGTTTTGTTGATGTATGAGCTAAAAAGACACAGGAAATTTGGTCAAAATTGATGGCAAGATAAATGCTGTATGTTGTCAAAAAATACTGGAGGAACATTTGCATTCATCAGCCAGGAAGCTGTTCATGGGACGTACTTGGACATTCCAACATGACAATGATCCAAAACACAAAGCCAAGGTTCTGGAGTGGTCATCTCAGTCTCCTGACCTCAATATCATTGTGTCACTCTGGGGAGATCTAAAACGTGCAGTTCATGCAAGACAGTCCAAGAATTTATAGGAACTGGAGGCTTTTTGCCAAGAGGAATGGGCAGCTTTACCAAGATAAAGAGCCTCATCCACCAATACCACAAAAGACTTCAAGCTGTCATTGATGTTAAAGGGGGCAATACACAGTATTAAGAACTGGGGTATGCAAACATTTTATCAGGGTCATTTAGGTAGTTTCTGTTATGATTATGATTTTAAAAAGAGTAAACACTGTTGCTTGATAATAAATGGCTCCAGCCAAACACTAACCATGAGTGAAATGAACGTTTATGTGATATTATTCATATTATCTGAAAAATGGTCAAGAAATCATAAATTCTGCCAGGGTATGTAAACTTATGAGCACAAGAATATCACCCCTTTACTGTTTTCTTTGCACATTTCCTCTACATTTCCCTCAATGATCTTAAAAAAAAAAGAACCTAAAAAAAGCGTAAGTGGGAAAAAATATAGCCAATATCGCTGACTTCTTTTTAGAGTGATCACCACATGGACATCTTTAATTTCACAGTGGTTGTTATTCAGTCCCAAATAGCAGATTTGAAAAGTCATTACAGTCAATCACAATGATGGACCTACTCGCCTTAGGATATTTGTAACGGGACGAATAACATGCATTGCTGCAATTAAGCTGGTTAATAAACAACATCATGCAATGCAAAGGAGCTTTGTGCGGCTATCACCAGTTGAGAAAAGATCTGTATTCCTTGCCTTTTCACACTTTAGGGACAGCATGAATAAGTAAATCCCAGGCTTGGTCTCTGTGTTATCAGCTCTGCCACAAAGAACAGAAAAAAGACCTTGTTTTAAAAAATTTAAAGTAATTCGTGCCCATGGCTCCTTTTAAATCCATTCAGCATACTGCAGCGCAAGAAACATGGTGCTGCCATTGGAGTCAAAGGCTTTAATTAGCTACAGTGAAGGATGAAGGGAATTACATTGTGCTGGGAGAACAAGGACAGAAGGAAACAGAATGATATATAGAGCTGGAGATAGGAATAAACAAATAAATGAAGATTAAGGGGAATACTGGGAAACAGTAAAGATAGGGGGTGGAGGTTTAGCCTATAATGGAGAAAGAAAAAGGGTTGAAGGCACAGCTCTGAGTATAGACTGGCACAATGGAAACATTATTTTGTAAGGGGATAACCAATTTTACTGTTGTTTCTACTATGCATTGCTCAGTCCACATATTGAATAATAAAGTGAATATTTTATAATTACTACTAATTAAACCTCTGCTTCTATCGTAGACTATATATCAAAAGCAGTATTAAGTAATTCCCCTTAGAAAATGTTGTCAAAGAACAACTCTAAGCACCAAGCAGCATAATTTGCTGGACTGTGAATGTAATCCGTGATACTGTGAATTCCCATTATTAGATAGCCATATCAATCCATTTAACTTGACATTTATACCATTTTCAAATTCCCAGCAGAGCAAGAATTCCTAGAAGGCCTTTGGACTGCAGTTTGACGCAAGTTTTTGGGAGCTTTGCAAACTTACACCCTAAGATCTTAATTTCTGTTCTTGTAATGCAGGGGTGCCAACCAGTGGCCCGGGGGCCACATGTGGCCCGTGGAGCCCTCTGATGTGGCCCATGACCTCCTGCTCTGGGATGGTGTGTTGGCAAGCTCAGATAATGGACTGCCGAACCACCATTCCAGTGCGTCTGTGTTGTGAATAAAGCCGTCAGTAGAGCTGCAGAGCAGTGCTTCATAAGACAATGCTTCCTATATAGCACCTATTTCTATCACAGGTGTGCTCTTGCCTGTGACAGCAACAGCCGGCAATACTTGAATGGAAGACTGTTAAGGTAAGTTTATTACTAAAATCATAGTGTGCAGTAGGTGCCGCTGATTTTGTATATCCAGTGTGATGGGATTGTGCTTCTCGCGCTCGCTGCCCCCAGGACTTTTCCCAAGCTGTCTGTGTGATTTTTTTTACCTTTTTTGACACTTTTTTTTGTTAAATGGTAAAGGTACAATGTACCCTGTTACCAATTCACATGGGGGGAGGAATCTGGGGGTCTCATTTGTTAAAGGGGCTTCCAGACCTGAAGGGTCTGGTATGGATTTTTTGGGGAACCCCATGTGATTAAAAAAATATATATTACGCAGGGTTCCCCTTAATATCCATACCAGACCTGAAGGGCCTGATATGTAATTTGGGGGGACCCCCACACATTTTTATTTTATTATTTGCACAAAATGTAATTTTTTAACCACTTCAATACCAGCCCATTGTCATTTGACGTCCAGAGATGGGATCTCCCATCCTGAGTGGACGTCAAATGACGTCCTGGGCTTTGCGGGTGAATATCTGAATGATGCCTGCAGCAAAAGGTATCATCCAGATATCCTCTTGTTCAGCCGACGATTCTGCACGACATAAGAATGATCATAGCTTGTTCCACTGCTTGATCGTTCTTACAGGCCGTGGGAGGGGACATCCCCCCTCCCACCGCCATCCGGTGCTTCTCCGGGCTCTCCCGTGCCTTCGGCGGCCCGGAGAACGAATCGTCGGGCGTCGGCAGGATGCATAGAGATGACTGGTGACTAGATGGTCACCAGTCATCTCTATGACCGTCGGAGGACCCGGGCGCGATGTGATGACATCACGCCCGGGTCCCCGTAAGTAAACAAAGCCGCGATTGCGGCTGTAAGCAACAATTCATGTGATCGGTGATTTTTTTTTTTACTGATCTCATAGTTTCCAGCCTGGAGGAGAGATGTGAGGTCTTATTGACCCCGCATCTCTCCTTAAAGAGGACCTGTCACACACATTTCCTATTACAAGGGATGTTTACATTCCTTGTAATAGGAATAAAAGTAAAAAAACATTTTTTTTTTTAAAAAGTGTAAAAAAATAAATAAAAAATAAGTCAAAAAATAAATAAAAGTGAAAAAAATAAAATTAAAACGCCCCTGTCCCCGGTAGCTCACATCCAGAAGCGAACGCACACGTAAGTCCCGCCGACATATGTAAACGTCGTTTAAACCACATATGTGAGGTATCACCGCGTGCGCTAGAGTGCCAGCAACAAATCTAGCACTAGATCTCCTCTGTAAATCTAAACTGGTAACCTGTAAAAAAAAATTAAAGCGTTGCCTATGGAGATTTTTAAGTACCGAAGTTTGCCGCCATTCCATGAGTGTGTGCATAATTAAAGCGTGACATGTTGGGTATCTATTTACTCAGTGTAACATAATCTTTCACATAATACAAAAAAATTGGGCTAACTTTACTGTTTTGTTATTTTTTAATTCTTGAAACAATTTTTTTTCCAAAAAAAGGGTGTTTGAAAAATTATTGCGCAAATACCGTGCAAGATAAAACGTTGCAATGACCGTCGTTTTATTCCCTAGGGTGTCTGCTAAAAAAAGATATATAGGGCCAGATTCAGGTAGATGAGAGCATCTTTGCTCTGGAGTAACGCTTCTCATTTACGTTACTCTGCCAAAATGTTAGGAGCAAGTGCTGTTATTCATGAAGCACTTGCTCCTAAAGTTGCGGCAGCGCATCGCAAATGAGCCGGCGGAATTCAAATTGGGCGGGTACGGGGCGTGTAATATTTAAACTATGCGCGATCCCGCGGCGAACGTACTGCGCATGCGTCGAGTGTCAATGCATCCCAGTACGCATGCTCCAAATTCTGTCAGTGAACGTCAATGATGTCACATCCCCATTCATGAACGTTTTACGCAAGCGACGCGATTATTATTTTTTCCGACGCGATGACGACGCCTATACTTAACATAGGATACTCCACTAGGGGGCTGCTTTATCTTTACGTCGCGTATCGCTTCCGGAAACGTTGTAAAGTCACTGCGTCGCGCCCAAAAAAGATTGTGAATTTCCGACTCCCGCTGATTAACATATTTTTTCAGCGTTATTCAGCGGGAACGCCCCCGGCGCCATTTTTAAGTTGAAGTAACGATGCGATGCCGAAATTCAATTGCGCCAATCGAATCGGAACTCCAACCCGGCGTTTCTTGTTTTCTGGTTACAGAAAACAAAAACGCCGGCTTAAAGTGACAGTTAGGCTGGCGGATCAATGGATACTCCAGCCTAACTCTACCTGAATCTGGCCCATAATGTTTGGGGGTACTGCGTGATTTTCTAGCAAAAAATTATGATTTGTACATGTAGGACAGAAGTGCCAGAATAGCCCGGCATGGAGGTGGTATAAAAGCCTGGTATTAAAGTGGTTAAGGAAAAAAAAGTAATTTAAAACTACTATGGTATTAATGAATTGTCGGATCTCGGCAATACAGATAAAAGTCATTAAAAAAATGGCAGGGGTTCCCCTTAATATTCATACCAGACCCAAAGGGCCTGTAATGGACTGGGAGGGCTTTGACCACAATGCTCTTATAATCAGCATCAGGGTTTACTTCCTCTTTAACCACTTAACCCCCGGACCATATTGCTGGTCAAAGACCAGAGCACTTTTTGTGATTCGGCACTGCGTCGCTTTAACTGACAATTGCGCGGTCGTGCAAAGTGGGTCCCAAACAAAATTGGCGCCCTTTTTTTCCCACAAATAGAGCTTTCTTTTGGTGGTATTTGATCATCTCTGCGGTTTTTATTTTTTGCGCTATAAACAAAAATAGAGCGACTATTTTGAAAAAAATGCAATATATGTTTTACATTTTGCTATAATAAATGTCCCCAAAAAATATATAAAGAAACATTTTTTTTCCTCAGTTTAGGCCGATACGTATTCTTCTACATATTTTTCTAAAAAAAAAAAATCGCAATTAGCGTTTATTGATTAGTTTGCGCAAAATTTATAGGCCCAGATTCAGAGAGAATTGGATTCTCGTAGCGTATCAGAAATACACTACGCCGCCGTTTTTTACCTGGTTCTACGTGGAATCCAGGTAGATTTTGTCCAGTAAACGACGGCGGCGTAGTGTATTTCTCCGTCGCAATCCATCTAGACGAGTAGGGGGCGTGAAGGATTTAAAATAGGCGCGTTCCCGCGGCGATCGAACTGCGCATGCTCCGTTCGCAAATTTCCCGCCGTGCATTGCGCGAAATCACGTCGTTACGTTATTCGTTGTTTGAGTAGCGTCGTTTACGGACATTTCTATTCCCGAACGAGTTACGCAAAAAAAAAAAATAATAATTTAAATTCGACGCGGGAACAACGGCCATACTTAACATGGGCTACGCACCGTTAGACCAGCAAAAAGCTGGTCTAACAGTACGTAAAAAAAAACAGACGTAAGCGATTGCGAAGACCGCTCGTATCTTCGTGGATCGCCGTAAAAACACATTTGCATATCCCGACGCATGAAAACGACGCAAACACCTCCCAGCGGCCGCAAAAATATCGCAGCGTAGATCCGAAGGCTTACGAAGACGTAAGCCTCTCGGATCGAAGCCCGAAGCCGCCGTATCATGGTTTGAGGATTCAAACTAGTGATACGGCGCGCAAAATTTGAAATTACTCCAGTCTAACACCAGTTAGACAGGCGTAATTGCTTTATGAATCTGCGCCATAGTGTTTACAAAAAAGGGGGTAGTTTTATGGCATTTTTATTAATATTTTTTTTTACTAGTAATGGCGGCGATCAGCGTTTTTTTCAGTACCGAGACATTATGGCGGACACATCGGATAATTTTGACAAATTTTTGGGACCATTGGCATTTTTATAGCGATCAATGCTATAAAAATGCATTGGATTACTATAAAAATGCCATTGGCAGTGAAGGGGTTAAGTGTGTTACTGGGTGTGTTCTAACTGTATGGGGGGGTTGACTCACTAGGGGAAATCACTGATCTTCTGTTCATACATTGTATGAACAGAAGATCAGCGTTTCCCCCGCTGACAGGACCGAGAGCTTTGTGTTTACACACAAAGCTCCGGTCCCCGCTCTGTAACGAACGGGCGCGCGTGCCCGGCGGCGATCGGGCCCGCCGGGCACGCGCGCGGGACTCGGGGGACGAGCAGGGGCGCGCACGCGGCCCAATCAGCACTGTCCAGATAGAGGGCTGATGTCCTGTATTTTCATAGGACAATCATGGGAAAATGAAAACTTCTTCTACAAGCTTTAACCAGACACTGATACAGTAGAAGTCACAAGACTGCTCTAACTTCTGATGAGAAAAGGTATTTAGCAGTTTATTATTACTAAAACTATTGCATTTCCATGTTCTGTGTACTGTGACCAGTTATAGTGAATGTAGGGTCCTGGGTTTAGTAACACTTTAAAGGTGAATTGATTTCTATGAGAATCAAGTGATGCTGTAAACTCACGGGGGTCGAAAAGACAAAGACAATGTGGGATATCACCCAAAACCTCAGTATCCCATATAGGAGGGCATGTAAAAAGGGAGCAAACACACCCCAGGACCTAATCATATATTATGTAGATCTTGAATAATTAACAATATAAAAAAAAGACCACTTAGAGGGGACTTGAATGTTTTTCAAAATGTAATCGTAGTCCACAAAGGGAGGCACGGTCCTTTTCACCAAATCATAACACATGTGATCCCAAAGTAGCCCCTTTCATGTGCACCTTACTATAAAGGCTAGTTATAGTTTAAGGTGGTTGTCACTTATCTACATAGCTTACTGGTAGTTGTGTGTGGGGACACATTGGATGCATTCAGCTGCTAGTGTGCTTTTACTGGGTGTCCAATGTGTTCCTGTGCCTTTAAGGGGGAGTGGGCTCCCTCCAGGCAAACCTGACATTAATTTATCTACTCCTATAAGTGCTCCAACTTGGAGGCTCTCAGAACTATAAAGTTGGGACCACAGTATACAGAATAGCCTTGGTGAAGCACTGTGGCTTTCACATATACAGTTTTTGCAAATATGTGCAACCAAACCCCCTGTCTTTAACATTAACTGTTAGACAGGACAGAATTTGTTTTTGCAGGCTAGCTGGTAAGTATGATGGGAAATGTTCTGTTGTTTGTAGTTAGTGATGAATGAACATCTGACGGGGCGGTTCGCGAACGCTAACCGCAAACTTTCTCAAATGTCCGCGAACCGCAAGTTTGCGGCGGGGCCTATTGACTTTAATGGCAGGCGAACATTAAAAACATGCAGGTCATATTTGCATATTTGCATATTTGCAGCCACAAAATACTTACTAGCTGTGCACAAATAGTCCCACAATATGGACACTGACCTACCAGAAGTATTAAGCGAAAAACCGGATACAGAAGTAAGTGTCGGACATTACAGGCCCCAAAAATTAGCCGACATGCGTTCACCTGACAGCAAACAACTTTGTATTCTGTGGCTGGAGGTACATTAAGCTATTCACCGGATACAGAATTAAGTGTCGGCCAGTGCAGGCCCCAAAAATTAGCCCACAGGCATTCACCTGACAGCAAGTCTGGTGCATCTTTTGACGTAATCGAACGCACCTTGTGCCACTTCCCACTTTGGCTTCCGGCCTGGTGCTTCTGCCCTACCCCTACCACCCCTGCTGAAGGGCCTGCCTCTTCCTCTGCCTGTCATTTTTTGAATGACCCTGTGACAAAAGTCTCTAGAGAAGCGCAGTATATGTGGAAGAAGGTATATAACACTCCGCTTTAATCTGTCGTTTTGGGGGGCCACTGGTTTATCGCACCAGTTATAAAACTTTTTTTTCAGTAACTTTTGTCTCTGTGTGTAGCTGAGGTAAAATAGCAAAACAGAAAAAAAAATCTGCAGTGCCCAAATACACTTTTATGAAAGTATATTTTTATATAACACCCTGCTTCAATCTGTTCGTTTTGGGGGGCCACTGGTTTATCGCACCAGTTATAAAACTTATTTTTTTCAGCAAATTTTGTCACTGTGTGTAGCAGAGGTAACACAGCGAAAGAGGCAACAATTCTGCAGTACCCAAATACACTACTATGAAAGTATATTTTTATATGACACCCCACTTTAATCTGTCGTTTTGGGGAGCCACTGGTTTATCGCACCAGTTATAAAACTTTTTTTCAGTACATTTTGTCACTGTGTGTAGTAGAGGTAACCCAGTGAAAGAGGCAAAAATTCTGCAGTACCCAAATACACTATGCTTCACAATACAAATCCACTATAATATGCTTTCTATATTAGAAAGTATGTTATGTAAGTGTATTACACCCTTATATACTGCACACCAAACAATAGTAAACCTATACCAGTCCTTAAAAGGACTTTTGTGTACCTGTTAGCTAACGATTTGTGCCACTACAGTCTGTCCCTGCTCCACACAGCAACCTCTCCCTACACTGACAAAAAGCAAAATGTATCACACCAGTTATAAAACTTTTTTTCCAGTATTGTTTGTCACTGTGGGTAGCAAGAGGTAAAGCAGCAAAAAAAAAAATCTGCAGTGCAAAAATACCCAAATACCCAAATACCCAAAGTCTCAATGCTGCACGGTGCACAATACAAATCCAATATAATAGGCTTTCTATGTTAGAAAGCCTATTATAAGTGTATTACACCTCTATATATACTGCACACCAAACAATAGTACACCTATTCCAGTCCCTAAAATGATTTTTGTGGACCCTTTAGCTAGCGATTTGTTCCAATACAGCCTGACCCTGCTCCACACAGCAACCTCTCCCTACACTGACAAAAAGCAGAATGTAAAATGGCCACCAGATCAGGTCTATTTATAAGGTAGAGGGTATGTCCATGTGCTGAAATGTCTCAATTGGCTGTCCTGTACCACCTGAGGGATGTGTCATGGGTCAAAGTTCATCTCAGTGTAAAATTGCGGACAGGCGCGAATATCACCAGATGTCCACCTGTTCGGCGAACCGTGAATGAGCAAAGTTCACCGTGAAATGACCGCCGTGCGAACCGCCAGGCCATCTCTATTTGTAATGTGGTGGACTGGCACCCTATTCATAATAAATTGGCTAGGAAAAAATTAATCACGCTACCTCAAATACATTAACAAACACAAATAAATGCAAGTGAACAATCACAAATAATATGTGTAAAAAAGGCTGGCTGCTAGATCGAGGAGTGACCTATGATGGCCACTGAACAATAGGCAGTCACCTCAAAATCGTTCTGATATTAGTGATGGTGATAAACCAAAAACAAAAGCAAAACATAAAAATATATGATGATATACACATATATAACCATCAACTTGGTGTAACCTTTAGCTCTAAATTAATACACAGTCCAGAGTATTAGCAGAAAAGAGTCCGTGAATAGAAGTTAATGAACACCCATGCTTCTGGATCATGACAGATTGATGAACGTGACCAAAGGCAAAAAAAGTGTGTCCTCCACCAAGCTTATGGATTGGTCTCTTACCGGAAACCCACGATCCCTTATGACAGGGGATCAGAAACAGCATATACTGGGTCCCAATCTTGTGGTGTCAGGTCTGCAATCCTAGTGAATCTCGTATCCCAAAGTGTTGAAGCAATTTGGATGCCCACCATGCAAAAAAACATCAATGGCTCCACACAGTGTGTTAAACGTATAGAATGTATTAAAAAGAAATAAAAATGCACTTAAAGTACGGCATATTAAGATTCAAGGCGTTTACTACATTGCATGACTGTAAGTGCATTTTTATTTCTTTTTAATACATTTTATACGTTTAATACACTATGTGGAGCCATTGATCTGTTTTTGCATGGTGGGCATCCAAATTGCTGCAACACTTTGGGATACGAGATTCACTAGGATTGCAGACTTGACACCACAAGATTGGGACCCAGTATATGCTGTTTCTGATCCCCTGTCATAAGGAATCGTGGGTTTCTGGTAAGAGACCAATCCATAAGCTTGGTGGAGGACACACTTTTTTTGCCTTTGGTTACATTCATCAATCTTTCATGATCCAGAAGCACAGGTATTCATTAATTTCTATTCACGGACTCTTTTCTGCTAATACTCTGGACTGTGTATTAATTTAGAGCTAAAGGTTACACCCAGTTGATGGTTATATATTTGTATATCATCATATATTTTTGTGTTTTGTTTTTGTTGTGGTTTATCACCATCACTAATATCAGAACGATTTTGAGGTGACTGCCTATTGTTCAGTGGCCATCATAGGTTCACCGGGAACCGGCCAAGATTCGAACCGGTAATGGGTAGGCTGAATGTACCAAGTTGGTTGATCAATCAACTTGGGTACAACCAGCCTACCAGATCCTGTTACGATTATCACCAGCGGTTGCTATAACCACTAGCGATAATCACTGTCTTCTCCCAGCAGGGACGGCTACCCC
Organism: Rana kukunoris; assembly: GCA_029574335.1. Classification (NCBI taxonomy): domain Eukaryota; kingdom Metazoa; phylum Chordata; class Amphibia; order Anura; family Ranidae; genus Rana; species Rana kukunoris. Next base: position 362,048,222 of record CM056051.1, on the reverse strand, counting down.
CGCCTCTCCCTACACTGGTAGAAGACAATGGCCCAGCAGGAGGAATTTTTCCCCATCAACACTTTCTGTATTGATGGGGGGAATCAAGTAAATTTCTTTCCTGCAACCAGTGGTTGCAGAAAAGAAATCCACTCTGTGTATGGCTGGCCTAAGCTGGCAATAAAGAAAAATCTTGGAGTTCTTCTTTAAGTATGAATTGGCCCTTAGTGATCTGCTTCCAACATCCAGAAAATACTTCCATTATGTGAAAGCAAGAAGGTCCATCCAGTATAAACCAAATCCCTGCACTGGGTTGCAGATATGAAGGCCAAACAAAGGAGCCCTTCAGATGGACACGGCAAGCCCCGCAGGTGTCCGTGACGTCACCGGATCTCCGACGGAACTCCCTGAAGGCCCGGAAGCCAGCGGAGAGGTGAGTACCAATCAAAATAATTTTGATTGATCAAAAAAAAAAAAATTAAGATTAATCTATGAATTAATAGTTAATTTCCACAGCCCTAATTTTTAGGCTGCATTCACACCTGAGCATAGGCGGCAGCCGGCGTATTGCCGCGACACGACATTGGCGTATTGTCCCCGCAATTTGCGGCGACAAGTCGCTCCTTGTTTTCGCTGGGAGGGGTGATTTTAACATTGTCGGCTATTGCCAAACGCCTAATACGCCTGAAAAAAAGGGTCCGGGACTTGTTTAAAGCTTCAGGCGTACGGCGTTTCGGCCTTCGGTGTAGAGATGTGAACCATCTCCATAGCCGACAATGTTAATTCGCCCCTCCAGCGTATCTCAGGCTGCTACAGCGTCGGGCATAGGGCGACAAAACGCCTAGGTGTGAATGCAGCCTTAAGTATGTAGAATTATATATACTGTATAAGAGCGCTTCAACGTAAAATATATGTAAATAGCTGCCCATTTAAGTGTTTCAATCACAATTTTTTTTTCTTTTTTTATGATTATAAAGATAGACGTTACTTCTCACCTCCGTGCTTATAGACCCAGTTCTTTTTTTTTTTTATGTGACATAATGTGTAAAAAAAAAAAAAAAATTACAATCACATGTGAAAATAAACCATACACCTTTCAATATCATCAGAAATGCCTTCTAATAGTGTCTATATAGTAAACCATACACTTTACAATGTCGTCAAAAATGCCTTCTATCAGTGTCCATGCTTCTGTGGAATGATTTCCACTTGCACTATGATACCACTTATACAATGCGTTAGTGTACATAAATATGTAAAATTATCCCATACACCATGTGTTTGAATATCAATGACAACTTCATCCCTCCAAGACACCATGTGGGGAAAGGTAAACTATTCAACAGACATATATGACCATAAAGACCTGCTCGGGCTTTGAACTTGACACCACAAGATTGGGACCCAGTATATGCTGTTTCTGATCCCCTGTCATAAGGAATCGTGGGTTTCTGGTAAGAGACCAATCCATAAGCTTGGTGGAGGACACACTTTTTTTGCCTTTGGTTACATTCATCAATCTTTCATGATCCAGAAGCACAGGTATTCATTAATTTCTATTCACGGACTCTTTTCTGCTAATACTCTGGACTGTGTATTAATTTAGAGCTAAAGGTTACACCCAGTTGATGGTTATATATTTGTATATCATCATATATTTTTGTGTTTTGTTTTTGTTGTGGTTTATCACCATCACTAATATCAGAACGATTTTGAGGTGACTGCCTATTGTTCAGTGGCCATCATAGGTCACTCCTCGATCTAGCAGCCAGCCTTTTTTACACATATTATTTGTGATTGTTCACTTGCATTTATTTGTGTTTGTTAATGTATTTGAGGTAGCACGATTTATTTTTTCCTATGTTTATTTCTTGTATTTCTTGTTTACATGCAAATCGCAGCACCTGGGCGAGCACATTGTTACTACGTTGTAGTTCCCCTTTTTCTTTTCTTTTGTTAATTTTAGTGCAGTTTCTTTCCTTTTTTTCCCATAATAAATTGTCTGCCTTACCACAATGCACATTAATGCATGCTATAACAGGCATTTAACATAATGCAAAATCCAGGAATTATTTTTATTGCCAGCTTACATTGGTCAAGCTTGGCACAATATAATATTCTATATCTTATACCTGGAGGGCCTTTGAGAATGTTGAAACCACTGTAGTAACCACCATCCTCCAGGTTCTGCTCAAGCAGCTTCTCCTCCTCGGCACAGTGAACACTGGGGAATTAAAATACAAGGATAAGTGTGCAGAGGGGAAGCCACTAGGGCAGGATCTGGAACATTGTAGCCATCAGTGTAAATATTGAGGGCAGCTACAGCTGTTTTCAGCAACCCAGTGACTCTCCTGATATAAGATAATTACTTTGTGCCAACCTAGACTCATGTACTGTAAGGCCAACCATACACGGTTTAAATCTCAGCCGGTTCACCGGGAACCGGCCAAGATTCGAACCGGTAATGGGTAGGCTGAATGTACCAAGTTGGTTGATCAATCAACTTGGGTACAACCAGCCTACCAGATCCTGTTACGATTATCACCAGCGGTTGCTATAACCACTAGCGATAATCACTGTCTTCTCCCAGCAGGGACGGCTACCCCCGCCTCTCCCTACACTGGTAGAAGACAATGGCCCAGCAGGAGGAATTTTTCCCCATCAACACTTTCTGTATTGATGGGGGGAATCAAGTAAATTTCTTTCCTGCAACCAGTGGTTGCAGAAAAGAAATCCACTCTGTGTATGGCTGGCCTAAGCTGGCAATAAAGAAAAATCTTGGAGTTCTTCTTTAAGTATGAATTGGCCCTTAGTGATCTGCTTCCAACATCCAGAAAATACTTCCATTATGTGAAAGCAAGAAGGTCCATCCAGTATAAACCAAATCCCTGCACTGGGTTGCAGATATGAAGGCCAAACAAAGGAGCCCTTCAGATGGACACGGCAAGCCCCGCAGGTGTCCGTGACGTCACCGGATCTCCGACGGAACTCCCTGAAGGCCCGGAAGCCAGCGGAGAGGTGAGTACCAATCAAAATAATTTTGATTGATCAAAAAAAAAAAAATTAAGATTAATCTATGAATTAATAGTTAATTTCCACAGCCCTAATTTTTAGGCTGCATTCACACCTGAGCATAGGCGGCAGCCGGCGTATTGCCGCGACACGACATTGGCGTATTGTCCCCGCAATTTGCGGCGACAAGTCGCTCCTTGTTTTCGCTGGGAGGGGTGATTTTAACATTGTCGGCTATTGCCAAACGCCTAATACGCCTGAAAAAAAGGGTCCGGGACTTGTTTCAAGCTTCAGGCGTACGGCGTTTCGGCCTTCGGTGTAGAGATGTGAACCATCTCCATAGCCGACAATGTTAATTCGCCCCTCCAGCGTATCTCAGGCTGCTACAGCGTCGGGCATAGGGCGACAAAACGCCTAGGTGTGAATGCAGCCTTAAGTATGTAGAATTATATATACTGTATAAGAGCGCTTCAACGTAAAATATATGTAAATAGCTGCCCATTTAAGTGTTTCAATCACAATTTTTTTTTCTTTTTTTATGATTATAAAGATAGACGTTACTTCTCACCTCCGTGCTTATAGACCCAGTTCTTTTTTTTTTTTATGTGACATAATGTGTAAAAAAAAAAAAAAAATTACAATCACATGTGAAAATAAACCATACACCTTTCAATATCATCAGAAATGCCTTCTAATAGTGTCTATATAGTAAACCATACACTTTACAATGTCGTCAAAAATGCCTTCTATCAGTGTCCATGCTTCTGTGGAATGATTTCCACTTGCACTATGATACCACTTATACAATGCGTTAGTGTACATAAATATGTAAAATTATCCCATACACCATGTGTTTGAATATCAATGACAACTTCATCCCTCCAAGACACCATGTGGGGAAAGGTAAACTATTCAACAGACATATATGACCATAAAGACCTGCTCGGGCTTTGAACTTGACACCACAAGATTGGGACCCAGTATATGCTGTTTCTGATCCCCTGTCATAAGGAATCGTGGGTTTCTGGTAAGAGACCAATCCATAAGCTTGGTGGAGGACACACTTTTTTTGCCTTTGGTTACATTCATCAATCTTTCATGATCCAGAAGCACAGGTATTCATTAATTTCTATTCACGGACTCTTTTCTGCTAATACTCTGGACTGTGTATTAATTTAGAGCTAAAGGTTACACCCAGTTGATGGTTATATATTTGTATATCATCATATATTTTTGTGTTTTGTTTTTGTTGTGGTTTATCACCATCACTAATATCAGAACGATTTTGAGGTGACTGCCTATTGTTCAGTGGCCATCATAGGTCACTCCTCGATCTAGCAGCCAGCCTTTTTTACACATATTATTTGTGATTGTTCACTTGCATTTATTTGTGTTTGTTAATGTATTTGAGGTAGCACGATTTATTTTTTCCTATGTTTATTTCTTGTATTTCTTGTTTACATGCAAATCGCAGCACCTGGGCGAGCACATTGTTACTACGTTGTAGTTCCCCTTTTTCTTTTCTTTTGTTAATTTTAGTGCAGTTTCTTTCCTTTTTTTCCCATAATAAATTGTCTGCCTTACCACAATGCACATTAATGCATGCTATAACAGGCATTTAACATAATGCAAAATCCAGGAATTATTTTTATTGCCAGCTTACATTGGTCAAGCTTGGCACAATATAATATTCTATATCTTATACCTGGAGGGCCTTTGAGAATGTTGAAACCACTGTAGTAACCACCATCCTCCAGGTTCTGCTCAAGCAGCTTCTCCTCCTCGGCACAGTGAACACTGGGGAATTAAAATACAAGGATAAGTGTGCAGAGGGGAAGCCACTAGGGCAGGATCTGGAACATTGTAGCCATCAGTGTAAATATTGAGGGCAGCTACAGCTGTTTTCAGCAACCCAGTGACTCTCCTGATATAAGATAATTACTTTGTGCCAACCTAGACTCATGTACTGTAAGGCCAACCATACACGGTTTAAATCTCAGCCGGTTCACCGGGAACCGGCCAAGATTCGAACCGGTAATGGGTAGGCTGAATGTACCAAGTTGGTTGATCAATCAACTTGGGTACAACCAGCCTACCAGATCCTGTTACGATTATCACCAGCGGTTGCTATAACCACTAGCGATAATCACTGTCTTCTCCCAGCAGGGACGGCTACCCCCGCCTCTCCCTACACTGGTAGAAGACAATGGCCCAGCAGGAGGAATTTTTCCCCATCAACACTTTCTGTATTGATGGGGGGAATCAAGTAAATTTCTTTCCTGCAACCAGTGGTTGCAGAAAAGAAATCCACTCTGTGTATGGCTGGCCTAAGCTGGCAATAAAGAAAAATCTTGGAGTTCTTCTTTAAGTATGAATTGGCCCTTAGTGATCTGCTTCCAACATCCAGAAAATACTTCCATTATGTGAAAGCAAGAAGGTCCATCCAGTATAAACCAAATCCCTGCACTGGGTTGCAGATATGAAGGCCAAACAAAGGAGCCCTTCAGATGGACACGGCAAGCCCCGCAGGTGTCCGTGACGTCACCGGATCTCCGACGGAACTCCCTGAAGGCCCGGAAGCCAGCGGAGAGGTGAGTACCAATCAAAATAATTTTGATTGATCAAAAAAAAAAAAATTAAGATTAATCTATGAATTAATAGTTAATTTCCACAGCCCTAATTTTTAGGCTGCATTCACACCTGAGCATAGGCGGCAGCCGGCGTATTGCCGCGACACGACATTGGCGTATTGTCCCCGCAATTTGCGGCGACAAGTCGCTCCTTGTTTTCGCTGGGAGGGGTGATTTTAACATTGTCGGCTATTGCCAAACGCCTAATACGCCTGAAAAAAAGGGTCCGGGACTTGTTTCAAGCTTCAGGCGTACGGCGTTTCGGCCTTCGGTGTAGAGATGTGAACCATCTCCATAGCCGACAATGTTAATTCGCCCCTCCAGCGTATCTCAGGCTGCTACAGCGTCGGGCATAGGGCGACAAAACGCCTAGGTGTGAATGCAGCCTTAAGTATGTAGAATTATATATACTGTATAAGAGCGCTTCAACGTAAAATATATGTAAATAGCTGCCCATTTAAGTGTTTCAATCACAATTTTTTTTTCTTTTTTTATGATTATAAAGATAGACGTTACTTCTCACCTCCGTGCTTATAGACCCAGTTCTTTTTTTTTTTTATGTGACATAATGTGTAAAAAAAAAAAAAAAAATTACAATCACATGTGAAAATAAACCATACACCTTTCAATATCATCAGAAATGCCTTCTAATAGTGTCTATATAGTAAACCATACACTTTACAATGTCGTCAAAAATGCCTTCTATCAGTGTCCATGCTTCTGTGGAATGATTTCCACTTGCACTATGATACCACTTATACAATGCGTTAGTGTACATAAATATGTAAAATTATCCCATACACCATGTGTTTGAATATCAATGACAACTTCATCCCTCCAAGACACCATGTGGGGAAAGGTAAACTATTCAACAGACATATATGACCATAAAGACCTGCTCGGGCTTTGAACTATACGAACAAGGAAGACAAAATAGGTTCAACATTTATTATGCACTCCTCTGCAGTTCCTCTCCGGTATTCAATAGGTATTATAGATCCAAAAAAGATATAATGCATTGATAGTGCAGTACTTTTATTAAAATTCATTAATTAGATACAAAAGATTTATATCCACTTACTGTGCCTGAAGCAGCACCAGCACAAACCTGTAATGTTAAACACCGTACTGCTGCTCTGGAGAATCAGCATGCGTTCCACTGATCAAGGCGTGACATCACCAACAACCCAGAAGTGATAGACACGACCAGACCTCAATGCATTTCAAATGCAAGCGTCATCAGGAAGTTTAGAAGTAGCGCCTATCTTTATATTCATAAATACGAGGAATGTCTGCCCACAGCATTAGAGGCTTGTATAGGCTTGGAATTAGATGTTCCTGGAGAGTAAAAGGTTACTGACATCCTGATTATTTATGTTTCACAGCTAAGCAGCCAATGGTACTCATGGGATGACTCTGAGGACTTGGATTGTGACCCTGTATGTCTTTCCATGCAAGAATTTGGCCAAGATGTACCTGTAAATAGGATGCTAGAATGAAGAATAAACAGAAAGAAAGCCAGGGTGGTGGCTTTGCTGAAAACCAAGCATGAAAAGGGGTTAAAAGCACAGCTCTGGAAACCTACAGTCATATTACAAATATTATTTTGTCATATACTGTAACTCCTTTTATTGCTTTTCTGCTTCTACTGCTGAGTGTGCGTATTATACAGTAAAGTGAATATTATGTATCTGCTGCTGCTGATTTCAAAGCTTTGCTTCTATTATTGTGCATACATCAGAGGGAACATGATGTAGGGGTTCCATATAGAAAAAACAGGCCGATCAGGACTTTTTGTAATATGACATATATGTAATATGGCAATAAAATGGAATGGATGGCTATAGAACTGTAACATTTACTATGAAAGCAAAACTAAGGCTTTACCTAGACATGAGCGTCCACGGAACTTGACCTCCCTTGCCCTTGCCCCTACCTGCGGAAGTTTCACAGTAGCAAGAAAATGAATAATAGCAATGATATTAAACAGTGACACGGAAGCAATAACTGTGTCTTGGATATTGTGAGGAATTAGCTCGGTAGCGGGTGTGTGTGACCCCCTGGATGGGTTCACTACACATTGAACTGTACAAAAAGGCAGCATAAACAAAACAAAACAAAACATAAAATAAACCCTTGCCACTTGGGGCGTCTACCTTCCCAACACAGGTACCTACCTATGGAGTCTGGCACAGCCTACTGCTTGGCAGACACTGCTAGTCATACAGCAGAAAACAAAAAGTCTCTTTGATATTTATCACACAGAAATATCAACAAGCACCTCATCTCTTCAGAAGTCACTGCTCTCCTTCACTCAAAGGCCTCAGGAAGCAGCAAATCGGTAATCATCGTCTGGATGACTTATAGAGGTCTTAATTACCTCATTCTGAACAGCTGAGGTTTTCCAACACCCTAAACCTTTCTGGCTATTTTTGCAGCCGACGCCTAGTAGTAATTGGTGTATTGTCTAAACAAGGCAGAAATGTATCTCCTGTCTGTGACAACACCCACAGATTTACCTGACTTCCTGTCACAATATGCAGTAATGTTTTTTCTGTCAGCTTACCTCTCCATGTGTTCTGCTTAAAAGGCCATCCACTGTCACCTGTAATCTCTCCTCAAAGCATGGCTCCGCCCCAGCCCCTAGCAGGGAACCTGATATTAACATGTGCAATGCAAGCCAGCTCTGCTGATCAATATTGTGTGTTTGGCTTTCGTGTGCAACTTACTGTGTCTTCTACTTCTGATTCCATTTACCAATCTTGGCTTGTTCTTGATTATCCTTACCTGCTTGTTGCCCCGACATTTGACTATCTCCTGACTATCTTTGTTGTTGCAGTCTATCTCCCTGTGGTTGACCGTGAGCGTGAGCTGGGAGGCCCTAGGGGTCGCAACCTGGAGCCAGGCTGCAGCTAAATCCGCCCCCACAACTAGGGGCCTCTGGTGAACACCCGCTGGCTCTTAGATTCCAGTGTCATCCGTGTTGGTACTACGGAGTACCTGCTCTCCTGTATCACCTACAGCTCCATCAGCAGCATTCAGTCATAGGGTCCACTACCTTGTGGTGCACTCCAGAAACGGGGTGCATCTGTCATCTGGACTCAGGTTACCTGACAACTGATTGTAGAATATAAAGAATTTTCAAGCATCACTTTATTCAGCTGACACCTATGTGAACAAGCAGATGGAGGGCAGAGGGATGACCACTCTTGTGTCAAACTACTCCCTTTCATGCCTCAACACCACAGGCCAAATGGAGGAGCAAGATATAATATATGTCCTTACATTGATAGAATTATTAACACTTGAATGGTTAAACTCGCTCAGTCAATATATAGAGTCCTATGTGTAGGCACTAGTACTTATGTTACTAACTGATCAGTCTTTTAATGGTAGCCTCTCAGAGGAGGAAGAAGCCTTTGTTTTTCAGCGAGCTCTTGGAGTATTTGCGATATCCTGGGTTTTGAGAGATGGTGAAGTAGCCTGGTGACACCTTAACTGGCAATGCGTAGAAAAGGGTATTTATGATGTCCTGTGGAAAAGAAACTCTGCTGCTGCCCCACAAAGAGTCAGTGTAGCACCGGGTCTTAGGCCTCGTACACACGAGGCAATCCATTTGTTCAAATCGGTCGGACCGACCGATTTGAACAAATCTGTCTGCTTGGATTTTGGTTTGCTCGCGTGTACACATGAGCAAACCAAAATCCCCGCCAGCAGACAGCGCGCTGACGTGTCGGTGACGTGGCGGTGACGTTGACGCTGCCACGTCACCGCACCAGGAAGTAAAACACTTCCGCGCATGCGTCGAAACCATTCGGCGCGTGTGCGAGAAGACATGTCTGCTGGTTAGCGTACTAACCAGCAGACATGTCGGCCGGACGGGTTCCCAGCCGACAGATTGGTAAGCATGCTTTCCAATCTGTCGGGTGGCCAAATCCGTCGGCTCGCCCGTACACACGATCAAATCTGTCTGCTGAAACGGTCTAGCAGACCGTTTCCAGCAGACAGATTTGATCGTGTGTAGGAGGCCTTACAGCCTTAGGCAAAGGAACAAACAGAAATGTCTGCATGCAGTGTCTCTGTGGTAAAGGAATGGGCAAGTGCTCGCTCACCAGTCAGACGACTCTTGGTAATGGAAGTAGCATGGGCCTCATCAATAGGCCTTGGTAGAGCCCTGCCTAATATACCTGTAACATAGGGGAAGGTGTTTTATAGCTCACAAAAAATAGCTGGGAAAGCTGATAATATTGTTTTAGATTTCAGTCCAGTGTACAGAAAGTTACAAATTCTGGCATGATCAAAGGACATTTTTTCTTAGCCTTAAAAAAAGCCCACTAATGCAGCGACTACAAATAAAGACTGATAGGCTGTAACATATTGAGGTGGATTTAGTAAAGGCAAATAGATTGTGCACTTTGGAAGTGCATTTGCACACATTTTGCCAAGAGCTTAGTGAATGTGATGAAGCTTCACTTTGTAAAGAATATCCAATCGTGTGCAGGCAAAATACATTAAAAAATGATGATGGAAATCAGCAGAGCTTCACCACTTTCACTAAGCTCAGGGAAAAATCAGGCAATAGATATACTTTAATAATTGGTAAATCACATAACTAGAGCCATTCCATTCAAAAAGACACCAGAAATAGGATTTAGATAATAATATGACTGTCCGAAATAAAAAAATACTTTGTGTCAAAAAATGGTGGGGACCCACTGTACCACCAGTGATAGGTATTAACTCCACTGAACTATGTATTGTAAAGACTGCTATGCCTTTGCCAGGACCTCCAACAAGAAGGAACCTTTACCATCATACCCACATGTTTCCTTGCTGGCAATGCCTGACAAGTAATCCAAACAAAGGCAAAGAGGAAGAGGTGGTATAATGCTGGGCTTGTAACTCAGGTAGAAGGTCAGCAACAGCAGCAGTCATCATTAGGATGCAAATACCCACAGTCTTAGCCACATATAACAGCCAGTAATAATAGAACAGGATATTGAAGTTCTTAAAGGGCCAACAGGAAACATTAGCTTTGGTGATGCCGTCATCGTTGGTCTTTAGCATGCATATCCTGCATAGATACAACACCAGGATCAAGTCAAGAGTTTACAAATGAGTTTAGAAAATATATTTTTTAAAGGGTTCTTAGGATCACATTTCAAAATAATGTCCAAAAGCGCTTTCCTGTCGAGGATGTATACTTAAAGTGGAACTATGTTGATAATTAACAATATAACAAAGAAAAGTTATTTAGAATATCAGATAACAAACCAAGCTTTTACTGCAGTATTCAGACTTAATTCGGAATTGCAGTATCTTTTTCTGCCTGTAGATGTCCTTAGAGTGATGGCCTGAATCATTCAACCTACTTGGACCCTGGACCCCTTCCAACCTATGACTAGACATGGAAGGGAGAAGCAGCACAGTGATGAGTTCAGCTCTTTCCCACTCTCATTATTTTCTTCTTATCAGCATTCTTCTTGTGAGCACATAATCTGACTGGCTATTTGTACTACTTCTTCCTTCCACACACTTTCTGGTTTACAGGAACTGCACAAGGTTGATACCATACCAAGTGGAATTCAGATAACCAGACTGCTTGTATTTTAAAAACAATACATTTAAAGTCAGTGGCGGCCCGTCCATTGAGGCTGCACGGGTGGTTTCAAGCTTGTGATTAAAATCAGAGGCTCTAATAGGCTTTAAAAAAGGTAGGCTCGGGGTGCAGGGCACTGCTTTCCAAGCCCACCCAGTTGTGTGACAACAGCAAATGAATATTCGCTATTCTCACACTAATCCTCCTCCTGGCCAATCAGGAAGCAGCTTATGAGACTCATTCCCCAATTGGCCAAAACAACAGGCAATCCTATTGGATGCCTAGGAGGAGGGGAGGAGACTGGAGAGCACAGCCAGAGAAGAAGATCCACGACCCCCAGCACGGCTGAATTGGCTTAACCACAGCGGTGCTACCCGGCTCGGACAGGGGAGGGAGGCAAGATCGGAGTGAGGAGGTAAGGAGGCCATCCGTCTCGTGGGGTGGTGCATTTCCCACATTAATTTCCCCTGGGAGGGGGGATGACCAACTCGTCGCCTGCCGGGGGGTCGCTGTTGGTGCCCCCCCAAAATTATCGAGCACCAGCCACCACTGTTTAAACTGTCGAGTGCCCCCAGTAGCAAACCTTGGCCCCACTCATGTTCTCTTCTTATTGGCTTACTGGCTGTGATTGACAGCAGCATGAGCCAATGACTCTAATGTGACCCTATGAGGAGAGAGAGATCCCAGAGAGCCGCTGGTCTCATGCACATTGCTGGATTGAGATGAGGTTCATGGGAAGCTGCACCCAGAAGGTATTTTAGCTTCATGAATTAAAAGCATAAAGCTAAAAAAAAACTTGAGCCTTTTAAACAATTTTCATTATTTTTTAATGACTACAGAGCTGCATTATTTGGTTATTCATGATGTTACCAATTTACTTTGTGAGTACTATGTCAGCCATGTACACAACAGTACAGGAAATATGTAGGGCTGTAAGAGAGTGGGGGCAATATATAGCAAAGATCAGATATTGTTATTTGTTCTGTTTACTTTGCACCATGCATTTTACACGCTATTCAAAAATGCAAGTCACAGGGTGGTGCTCAGGGTGCCCCATTGCGTTTTTTTTTCTAATTACAACTTCATAGAACTATATAATTTAAGGAAATGCCAGTCAATTGAATTTTACAGGTAATTGATAAACAGTGATATGGCCTTGAAAAAGCCACAATGCTATTTGTTTATTAAGACACTCTACCTGTATCCCTCTTCCTTTTTATAGGGTTTATTAAATACTATTACCAGTGGTCCCTTTATGTACATACAGTATGTGCATTAGAATAGACAACAGTTTTGGCCATGTGCAGTACCAAGCGTCTTAACAGGGATATGCAATTCATTTATCTTGTTCTGTACTTAGCAAAACAGACACAGCTTAGCCCAATGAGGAAAGGCTCAGCAGCGTCTTAAAACACCATCACTCAGGCTTTTATTCAAACCACTGCAACCACCGGTAATAATAATACTAGGCAAACTGTAACCAGTAGCCAATAGCAAACAATCAGAATCCAGTTTACTGTTGGCACTTTACAGTGTAAACCCTTTGTAATAATAATAATAATATTGTTTCAGTGGATTACTGTACTTTACACTTCAAATGCCCTTGCACTTTCTTATTGAATAAACCAATAAATACACATTTGGATTTGCATTTTCCTAAGATAGAAACCATGGTAACAAACACACATTCACCTCTGTAACCCACGTATACAGCTTAAAAGCAAAACACTATGCAATTAAATTTGCTGTCGTTTGGAAAAAAAAAAGCATAGGGTACCTCAATTAACCTTTGTTTGATGACTCAACAAACGATTAGCAGGGTTTCCAAACTTTAAGGATGTTCTTGTTATAATATTTTAATATGTAGGTTATTTAAAAATTTGGTCAGTACAACTGGTAAGTTCATTTTTTTCAAACTTTACTGAACCTAAACCTAGTTAACCACTTGCTTACTGGGCACATAAACCCCCTTCGTGCCCAGGCGAAATTTCAGCTTCCGGCACTGCGTCGCTTTAACTGACAATTGCGCGGTAGTGCGACGTGGCACCCAAACAAAATTGGCGTCCCTTTTTTCCCCACAAATAGAGCTTTCTTTTGGTGGTATTTGATCGCCCGTGCGGTTTTTATTTTTTGCGTTATAATGAAAAAAAGAGCGACAATTTAAAAATATATATATATTTTTTACTTGTTGCTATAATAAATATCCCATTTTTTTTTTTTTTTTTATATTTTTTTTTCTCAGTTAAGGCCGATACGTATTCTTCTACGTATTTTTGTAAAAAAAAAAAAAAAAAAAAATCACAATAAGTGACTGCTTTGCGCAAAAGTTATAGCACCTACAAAATAGGGGACATAATTATGATTTTTTTTTTTATATTTTTTTTTTACTAGTAATGGCGGCGATCTGCGATTTTTATTGGGACTGCGATATTGCGACGGACACATCGGACACTTTTGACACATTTTTGGCGCCATTCACATTTATACAGCGACCAGTGCTATAAAAATGCACTAATTACTGTATAAATGTGACTGGCATTGAAGGGGTTAACACTAGGGGGTGAGGAAGGGGTTAAATGTATTGCCTGGGTGTGTTCTAACTGTATGGGGGGAGGGGGGTGACTGGGGGAGGTGACCGATGCTGTCTCCCTATGTACATGAGACACAGCATCTGTCACCTCACTGACAGGACGTGAAGCTCTGTGTTTACACTCAGAGCTCCACGTCCCTGCTGTCTCACCGACGATCGCGTGTACCTGACGGACATCGCGGCCGCCGGGTACACGCATCGTATCCTCGGTGATGCGTCGGGACTGTTTTTCCCCGCCGCGCGCCACCCTGTGGCGCGCGCGGGGAATTACAAGCAAATCACGTCCAAAGACGTCAACCCGGCGCCTCAGGTCTGCGCTGTTCACGTCTTTGGACGTGATGCGGGTTTGAAGTGGTTAAATACACAAACCTAATAATTGCCAAAGAGCAAGCTCCCAAATAAGTGACAAACAACAGTTACATTTAATGAGACAATAAACTTTATCTATCCTCAGAGTGACCTTGAATTTATATGTTTGAAAGAAAATAAATATGGGGCTGCAGCACTGTTGATCACAAAGACATAAACAGACATGCCCACTTATTAAAAAGAGATTAATAAGCATTTAATGGCCCTATCCAAAACTAAAGCCATTGGGCCAGATTCAGAGAGAATAAGATTAGCGTAGAGTAACAGAAATACTCTACGCCGCCGTTTTTTACCTGGCTCTACGTGGAATCCCGGTAGATTTTGTCCAGTAAACGACGGCGGCGTAGAGTATTTCTCCCGGCGCAAGCCATCTACGCGAGTAGGGGGCGTGAAGCATTTAAAATAGGCGCGTTCCCGCGGCGATCGAACTGCGCATGCTCCGTTCAGAAATTTCCTGCCGTGCATTGTGCGAAATCACGTCGTTACGTCATTCGTTGTTTGAGTAGCGTCGTTTACGGACATTTCTATTCCCGAACGACTTACGTAAAAAACAAAAAAAACAATTAAATTTGACGTGGGAACGACGGCCATACTTAACATGGGCTACGCACCGTTAGACCAGCAAAAAGCTGGTCTAACAGTACGTAGAAAAAAATAGACGAAAGCGATTGCGAAGACCGCTCGTATCTTCGTGGATCGCCGTAAAATTTCATTTGCATATCCCGACGCATGAAAACGACGCGAACTCCTCCCAGCGGCCACAAAAATATCGCAGCGTAGATCCGAAGGCTTACGAAGACGTAAGCCTCTCGGATCGAAGCCCGAAGCCGCCGTATCATGGTTTGAGGATTCAAACTAGTGATACGGCGCGCAAAATTTGAAATTACTCCTGTCTAACACCAGTTAGACAGGCGTAATTGCTCTGTGAATCTGGGCCATTATGTTTGGGACTGATATTAAAACTGGTGTGGAGCTGTTGCCCATACAAACACGTAAAACCAGATTGGTAATTTTAGGAAAAAAAATTACTACCTTATATTTCATAAATAGGCCCCATTATACTTTATTTAACAAGACACATAGGGCCAGATCCACACACAGCAGCCGCCCGCATGGCGTATTACTAATCCTCAATGAAATGCCGATGTAACTTACGGCGGCGTAGCGTAAATGGGCCGGCGTTCGTGGGTGTAATTCAAATTGACTAGGGGGGACGTATTTTATTATAATTATGAATGACCCGACGCAAACTACGTTTTTTTTTTAACTGCGCGTGCGCCAGCCGTGGACATATCCTAGTGCGCATGCGTGAAATCACACCGCAAATAGTCAATTAAAATGACGTGAACGTAACTTACGCCCAGGCTCATTCTGGATCGGCGTACGCAAACGGCGTAAACAACGTCCAATACGACGCGGTCGCGACGTCCATACTTAACTTTGGCTGCGCCTCCATATAGCAGGTGTAGCTTTACGCCAGAGATACGCTTACGCAAACGACGTAAAAGGCTTGCGTCGGCCGCTCGTTCGTTCGTGGATTGCCATATCTCATTTGCATATTTTACGCTGGAAATAGACGGAAGCGCCCCCTAACGTCCAGAGTAAATATGCATCTAAGATACGATGGTGTAAGAAACTTACGCCAGTCGTATCTTAGCGTAAGGCCGGCGTATCTTGTTTTCTGGATAGAAAACAAAGACACGCCGGCGGGAAATTCAAATTACGCCGGTGTATCTGTAGATACACCGGCGTAATTCTCTGTGGATCTGGCCCATATTGTTTGATTCTTTTTGAACCTGATGCATTATAAATTGGACAAAAAGATAAGCAGTTTTTTACAAAAACCATTCAATTTTAGAGGTAACCTGTTTGGTTGCCATGGAACAAACACCAATTCTCAATAAGTACCCCAGCACTATTAAACCCAAACCAAAAATGTAATGGCCTGTGATTTACTGGCTAACAAAAATAGAAGAAAGAAAGCCTAAAAGAAATTAAAAATAATGCAGTTGTCTCATCTAAGAATTGGTAACGTGTGTTATAATAAATGTTTGCTTTTGGGTTTAATGCTGCTTTAATATGAATCAAAATGAAAATTATATAACCGAGACCTGTAAAATGTACAAAACTTTACACAATGAAATATCTGGGTTTTATGATGCAAGATAAAATAGAAAAACTTTTTTTTTGTAACGGCAAACCTGCGTTACATCAGAGGGGGGCTGGCTCACCCGCACCTCACTGGGAAAGCCTGGGCTTTCCCTTGCGTCAGAAGGGGACAGGGTCACGTGACGGGTGGCCCCGCCCTCACCTACATAAGAGCTGCCAATGCTTAAAGGGGTTTTCCACCCAAAAGTAATGTTTATTAAAAGTCAGCAGCTACAAAAAGTGTAGCTGCTGGCTTTTAATAAACAGACACTTACCTTCTCCACATTCCAGCGACGCGGCGACCGGGGCTCCGCTCCTTTCTCCCCCTCCCTGGCCGGCATCCTCATTGTGACTGTGGCCACCCAGCCATGAAAGCCTTCGGCTTCACGGCCGGGCACCCACTGCGCATGCGCGAGCCGCACTGCGCATGCGCGCGTGGCGCGGCTCACCGCTGATTGGACAGGGGATCGTCTAGGACCAGTCAGTGTCCTAGATGATCGCCAAAGGGAGGGGCTGCAGTAAGGCGATTAGGCCTAATCGCCTTACCAGCCCCTCGGCGGAAGCAGGAAGTGGGACAGAAAGTCCCACTCCTACTGAAGCCCCCACTCCCCCCCAAAAAAAATTACATGCCAAATGTGGCATGTAAGGGGGAGGGGATTAAGCGGAAGTTCCATTTTTGGGTGGAACTCTGCTTTAAGCCGCGTCATTCGCCCGGCTGTCTCCGATGGAGACAGGTGATGTGTGCACTGGATGGACATCTCATTGCTGGATCCTGGACCTGGATGAAGAGGAGAACTTCTCATCGCTGGACCCGGTGGAGAGGAGATCACCTGTCGCAGGATACCGACAGCATTGGAGCGGAGACCGAGAGTGCATTACCACTGCTGGAATTTTATTTTTTAGTAAAGGACTTTCCCAACGGTGTCTGTGTTTTTTTTTACAATTATTTACACTTTCTTTGTGAAATGGTAGAGGTACAATGTACCCCATTACCAATTCACATGGGGGGGCGGGATCTGAGGGTCCCCTTTGTTAAAGGGGTCTACTAGATTCCGATAAGACCCCCACCCGCAGACCCCCACAACCACCGGGCAAGGGCTGTTGGGATGAGGCCCTTGGCCCCATCAACATGGGGACATGGTGCTTTGAGGGGTCACAGACTCCCAAAGCATCCTCCCAATGTTGAGGGCATGTGGCCTGGTATGGTCAGTTTTTAAAACTTTTTTTGCATTGATAGATGTCCCCTGGGGCAGGACCCAGGTCCCCAAACACTTTTTAGGACAATAACGACAATAACTTGCATATTAGCCTTTAAAATTAGCACTTTAGATTTCAAACGTTCGAGTCCCATATGCCGCATACACACAATCACTTTATGTGATGAAAAAAGACGAAGTTTTTAAAAACGTCAATTTAAATGACCGTGTGTGTGGAAAAACATAGTTTTATGTCTTGTGAAAAACGACCAAAAAAAATTGAAGCATGCTTCAATTTTTTGTGTCGTTTTTCAAAACGTCGTTTTTTGTTTCACAAAAAATCACCGTGTGTGTATCAAAAAACGTCGTTTAAAACAACGTTTTTCAACCCGCGCATGCCCAGAAGCTAGTTATTGTAGTCTTCAGATATTTTTAGCGTGTATTGTCTATCGTATAGTGTCTAGTATGATGTTAGTAGATTGTTTTCGCAGCAAAACCACCAGGCCCTCCAGAGAACGCATTTATTTCAACAACTACAATACAGAATAGTCCAACGTCCACAGATGATACAAAAAGAAGTCCAGCAGAGTAATTCAGATGTCTACCTGCGCCCCCATACTCCTACAGAGAGAATACAGGAGTACTTTCTCTCTGACAAGATGACTCTCTCTCTGACAAGATGAGCTCAATGTCAAAACTCACTTACAGAATAAATATGCTTTTCACTGAATAGCTGACAATTTGATTGGTCGTCTTTGATCTGAAAGACAGGAACCACTTCCTGTCTTGCAGAGTGTCAGGTAATTGTTACTCCCAGCAGGAGTCACCAATTAGTATTAGGGAGCCAACTAGTATACATCCTTGCATACCAATTAGCTCTCTTTAATAAGTAATTAGATTACCTGTGGCCTAAGAAATGGTTTTATATGTAAGCAAGAGCTCATCCTGTCCAGTTGGCTACTTGACACCAGACAAGCGTCTCTTAACGTGAATTACAGGTCTGATGTGAAAGAGGCAATGGACAATGGAAGTATCTTTTGATGTGTAATGCAATTACAGGTTACTAAGATTTAGCCTGTTCAATCTCTTACTCACATAATACAGTATAATATATATACATCACTACATATACTACAACATTCCCCCACTTGGATCGGTTCTAACTACTAGAACTGATCCATAACTCAAACAACAAACGCAATCATGGTTTGAGGTACTGGATGCTTTACAATGGCTCATATGAAATATTAAGTTGAGACTGGTTACATCTCTCTTCACCAACCTCTAAAATATCCCCATGTAACAGTTATTAGATAATATAACTTTAGACCATGACTGGAAAAGGGTTCGGTAAACATAAGTGACCCATATCCGTATAGCTGTTAGGCCTTATCTCAAAGCTTGCTCTTTCTTGAGTAAATCACATAACGATCTTGAATATTGTGCAAAAAATTAGCTGATGTCACCGTCCATTCTGACTTCATCACATCTCTCACCATCTCACTGAAAGCAAGATAGTAAGAAGAACCGTTAATGTACCAGCAGTCCCTTTCAAGGTCAAAAAGGTTTGGATATGGCAGTAAAATTTCTGTGCTGCAAATTGTTTTCTTGAACTTGACAGCTTCAATCATTAATCCACCAATCAGGATACTTGGTTCCTTTAACATCAAACCCTCAATATTCTCTGATAATAAAGCTGTAGTCCATCTGCTTCTTTCCATATCTTATTTGAGCAATGATGACCCGTTGTGTCATTCGTTGATTGCCAGCAACGATTTGCATTCGTAATGTGCTGTAGGCCGACCCCTCATTGCGTTTAATAGAGCCGTTACTTGTATCATTCAGTCCATAATTCCACCAGAATGGTATGCCAACATATATATATATTCCCCCATGCAATGGTTTAGATAGCTTGACATCAGTGTTTATCAGATCTTCTGTCCAGACAATGCGGCAGTGGAAATTCTTGCCAGTATTTTTTATAAAAGGTAGAAAGTTATCTTTCATCCATATGTGTCACAGCCTTCAGCATATTATAAACAACTGATTCAACATGTTTCAAATCACGACTAGAGTGATGAATTTCACTCCCCCTCTTATAAATTTAGGAAAGCCACCCAACTTACTATATACTATATGCTATGTTAAGCCATTGCGCAGCATCACCTCAGATGTCAAATCTATTGATATCAATATGCATTATGTCATATGTACAGATGTTTTAAAATTGTTTTAGGTTTAAATGCCTGGCTCTGATTTTAAGATTAAGTTCAAGAAATAAAACATAATACAAATAAAAAAGCAAAATATATCGGGAAAAGGGAGAAAATGAAAAAAATAGGGCATTGGGCAAGTCCATTGAAAAGAAAATGAAAAATAATGAGAAAAAAAAAAAAAAAAAACTTGAAAGTTCAAAAAAAAAGTCCATTGCTTGTATGAATATTGAGAGATATTCACTTGTATAGTGATATATTGTCCATTTGTCCATTCAGTGTTTCTCCCCCACTAGCCAGCAATTACTCCTGCTGTTCACATGCAAACGAGTATCTCCAGCCATGGACTGTACCTGAAAGACAAAAACTCTCAGAAAAAACTCATTAGCAAAGTCCTTAAAGTATTATTTACAGTCTACAGTTTTAAAGCTAGTTCACCCCCACTGCTATAGAAGTGTCATTTCATTTCAAAAACAGATCTGGGCCTTTCAACTGTTCTAATAGTGTGTAATATTCTATTTTCATCTTATCATACTCAATTTTAAGGTGGTCATATTTCTGTTTTAACTGAGGAAATGGTATCCAGGTCTTTCTCTTATGATTCTGGTCAGCTCTGTTTTTCATATTAACATCACTTATGTTTGACCCAGAGTTCCCTCTCTTGTTGTGATCATTAGATATTATCTTCTGATCTGTCTGTTCAGTGTGTGTCCTAAACAATGTGGCTACATCAATTCTGACAGCTTGCTCGTTTGACTTTCTCCATAAATGATCCGCCCTTAACAATACGTCTTTTAAATCATGAGGATTCGGGGTAACTAATAAAATATTTTGTCTGATATCTTCATGCAAAGCATCTAGAATCATACTGATATGTATCGAGCCTCCCCGCTCAAATGCAAGATTATTACCAACCAATAATTCCATAATAGTTGCTAACCTGTGGGACAATTCATAGGGAGATTCACTCTGCATTTGGTGGATCTTCCCACAAATCGCTACATCAGAACGCACTCCATACAAGACACATAATAATTCCAGCAATATGTCTCTTGTTTTCAGAGGCTGAATACAGATCTGTTTAATTCTCATCCAAAGACTATTCCCTATAGAATGTTGCAAAACGTTTTCTAAGTCAGATGGGTTGAGACTGTACATGTCCCTGATATTCTGCAAGTCACAAAACCATTTCAAAAATCTGTTTAAATCATGGCAGGGAACCATTCCTATTTCTTTAAGAATTGCATCTAGTTCTTTTGGTTTCAAATGCTTCATTACAAGCTGAACCTCCCCTGTATTATTATTATAAACCGTGGTGGTCACAATGGGTGCGGCTGGCAATGAATTATCAGATTTAATATGAGGTTCTGTTTCATTTGCTAGAAAGTTTGTGTTTGTATTTTGCTGCAAATTGCTTAATCCAAGATTCGATGCACATCTGCATTCCTGAGATCTCTTCTCCAATTCCATAATTCTTAATTTTAATCTCTCATTTTCCTCTGATAATTCATCACACAGTTTAGATTTCTCAAGCAAAGCTCCACCAATGGTAACTGCATGCAATTTTAAATTTACTGTCTCAGTGTCTGATTGGTTTTGTAACCGCTGACAAACCTTATGGGTATTATCAACTTCACTCTGTAACTGCGCAATTTCCATAACTTTATCATTCAAAGAACTTTCCATTTTTAAACAGCAAGATAACAAGCCCTGCACAATACAACCCTTTCTCTTACTTTCTGAAATTTTGCTATCAAAAACACTTTTCTCTAAAAATTCCTTCATCATAGTCCACGTCTGCTTATATTTTTCTGGAATTTCATAAGGACCGCCATGACGCTTAATACATTTTGATACCCATCTGTTAACTTTATCCGAACTGACACTAGCTTCACACTGAGTAAGCATTTTGACTATATTATTAATAATTTAAAGAAAAAAAAGGAAATATTTTACTCACCGCATTTGAAGCTCCACCTTGCCAGTTCCAGTCTTCTGGTACACGGCAGTCTTTTTCTTTCTTCAGTTTCCAGTCTCGAGAGAATAATTCTGGGGTTCCAAACTTGTTTAGTCTTGTATATCAGACTCTTATGTCACAACCAGACATAGAGTCACAGCACAGGTCTTTTTCTTCATCAGACTTCCGGGTCACGGCACCAATGTAGTCTTCAGATATTTTTAGCGTGTATTGTCTATCGTATAGTGTCTAGTATGATGTTAGTAGATTGTTCTCGCAGCAAAACCACCAGGCCCTCCAGAGAACGCATTTATTTCAACAACTACAATACAGAATAGTCCAACGTCCACAGATGATACAAAAAGAAGTCCAGCAGAGTAATTCAGATGTCTACCTGCGCCCCCATACTCCTACAGAGAGAATACAGGAGTACTTTCTCTCTGACAAGATGACTCTCTCTCTGACAAGATGAGCTCAATGTCAAAACTCACTTACAGAATAAATATGCTTTTCACTGAATAGCTGACAATTTGATTGGTCGTCTTTGATCTGAAAGACAGGAACCACTTCCTGTCTTGCAGAGTGTCAGGTAATTGTTACTCCCAGCAGGAGTCACCAATTAGTATTAGGGAGCCAACTAGTATACATCCTTGCATACCAATTAGCTCTCTTTAATAAGTAATTAGATTACCTGTGGCCTAAGAAATGGTTTTATATGTAAGCAAGAGCTCATCCTGTCCAGTTGGCTACTTGACACCAGACAAGCGTCTCTTAACGTGAATTACAGGTCTGATGTGAAAGAGGCAATGGACAATGGAAGTATCTTTTGATGTGTAATGCAATTACAGGTTACTAAGATTTAGCCTGTTCAATCTCTTACTCACATAATACAGTATAATATATATACATCACTACATATACTACAACAGTTATGAAGAGAGCTTCAATGGAAAAGAGTGGTGAACGTAACCTCGCTTTGCTAGAGCATTGTAAAAAAAACTGGTGTGTAGGCAACATCGTCTTTGAAATTTGAAGTTTAAAAAACATCGTTTTTTACTTCACAGAAAACGTTGTTTTTTTTCATCACATAAAGTGATCGTGTGTACGCGGCAATAGACTTTAACAGGGTTCTAAAGTTGGGCTCCCCAAAGCCACTTTTAAATGAAGAAAATTGCCTTCAAGAAAATGATGAAGCATGTAACAAAAACTATCAATATTTAACATTTTAACCACTTTAATACCAGGCACTTAACAGCCAACACCGCCCCCCCTCCTGCCCAAGCCAAATTTCAGCTTTCAGCGCTGTTGCTGTTCAAATGACAATTATGCAGTCATGCTACACTGTACCCAAACCTTTTTTTTATTATTTTCTTCCCACAAATAGAGCTTTCTTTTGGTGGTATTTGATCACCTCTGGGGTTTTTATTTTTTGCTATACAAAAACAAATACCGAAAATTTAAAAAAAAAAGTTTTTCTTTTGTTTCTGTTATAAAATGTTTTAAATAAGTAAGTTTTCTCCTTCACTGATGTGCACTGATAAGGCGGCATGATAAGGTGGCACCAATGAGGTGGCACAGATGGGCACTGACAGGCACTGATAGGAGGCACTGATGGGTGGCACTGATATGCAGCACTGATGGGCATTGCTATGCAGTAGTGATGGGCACTCATGGGTGGCACTGATGGGCACTGACAGGTGACACTAAGAATAGAATAGTATTTGTGCATCAGAATAATTATTTCAGCTTCTAATCAATTCCATGGCAGCGTCAATGCCTGCTTGGTGCGGGATGGATGTATATAGGCTGGCAACATCCCAAGTAACCAAAATCTAATTTCCCTGACACTGGGGAATATCCTTAATTTTCCGCAAGAAGATATTAGTGTCCTTAATGTGTCCTTAATGTACTGATCTCTTACATTGATTACCGGGATCATGTTCAGAATAACCTATCACATAAAGAGAGATTGGCTTTGAAGAACCTTAGCCGACGGGATGATATCCTATTGAAGCCGGGCGACAAAGGGGGCAAGGTAGTTATCATGAACCCAAAGGTATATAAAAAAGTCCTCAGTGATCCAATTTGGTATATAAGGAAACAGCTTAAAAGCATCTTAAAATCTGCTTTAACCACTTGACCACAGGGCACTTAAACCCCCTTCCTGACCAGACCAATTTTCAGCTTTCGGTGCTCTCACAATTTGAATGACAATTACTTAGTCATACAACATTGTATCTATTTGACATTTTTGTCCTTTTTTTCACACAAATATAGCTTTCTTTTGGTGGTATTTGATCACCTCTGTGTTTTTTATTTTTTGCGCTATATAATAAAAACGACTGAAAATTCTGTAAAAAAATAAAATAATATCTTGTTTCTGCCATATTAGCAGGTTATTTCTCACACACAGCATATGCATACCACAAATTACACCCCAAAACACATTCTGCTATTCCTCCCGAGAATGGCGATACCCCATGTGTGAGACTTTTACACAGCGTGGCCACATACAGAGGCCCAACCTGCAGGGAGCACCATCAGGCGTTCTGGAACACCTAGACCAATTCATTTCTCTCCTACATGTAAAAATCATAATTTATTTGCTAGAAAATTACATAGAACCCCAAAACATTATATATGCTTTTTTTAGTAAAGACCCTAAAGAATACAATGGCGGCCGTTACAACTTTTTATCTCGCATGGTATTTTCGCAGAAATTTTTTGAACACGTGTTTTTAAAAAAAAACAGTTTTGTGCTTAAAAAAAACAAAACAGTAAAGTTAGCCCAATTTTTTTTCATAATGTGAAAGATGAAGTTACGCCGACTAAATAGATACCCAACATGTCACACTTCAAAATTGCGCACACTCATGGAATGATGCCAAACTTCGCTACTTAAAAATCCCCATAGGCGACGCTTTAATTACTTTTATTGGTTACATGTTTTTAGTTACAGAGGAGGTCTTGGGCCAAAATGATTGCTCTCGCTCTAACGTTCCCAGAGATACCTCACATGTGTAGCTGGAACACCGTTTTCATATGTGGGTGGGACTTACTTTTGTGTTCGCTTCTGCATGCGAGCACACGGGGACAGGGGTGCTTTAAAAAAATGGGCATTGCAGAGTATTTGGGTATTGCAGAGTATCACGCAGGGTATTGCAGAGTATTGGGGTATTGCAGAGTACCGCGCAGGGTATTGCAGAGTATTGGGGTATTGCAGAGTATTGGGGTATTGCAGAGTATCGCGCAGGGTTTTGCAGAGTATTGGGGTATTGCAGAGTATCGCGCAGGGTATTGCAGAGTATTGGGGTATTGCAGAGTATCGTGCAGGGTATTGGGGTATTGCAGAGTATCGCGCAGGGTATTGCAGAGTATTGCGCAGGGTATTGCAGAGTATTGGGGTATTGCAGAGTATTGGGATATTGCAGAGTATTGGGGTATTGCAGAGTATTGCGCAGGGATAGCTGAGCTGGGATGGATGGATGGCTGGATCTGTGACTGCAGTTGTCACAGATCCAGCCCTCAGTGCTGCTGCTGACACCCGCCCCCCCTCTCCTCTCACACTGTACCGAACGGTACAGAGAGGAGAGGGTTTGTTTACACGTGATCGCTCCGTCATTTGACGGAGCGATCATGTGGTAAACGGCCACTATCAGCAGCAATTTACCGCGATCCATGATTTGCCGGGTCAAGACCCGGCGCTCACGGAAGATTCCAGGAGCCCGCCCCAGGGGGCACGCGAGAGGAGGATTCTGGGAGGACGTCCCAGGGACGTCGTGTCAGAGTTACCCCACCGCGCTGTAGCAGTAAAATGTCTATGGCGCGGTGGGCAAGTGGTTAAAAGAAGGGATAATCACCCATGATTCTTGTTACCTACCCTATACACGGATTCCAGTTTTATGCACTTTGCTGAAAATACACAAGGATAGTCACCCTCCACCTGGATGTCCTGTAGTTTCAGGGTGAAATTCTATGTTTGTCCCGACTGTTGGACAGAATTTTAGCTCGACTAGTGAAAAACACTAAATCGTACATTAAGGACACTAATGATTTCTTTTTTTTTTTTCAAACAGAAGTTACATTTTATTGTTCATGTCAGATGTCTCTGTAGTCAACATAAAAATATAACAAAAGCCATTCTCCCAATATGGGTAAATTAAATTTGTTGCAAATTCAAGTCTCTTATGTGGAAAATTTAGGATTGCATGTTTCTTTTTAGATGAAATGGAGCCACGTCGGACAGGAGGCATGGGATGTATTACAGGATGATCCATGAAAATTAGGATGTAGCAGACGAGTAGATTTTTGACCAATTCATGGCACGGCCATCACTGCATATAATTTATTGCTGAAAATTAAGCTAGGGTTACCATTGTTACAATTTTTTAATGTTAAGGTGAAAAAAAATGTTTTGTCCATTTCTACTTTTGCTTATGTATAACTCTGCTGTATATATTTTTTACACTTTGATATTAGGTGGTGAATATTTAGACTGTATTAGATATGATTAATCATTATCTTTGGGTAGTAATTAATCTTGCCTGTATGGAGTTAATCCACTCTGATTTCCTTCTAGTTTGGAAATATGGGATACACCTGTGGGGGTACACCCTCAAGTGTTGGGATAAAAAAGGATTTTTAATAACAGCTTACCTGTAAAATCCTTTTCTTGAAGTACATCACGGGACACAGAGCGCATAGCCATTACATATGGGTTATATGGGTACCTTCAGGTGTGGACACTGGTGTAATCAACTTCACAGGAAGTTTCCTCCCTATATAACCCCCTCCCACTGAGAGTGCTTCAGTTTTGTAGCAAGCAATTTCTCCGAGGTTACACAATGTTCCCCAAAAGAGGGGTGGGAGCTCTGTGTCCCGTGATGTACTTCAAGAAAAGGATTTTACAGGTAAGCTGTTATTAAAAATCCTTTTTTCTTTATCGTACATCACGGGACACAGAGCGCATAGCCATTACATATGGGATGTCCCAAAGCAATGCTCCATGAAGGGAGGGAGACCGTAAGGCCAAAAATAGCCAAACAAAAAAACATTATCAGGAGGTAAAATAGCTCCACCAACAGAAAAAAAGGGGGCGTGAACCGGGCCAGAGGATTTTATACTGCTGCCCGTAGGACCGCCTGCCCAAATGCTGCGTCCGTAGCCTTTGTGACGTCCAACTTATAAAATTTAGTAAACGTATGTACGGAAGACCAGGTTGCCGCTTTGCAAACCTGTGCCATAGAGATCTGATGGTGTGCCGCCCAAGAGGCACTCATGGCCCTCGTAGAATGGGCTTTAACTGATAAGGGAGGTGGAACGCGCTTCAGACCATAGGCCTGAAAAATCAGCTGCTTAATCCACCTAGCCAAGGAAGACTTGGCAGCCGGCTGACCCTTCTTGGGGCCATCCGGAAGAACGAAAAGCACATCTGTTTTCCGAATCTTCTCTGTAGCCTTGAGATAAACCCTCATGGCTCGAACCACGTCCAAAGTATGAAGCAGTCTTTCCTCTCTGGACTGGGCAGTAGGAAAGAAGGATGGTAGGACTAGGTCCTGATTCAAGTGAAAACTGGATATGACCTTAGGAAGGAAAGAAGGTTGAGGCCGCAGAACCACTCTGTCCTTATGCAGAATCAGGTACGGTTCCCTGCAAGACAAGGCTGCCAGCTCGGAGACCCTTCTGGCCGAAGCCATAGCCACCAAGAAAACCAACTTTCGGGTTAGCAGCACAAGAGGGATTTCTGTCAGAGGTTCAAACGGCTGCCTTTGTAAAGCTGACAAGACCAGATTTAAATTCCAGGGGCAGAGGGGAGCTCTAATAGGGGGATTCACATGCAAGACCCCCTGCAAGAAGGTTTTCACAAGCGAATGCGTGGCCAAAGGCCTTTGAAACCATATCGATAAGGCAGACACCTGCCCCTTTAGAGTACTAAGAGCCAACCCCTTGTCAACGCCAACCTGGAGGAATCGCAAGATCCTGTCAATAAAAAACTTGCGAGGATGCCCTCCTTGAGACTCGCACCACTCCACATAGGTCCTCCAGACTCTGTAATAGATATTTCTAGAGACTGGCTTTCTAGCCTGAATTAACGTAGATATGACTTGGGCTGAGAGGCCTCTGCCCTTAAGAATTAGGGATTCAGCCGCCAAGCCATCAAATTTAGCTGCTGTGAAGCAGGGTGGTAGATTGGGCCTTGAGACAGCAGATCTGGGCGCAGGGGGAGTGGCCACGGTGCCCCTACTGACATCCTCACGATGAGTGCGTACCAAGCCCTTCTGGGCCAGGCTGGGGCCACCAGGATCACCGGCCTGCGCTCCACCCTGATCCTTCGTAGAAGGCGGGGAATCATCTGTAGTGGAGGGAACGCATACAGGAGAGAAAACTGGTGCCAGGGGCAAACCAACGCATCGGTCCCGTAGGCCGAGGGATCCCTGGCTCGGGATACGAATTTGTCCAATTTCTTGTTGAATCTTGTTGCCATGATGTCCACATCGGGAACTCCGAATCTTTGGCAAATGTCTTGGAATACCTGGGGGTGAAGAGACCACTCTCCCGGGAGTAACTGTTGACGACTCAAAAAATCTGCTTGAGAATTGTCTATCCCTGGGATGAACACTGCTGAGATGCAGGGTACATGGGCTTCGGCCCATGAGAAAATCAGGTTTACTTTCCTTTGAGCCGCTAGGCTCCTTGTGCCCCCTGGTGGTTTATGTATGCCACCGCCGTGGCATTGTCGGACTGTATCCTTACTGGCAGACCCTGCAGGGGGAGAGTCCAGGCGACCAGGGCCAACCGAGCAGCTCTGATCTCTAGGACATTGATGGGAAGCAGACTTTCTGCCTCTGACCACTGTCCCTGCTGGGTCCGTTTTCCTAAGATTGCCCCCCAACCTGTTAGGCTGGCATCTGTGGTTACTATTTTCCACGTGATGGGGCAAAAGGTTTTCCCTTTTGACAATTTTTGAGGGACCAGCCACCAGTACAGGCTGCGCCTGACTCCTGGGGAAAGACCTAATGGACGGTCTAATGCCTGTATGGACCTGTTCCAAGCAGAGAGAATAGCTGCCTGGAGAACTCTGGTATGGATCTGGGCATAGGGCACTGCTTCGAAGGCGGCTACCATCTTTCCCAGCAGTCGCATGCATAGGCGAATAGTCGGCCTCTTTTTGCCTAGGACTATTTGAATTGTTTGAGTCAATGACCTGATCTTTTCTTGAGGTAAAAATATCCTCTGGCATTCTGTATTTAACCGAAGGCCTAGATATTCCAACTGTCTTGTGGGTTGCAACCTCGATTTTCCTTGGTTCACAACCCACCCGAATTCTTGTAGATGCCGAACTGTGCGGACTACTGCATGATTGAGGTTGGAAGCTGATCTGTCGATAACCAGGAGATCGTCCAGGTATGCCAGGACCAAAATGCCTTCTGTCCTTAGGACGGCTAGCACCGGGGCTAACACCTTTGTGAATACCCGCGGAGCTGTTGCCAACCCGAAAGGGAGGGCTACGAACTGGAAATGACTTTGATCTATCATAAAACGAAGAAACTTGTGATGTGCTGGGTAGATCGGCACATGCAGATATGCATCCTTTATGTCTATAGATGCTAGAAAGTCGCCTTGATGCAGGCTGGCTGTCACTGAACGTATGGAATCCATACGAAAGGTCTGAATCTTTAGAAAGCGATTTAGGCGTTTGAGGTCTAGGATAGGCCTGACGTCGCCATTGGGTTTTGGTATAATAAAAAGGTTGGAGTAGAATCCCAGACCCCTTTCTTGGGTTGGTACTTCTACAATTACTCCTTGGAGCAAGAGGCGATCCAACGCCTTTACGAGAGAGGCCCTCTTTAACGGGTCGCTTGGAAGACTTGACCCCTGAAAATGAGGAGGGGGGATTTCTCGAAACTCTAGCTTGTAGCCTGTGGCTACCACGGACCGAACCCAAGAGTCGGGAATTCTGGCCTTCCAGACTTCGGAGAAAAACTGAAGTCTTCCCCCCACCCAAGAGAGTGGGGGCGCCCCTTCATGAATCTGACTTGATGACTGGTTTAGCCGGCTTGCGAGACCAGGGCCTCTTGTTTGCCGCGGCTTGTCCCTGTGGGCGGCTATTAAATGCTGAACGCCCGGGAGGCCGTCGATACTGACGGGAAGTCAAAGGGGCCGAGCCTGCAAAGGCCTGTCGTTTAAACGCGGGCCCACGCGGTCTTTTCTTGACCGGTAAGGAAGAACTTTTACCACTTGATATGGTTTGGATATATTTATCTAGGTCTTCACCGAATAGTCTTCCCCCATGAAAGGGGAACCCTGCTAAAAGCTTTTTGCAGGGTGCCTCTGCTGACCAGTTCTTTAGCCACAAAAGACGACGCATGTGAACCACCAGCAGAGATAACCGGGATGCCTGTTGGATGGAGTCCTTAATAGCATCTACTGCAAAGCAGAGAGCCCTAGGGAAATCTGCTAATTCACGAGTTTGCTGAGCCGGCATGTCCTTTAATATCTGTTTTGCCTGATCCTTTAAGGCCTGACAAATGCCAATGGCTGCCACCGCTGGCTGAACCATGGCACCTACTGTGGTGAAAGAAGCCTTCAATAGGGTCTCTAATTTTTTGTCGACCGGATCCTTGAACATCTGGACATTTTCAACCGGACAGGTCAGGGATTTATTCACGCAGGAAATGGCCGCGTCCACTGTGGGGAGTGCCCATTTCTTTAAAAATTCCTCTTCCATAGGGTAGAGAATAGAGAACCTCTTAGGAGGGATAAAGATCCTATCAGGTCGAGCCCAATCCTGGTAAATCACGCTCCGCAGAAGGGGGTGAATCGGAAAAGACACACAAGTTAATGGAGCCTTTAAAGAACCCAATGAGGATACCACAGGGGCTACTAGTTCTGGCACTGGAAGTTTAAAAGCAGTGCGAACCATATCGGTCAAAGACTGGATCCACAGGCTCTCCGCTTGAGAGGCCGAAATATATTCATCTACAGTGAAACCCTCCATGTCTGAACCGTCGGGACTTGGGTCTGCTTGATCCCCTTGTGGGTCCCGTTCCTCCGAAGAGGAGACCTCCGCATCTGAAAACACCAAACTAGATGAGGGGGATCTAGCCCGTTTGCTACTTGGCAAAGGGCGGGCAAACAAAGCAGTTAACCTTTTCTCTAGCCCACCCAGGGTGGTCGCTAGCATTTCTTCCGTTACGTAAACGGGAATGGGTGGATCGGGGGCCGCCTCTGCCCCCAGCACCCCGAATGGCTCTTGTACTATGCTACTCGGTGGTCTAACTGGTGAGGGTGGGGCCGTTGAAGCCTGGCCCAAATCCTCTGACCCCGATGGAGACCCCTTTTGTTTCTTGGCACCTTTTGCAGCCTTGGCTGGTCCTGATCCCTTTGGAGCCATTGCACAACCTTGAGTCACCCCTATAGCCAACACCTGACTGTTGTAGCTAGGAGTAATTAATATGAGAACAGGCTGGGAGGTGGCAATACTGAGGAAAACCTGTGAGTATTGCAACACCAATGCCCGTTAGCCGGAGTCCAAGGTTGACTCAGATACTGCTGGATCTAAGGCTGAGTCCCTTTAAGCAAAAAAACTCTTTTTTTTTCTGGTCAATAGTGGAACTAAGTCCTAGACCTGAAGATCCACAAACCGCCACTGGGTGTCACTGTGGCCAAAAGACCCAGCTGCGCGCTCTGTGTCCTTCTTCCTCTGCTTCCAGGAGGGAAAAGACCAGCCAGAGAGAAAGTTTTACTTTTAACTGACCCTGACGCTGCTGGCCCGCCCCCCCAACGCACGCCGACGCTATAAAAGGCGGCGTGCACGCGCCCACGCGCGCGCACCCCCCCCCACGCTGAACAACATGGAGGAAGCAGAGAGCAGAGGAAAAGCATGGACCAGCGCCAGCAGCACCAACAGACACCAGGTAAGCACTAATCCTTACTGTAGTGCACACAGAGAGGAAGCTGTCCCCATAGGCTTCCTAAGAAACAGGAGTTTTCACCAGCAATTCCCTCTTTATAGTACGTGGGGCTGCAGTATCAATGCTAACAGGCAGACCTGGGGTGAGTAGCAAATATATATCTTAAACAAGTATACATATATCTACATGTTATCTGGGTAAACATTAGTACATCCCATCCTGCCTAAAAAGACATAGTGGAGATAGTGGCTGATGCACAAGCATACCATTAGCCAACCCAGAACCCCCAGGGGGATACCTACTGTCGAACCAAGTCCCGCAGGTTCCCTCTTACCTGCTCCACGCCGCAGGGTATTGCAAACTGCAAGAGGCCCAATCTTCTCCCATCTCCGTGGGTATTGCCTCGGACCTTCAGGGACCGGGGTCCTGTGTTTAAGGAACCCACACCCCTGGGCCTATATAGCATCCTGGCATCAGTAGCGTTTAGTCCTGGGAGAGACCAAGGCACTGGAGCCCAGAATCCAGCCCTCCAAGGAGAGGCATTATAGGCAACACCCCACGCAGGCAGGGCCCGGGTACCGTACTCCTTGGCTTTGAAGCACTTCGGACGGATCCGGCTAGCTATCCTGGGTCCCGAGACCTCCGAGGGACAGCTAGACGTGACCAACACCTAAGACACTGGCGAAAAAACTGAAGCACTCTCAGTGGGAGGGGGTTATATAGGGAGGAAACTTCCTGTGAAGTTGATTACACCAGTGTCCACACCTGAAGGTACCCATATAACCCATATGTAATGGCTATGCGCTCTGTGTCCCGTGATGTACGATAAAGAAAGACATGTAGTTTCACAGCAGAATGTCACACAAAGCCTGTTAGCCTGACAAAGAGCAGGGATGCTGACAACTGTACAGTAGCTGCTTATTACATGAATATGAAGATATCAGTAAATTGTTTGCATTTGGAGAACGTGTCCCGTCATTTGGAGAACGTCTCCCGTTGTCGTTTTATATATATATATATATATATATATATATATATATATATATATATATATATATATATATTGTGAGGAATTAGCTCGGTAGCGGGTGTGTGTGACCCCCTGGATGGGTTCACTACATGCTGAACTGTACAGAAAGGCAGTTGAGGATGTTTGAAAACAAAGGATATAGTTTATTTTTCCATATTGCTGGATACAAGTGCAAGCATCAAAACAGCATAGTCAAAACAAAACATTAAATAAACCCTTGCCACTTGGGGCGTCTACCTTCCCAACACAGGAATCTACCTATGGAGTCTGGCACAGCCTACTGCTGGGCAGACACTGCTGGTCATACAGCAGAAAACAAAAAGTCTCTTTGATATTTATCACACAGAAATATCAACAAGCACCTCATCTCTTCAGAAGTCACTGCTCTCCTTCACTCAAAAAGCCTCAGGATGCAGCAATCAGTAGTAATCCTTTTGGATGATTTATAGAGGCCTGAATTACCTCATTCTGAACAGCTGAAGTTTTCCAACGCCCTAAACCTTTCTGGCTATTTCTGCAGCCAACGCCTAATAGTAATTGGTGTATTGTCTAAACAAGGCAGAAATGTATCTTCCATCTGTGACAACACACACAGTGACAACACACCTGACTTCCTGTCACAATATATATATATATACAGTATATATATATGTATGTATATTACACATACTGTATATTATGGGGTTAATATCAACAGTGTAGCAAGCAATGAAAGGGTTAACGTGGTTGTATTCTAATTTAGATTTCTTTCCTGGTTTTAGAAACATGCCTTATAAATGTTAGCTGTTTTATCAAAGCAACCTATTCCATTAATACAACAAATCCCTGTACTTTAAATTAGTCTTTGCTGCAAGTGATTCTAATGCACTGCTTGCAAGTGAAAATGAACAGCTGTAGGATATTTCATGGTACCCGGTGATCGCAAGCCTTTAAACAGAGCACTTATAAAATGCTACTGTATATGACGTCATAAACCCAGCCAGCAGAGGTACAAGGAATGCAAAATGCCCCAACAGTGAAAGAGTTAAAACATTTTTTTCTAATTTATATTTCTTTACCATTTCTACAGCCATGTATTAAAGCTCTGCAGTTGCATCAATCCCACCTATTATTACAGCATATCCCTGTGCTTTACATGAGCCTTTTGCTGCAGGCCTTCTAAATGCACTATGTTCAAAGCGTAAAGGAACAGCTGTAGGATATTATATAGTACATGGCAAGGGCATCACCTTACACAGAGCACTTATAAAATGCGGTATGACTTTATTGTGAATGGCTCCTCAGAGAGCGCAAGAGTGTTTAAGGTGAAAAAATAATGGAGAGGAGCAAAGGTCCCTCCAAGGCCTCTCTCTACAGAAT
Source organism: Rana kukunoris (assembly GCA_029574335.1). Classification (NCBI taxonomy): domain Eukaryota; kingdom Metazoa; phylum Chordata; class Amphibia; order Anura; family Ranidae; genus Rana; species Rana kukunoris. Next base: position 362,014,226 of record CM056051.1, on the reverse strand, counting down.
TTAAAAACAAAAAAAGCCTTGAAATGTTCCACTCTGTTCTTGTTCAAATGTTTTATGTTTATATTTAAGATGTCTTTTTGGATGTGTTAATTGCTTACAAATTAGCACATTCACTTGACATCAAATGTTGAAATGTATGAATTAAAAGAGTAATTTAACAGAGTGTATATATTTCTCAGCCAAGTTAGTTTATAGCATTCACTTTGATGGTTTAAAGCCTAAATATATTTGTTCTTCTTTTTTTTTTTATATGCTACAGACAAATTTTAGCGATTTCTGTTCGAGGCGGAATGGCCTTTCTGTGACACAGCCGAGGACCAAAACTACCTATCAAACATTTAATGACTGAAAATATTACATCTATCACAGCAAAATCTCTGCTGAAGTAACATGAAGTCTTGTAGTTTTGCGATCAAAACTACAGAGAAAAGCGATAAAATTGACTATTATATAGACAATGCTAGTACTTGTGATAAAGTCAGGATAAATAATGGTTTAGAGCAGTGATTCTCAACCTTAGTGAGACCAGGGCCCAGTCATTTCTTTCAAAACCTTCCATGCCCAAACAGTAAAAGAAAAATGTAATACTCATGTTAAAAGTATTGAAATGCAAAATATGTTTTTTAAAAGGTATTTCCCCATCAATGTCAGTCAATGGAAAAATTAGTTGCCGCTGGAGCGAAAGTGAGAAAAAGAGATAATAGAAATATATATAAAAATAAGCTCCTGCACCATCAGACCTTAGATAAAACCCCCTGCAGCACAAGGAGCATATTTATTGCTCAAACAATAAGAAACACCTGTTACTAAATTTGAGCTATATACATTTGCTAGGCTGTCAATTACAAAGCCTGGCCTGTCTATCTCTGTAGTTCTTCTGAAAGGCCGAACTTACATCACTGAGGTACTGGCCCTCTTTTTAGTGCCAGGCATGAAGAAGCCCAGTTGCTTATGATCTACTACACTGCCAGCAGCTATGTCTAAGCACTAGTGTTAGTGTGAAACGCGTCAGCAGTTGGGTTTTATTTTATTTTACTTTGCTGTGACTTGTAGTGCTGTACTTCTTTCAAAAAAGACAACACATTTGTTCAGTGTGCGGCTGTCCAGAGACAATCTTTGTTCCTGCTTTGCTAAATGCATTGCCTGCACCTGAGTTGTCTGCAACGGAGGATATTCATCTGGGTTCCCACCTAGAGCAGCTATTCCCTTTCCCCACACTGCCAGCAGTAGCTATGAAAATGTGTCTTAGTATGTATGAATGTAAGTTAGGGAACTTAGCTCCTCGAAGGGCAGGGGCTGATGTGAATGTACTATATGTACAATATATATATATATATATATATATATATATATATATATATATATATACACACACTGTATTTACTGTACATATAGTACATTCACATCAGTCCCTGCCATCGAGGAGCTACGTTCCCTAACTTACATTCATATATACTAAGGCAAATTTGCAGAGAAGCCAGTTACCAACAATGTCTTTGGGATGTGGGGGAAAGCTCATGCAGGAACAAGGAGAACATACTAACCCCATGCAGGTTATGTTGTTGTTGTAATTCAAACTCACATTCTAGCAGGGCAGAAGTGCTGACCTCTAGGTCAGAGGTCTCCAAACTTCCTTAACAAAGGGCCAGTTTATTGTCCTTCAGGGTCAGTTCACACCAGACGCAGTTCCGTTCAGTTCCGTGTTTTCTCTGCACAAAATACATGCACAGTGTTTTCCATGTATTCCAATGGCTCTAGTTGGCTCTGGTTCAGTCAGTTTCCGGTCAGTTTCTGCACCAGAAACTGACTGCGTGGTGTGAACTAGAGCCAACTAGAACCATTGGAATACATGGAAAACACTGTGCATGCATTTTGTGCAGAAAAAAAGCACACGAAACTGAACAGAACTGCGTCTGGTGTGATTTGGCCCTCAGACTTTAAGTATAGGAATTAGAAAAGGTTATGACGTCAGAGGGAATAAACAAAGTCCCATCATTGGTGTCATTGGGAAGAATTGTACTCCATTATTGGTGTCATTGGGCCCTATTGTTTGAGTTGTTGGGAGGGATTGTGCACCAACTTTTTTGTCATTGGGAGGAATTCTGTCCCTTCATCGGTGTCAGTGGGGGGGGGGGGATTTTCCCCATTGTTGAAATATGTGCATGAACATAGTGTCCCAAAGGCCAGCTAAAAGCAAGCAAAGAGCCACATCTGGCCCCCGGGCTGCAGTTTGGAGACCACTGCTCTAGGTCACCACTGCTCTGGCCTAGGAGTGCATAAAGTTTTAATTCAGTTCTGTGCTTACATTTTAGTACTTGTCTATGAGTTCACCAAGTACTTTCCCATTGAGAAAAAAAAAAAGATTATCACTATGCAACAGCACTGAAGACACATTGGGCAGCCACCTGTGTTATACAAACTGACATTGCTGATCTTCACTTAATGAACCAGTTGACCCTCCCTTGTACATATTAGTCTGCCTGTGAATTTTTCTTTCCTAATCAATACAAATGCAAGGCTTTTACTTCCTCATCATTAACTGCTTGATCAAGTCAAATACTCATTTACGTATACAGGCTTCGAATGATTTATATTCTCTGAGACATTCTACCATCCATCTGTTGATCTTCTCCTTCCACTTCTGCTTTTATTCGAGAATTTACTTTGCTATGTATGTTATTTAATTCTCCAGACAGAGTAAAAAAAAAGACACAAAGCAAAGAGCAGCTCTTGTTTGCCCTTTCCTGTCATTTATAAACATTACATAGCATGACCTGCGGGCCTCCCTGCAGATGTGATGTTGATATTTCTAATTTCCAAGTCTCGCTCTCTGGTTTTATATGCGCTAGAAGGTTGAATTCTCTGCTACACAATACATGTCTTTTCATGTGCTAGCTGGACCCTTATAGGTTATTACAGGAAATACATAAAAAGGCCTTGAAAGAAAATTACCACTTCTCCGTAGTTCTCTTCCTGATTCGTGACCGAAATAAATTACATTGATCTTTTATTCTTTTCTCATTAAAACATTTGGATTGAAATGATTACACCAGAGATGTGAAGGGAATAAACAAGTGTACTTCTAGAATGAAGAAGAACCTCCCTGGGATGCAGCAAGGCCTGCTCTGTTCCGATTAATGATGCATTACATTTTTTTAACATTTTACTCCAAAAGTGAACCCTTGCTTTAGGATAGGTTCACACTTATGCAGCCCGCATTTGCTTGGACATGACAGCCCATTCACTTGAATGGGCTGCTGTGCCCCATGAAACACAGGAAAGAAGTCGCTGCACTACTTTGGAAATCACAGCCCACGCAAAAAAACATGAGTACAGCGTGGTTCCCAGTGTGGGTGCGATTTCCAGTGTAGGTGGCGTGCCATTAGGATTATTGACACCCACCTGCGGGTCCTGCGTTTCACAGTACGGGTGGTTTCAGCTGTGGGAATTTGTGCAGGTCCCACAGTGGCACCATCCACACAGGTGTGAACCTAACCTTACACCTCTCCATGTAGTAAAACGAATTCACCCCTCCTGCCCATTTTAACCTGGCAAGCAGTTGTGGAGATTTGCGAGGATGGGTAATCAGTGGAATTATCAGACAGGGAGTAACTGTAGCTTGCAGTTTGCTAAACAAGTGCACAGGGAAAAGAAATAATGCAAAACAGGTTCTGGATGGCAAAATACATGCATACACTGAAAAATAACAAAAGCTGCATGAACATGTGAAAGCTGCACAAACATGGACCATCTCCACGACTCCATCAGGGGAGCATGTGGCTGCATAACCATATCTCCCAACTTTTTGCAATAGAAATGAGGAACACCTATTAGCAAAAGTATGAAGGTAGGACACACACCCCCTGCCACGTCCCTTCTAAAAGGAGAATTATACAAAACAAAATTATAAGTTAAAACCACAAGTACTTTTTTTTTTTTGTTGACACTACTATGTATTCCATTTCACTGGCTTTTTGAAATTTACCAGTGCAGAACTTTAGAAATTGAATGAATGGTTTAGCACAGTGCCAACCCTGACCTCCCTGGGGCCCTAAGCAAAATTCTGCTAAGGGGCCCTCTACTTGTCCCGTAATGCCGTGAGCTATGTAAACCATTAGCCTTGTGCCCAGTGCACACGATGCAGCCTTGTGCCCAGTGCCCACCAAATGCAGCCTTGTGCCCACCAAATTCAGCCTTGTGCCCAGTGCCCACCATGCAGCCTTGTGCCCAGTGCACACCATGCAGCCGTGTGCCCACCATGCAGCCTTGTGCCCGGTGCACACCATGCAGCATTGTGCCCAGTGCCCACCAAATGCAGCCTTGTGCCCACCAAACTCAGCCTTGTGCCCAGTGCCCACCATGCAGCCTTGTGGCCAGTGCACGCCATGCAGCCTTGTGCCCACCATGCAGCCTTGTGCCCAGTGCACACCATGCAACCTTGTGCCTACCATGCAGCATTGTGCCCAGTGCCCACCAAATGCAGCCTTGTGCCCACCAAATGCAGCTTTGTGCCCAGTGCCCACCATGATGCAGCCTTGTGCTCACCAATGCAGCCTTGTGCCCAGTGCCCACCAAATGCAGCCTTGTGCCCACCAAATTCAGCCTTGTGCCCACCATTCAGCCTACCTTTGCAGGGGAGGAAATGAGAGGAACATGTGAGCCACCCAGATGATCAGCGCGCAGTGCAGGGAGCACAGCGACAACAGCTTTAATTTTAATTGCCGTGTTCCCGCCATTCAACGTCATATACAGCCCCGCCCGCTGGCCAGGGAACTTTGATTGACAGATCACCCATCACCAAGATTGGTGACCAGGAGAAGGGGCTGTATCTGACAGTGAGTGGTGGGGAACACGGCAATTGAAATTAAAACTGTTATCGCTGTGTTCCCTGAGTGCGCTGCAGTCTAAACATCCGGGCGGCTCTCTCTCTCTTCCCCTCCACAATTGCTGGGAGAAGAACTCCCATTCCACTAGTGGGTTGCGGGGCCTTGAGTGATTTGCGGGGCCCTACGCAGCTTGCATAGTGAGCGTATAGGGCGGATCGCCACTGGTTTAGCACTGTGAAACCCTTTTTAAAGATACTGTAACTAGTGCATTTTATATACAGTACAACTATATAGATGAGACCAAAATAAGGGACAAATGAGGAGAAAAGAGGGACTTTGTTCCAAATCAGGGACAGTCCCTTGAAATCAGGACACACCCCTTACCACGCCCCCTTAAAGGAGAATTGTACAAAAAAAAACAAGATTGTTTAAACCTACAAGTGCTTTTTTTTACCACCACTATTCATTTATATTGGCTTTTGGAATTTACAAATTCAGCAATTTTTAAATCAGGTGAAAGGTTTAGAGCTGAAAAACACTTTTTGATAGATACAAAGTGCATTTTATATACATCTATATAGATCGGACCAAAATGAGGGATAAATGAGGAGGAATGAGGGACAGAGGGACGTTGCTTCAAATCAGGGACAGTCCCCCGAAATGTTATCCTCATAGACAGCATTTCTCACAGTGAAGTCCAGGGTAGCTCTAGTAACACAGGTGATCTAAAGCCCATGGATACAGGGGGGCACCCTACTGGACCTGGAGTAGTCTGGTAGCAATCAGGGAAAGGCTCCCTGCAGTAGTGTGGTCTTCTGCAGAAAATGAATGCTATTAGGCTCTAGGCTGGCTGCTCGCACAAAGGTTCTGACACTTTAGGCCTCTCACCTGGCTCCAGATCACTTGCCCCATCAGCCAGAAACCTCTAGTTTATTAAATAAACATTGTATACTGGTTATATAAGGACAGCTTTGTATACTTTATATGTTGGGTTACAGATGTATAATATGTAACTGGGGATGTATGATATACCGGGCAATAAAGCACATTTTTAAGAGGTTTCAGTCTTGTTGCTGGCACATAACAGCCCTGCAAAATAAACAGTAATTATTGAACGTTTTGCCACATGTTGGAGCCATATGTACTTTTGTGAATTGTCATTAAAATGAGCAATAATGATTACTTAGCCCCGCATAACATTTCCATAACAATTTAATCCTATGTCTATTGTTTTGCAGATGTTAGGCAAACAGGCCTAGATTCACAAAGCGATTACGCCTGTGTAAATGTTGTTAGACTGGAGTAATTTCGACTTACGGGCGTTTTTACGCTAGTCGAAATCCTCAAACCATGAAAAGACACCTGCGGGCTTCATTTCGACTGTATTACGTGTTAGTACGCCTTCAGATCTACGCTGCCAGAAAATTGCGGCCACTGGGCGGACTTCCTGTTGTTTTTCGCCGTCAGGGTATGCTAATGAGCTTTTGCCTGCAATCCACAAAATTTCGCACTTTCAACGCAATCTCTTACGGCACCTTTAGTCATCTTTTTTTTCCGTTTCACTATACCTGCTTTTTGCTGGTCTAATATTAGACAGCCCATGTTAAGTATGGCCGTCGTTCCCGCGTCGAATTTCAACGTTTTCCGATGTCTTTTATTATTTTTAACGTAAGTCGTCCGGGAATAGGAATGTTCGTAAACGCCGCTACTCAAACAACGAATGACGTCACGACGTGATTTCGCGCAATGCACGGCGGGAAATTCCTGAACAGAGCATGCGCAGTTCGATCGTTGCGGGGACGCGCTTAATTTAAATGCTTCACGCCCCCTAATCACGTATTTCGATTGCGCGGCGGAAAAAAAATACGACACAATAGCGTACGCGCAAAAAAACTACCTGAATTCGGTGTAGAGTCTGGTGAAATACGGCAGCGTACCGTATTTCGATTACGCAGCGGAATATTACGTCTTTGTGAATCTACCCCATAGACTTTAACTGAAACAACATCATTTTGTAAAAGCGCATGTTGCACAAATAACATGAAAAAACGCATTCAAACAGTACACATGCAGAATACTTCATCAATGCAGTACAGTACATATAACTACTATTCTTAGTTTTTTTCAGATTTTCTATGCAAAGAATTTTGACACAATGCATCCTTTTAAAATATGTTATACAGGTCAAATTATATTGTTTAGTTCTTAATTATTTTATGGGATTCAATATTCCAAGCAGTTTCTTGGGGTACATACTTGCATTGTGCAATAATAAAATATTACATAATAACTCATGCTGCATTCTGCAAAATGTATATGGCTTGAAAACAGATGCTTAATTTCAGGCCCCCTTTGTTAATAATGTCAGAACTGTTTTGGGCACTAGAGCTATAGTTATACTAAGATTGCTGAGGATTTATCTATTTATTCTCTACATTCATAAAGCACCAAAATATATTATGCAACTCTAAAAAAGAACATAGCACAAGTCATGACTGTGTTTTAAAGGAGGTCACAATTTCTTGCCATACATATACTTATTAGAGTCCGTTTGGGAGGAAACCACTTAACATGCCAGGATATTTTTGAAATGTTGAAAAAAAAGCAAAGCACCCGAGTAGAGATACTCCCTTATTTAGACCTCAATCAGAGCAGTACCCACTGGCAATGACAGCTGCTGTGTGTTATTTAGCTATGTCCTCTATGGTCTGACCTGTAACCATAGTTTTTGGCAGAGAGAAGTCTTTAAACATCAACTCGCTTTGGTGCTCTGAGATGTCATGCAACTAAATGAATAGGCCGGAAAGGAAGTCAGTGCTGCAAGACTACAAAACTGTGTAATGTGTTGTGCTCATTTGTTAAAAGGAATTTAAGTTTTGAGAATTATGTGTCATGATGTCATCTTTTTTTAGTTTGGTGAGTCCAAATAATTTTCAATGAGCAGGAGCAGTAATCATCTTGTTCCGCTCAAAGTACTTCCTTGTTTACAACCCATACCATACAAGCCTCCTTTTTCAAGCATACATGTGAAATGGTGTGTTGCAATAAACTGTATTCTTTAAGACAACACCCACATTTCATAATGGCCACCAGTCCCAATGGCACACTTTATACAATGCACTTTTAGCCTGCAGTAAACCATGTGTGACAGGGCCAGTTGGTTGTCTTTGACTCCAATTCCAAAATAAACGAATCTTAAAATATTTACTACTCTTGCACCTTTATCTGTTACCATATCATTATTGTAGTGAACATTAGGACAGGAGTCCTAATAAATGGCCAGTTCACAGGCCATCACACCTCTTTTGAGGGCTGGGCGGTGGTATGTAGGAGCAAACAATATGTCCCAACATTAGAGGTCAAAGTTGGTTGTCAGTGGGAGTAACACATGCCCTGACATTAGTAGTCAATGGGGGTAAACCACACCTTAAGGTCAGTGCTTAGTCATGTAAGGTTACCAGATTTTCAAAATAAAATCCAGGAACACCCTACTGACCATGCCCACAAAATCACAACCTTATTTCTAGCCACAACCACAAAATCATGCCTTATTTTTAACACACCCAGAATCAATTGATCACAGATGTTGGAACAAGTGGTAAACAGTGAAAGCATATAAGGACAAAATGCCTTGGGCACTATGGGGTCAATTCACAAAGAGAAACGTTATTGGTTTTCTTCAGGTGTTAAATTAGCACTCCTTATTTAAAGCTAGTCGTTATGGTTTTCAACTGACTCTTTATCCAAACGTTATGCTAACTACTCAGACGTTATTATTAAGATTTGGGAAGTTAAAATAACTCTTAAGATCATCTGGAATACACGTTTATAAATCTGAACAACATTCTAACATGTTCTTCTTCGCCTCTGGATAATTTTAAGTTCAAATAGAGCACGGTTCTAGCTTGCCCAACACTACTAAAAACTTCACTACACTACAAAAATCGCCAAAAGCTTCCTCTAACAACAAAATATCGCCTGGGAAATGTCATAGCGCCACCCTGAGGGAGGTGTTAATTTAACGATTGCTTAATGATTGATAACTGTCAAAAAAATCTTTGTGAATTGCACTTCTGTACATATTTAACGATTTGACTCTTTAAAATAACAATTTGAATCTTAAAAATAACGATTTGACTCTTTAATAAGGATCCACACCTTAAAATATCGGTTCTGTGTAGGGAAACGTTATTTGATGATTTTTCAAAGCGTTAAATCGTTTAGTGAATAGAACTAGCTTCAATAACGTGCAAAATCGTTAAAATAACACCTGCAATCTGAAAATAAAGCTTTGTGAATTGACCCCTATGAGTAGAAAAAAGATGCAGCATATGTAGCACAGACTACAGAGGTCTGGAATATGTAACACAGAGTTCAGGGGTCAGGAGTGCATTGACACAGAATATAGAGATCAGGAGTGCATGGTAAAGAGTGCAACGATCATACGTTTTTTTTTTTTTTTTGCACTGAGTGCATGGATCAAGAGTATATAACAAAAGAGTGGAGAGATTAGGAGTTTGTAATGCAAAGTTTGCAGGGATCATGAGTGTCTAACGCACAGAATGCAGGAGTCAGGAGTGTGCAACATATAGAGTACAGGGGTCAGGAGTGTGTATCACATAGAGTGCAGGGGTCAAAAGTGTGTGACGCACAGAGTGCAGGTATCGGGAGTGCACAACGTATTGGGGTCAGTAGAACCAAAACTTACCCCATACAGATTCTCCCTAAAATCTCCTTCAGTGCAGATCCCCCCAAACTCTCACATTACAGCCATCTCCCGTGTCCAGTGCCTGCACCCACTGTTATTCTGTATACAGCGGTATCCCCACTGCGGCTTTCATAACGGATATAGTTTTAACCCTTTTGTGGTTTAAAGCGTTTATGCTGAGCATGAGAGTGCTAGGCACTTAAATCTGGTGAGTGTGTTTTCTAAAGGGGAGTGGAATCACTGGCACATACGGTGTGGTGGAAGATCTAATATAGGATTACTATAGAAAGAATTTTCACCAAGTCAATTAACTGGATTATTTTTATGGACTATTTTTATATATATATTGTAAGGGGTTAGCTCGGTAGCGGGGGTCTGTGACCCCCTGGGTGGGTTCACTACACACTGATCTATACAGAGAGGCAGCCAAGGACGGTTAAAAACAAAGATTATGGTTTATTCTTCCATATTGCTGGAAAGACGTGCAAGCATCCAAACAGCATAAACAAAACAAAACATAAAATAAACCCTGGCCACTTGGGGCGTCTACCTTCACAACACAGGAACCTACCTATGGAGTCTGGCACAGCCTACTGCTGGGCAGACACTGCTGGTCATACAGCAGAAAAACAATAGTCTTTTTGATTTTTATCACACAGAAAAATCAACACCACCTCACCTCTTCAGAAGTCTTTCTCAGCTCACTGCTCTCCTTAACTCAAAAAGCCTCAGGATGCAGCCATCAGTAGTCATCCTCTGGATAACTTATAGAGGCCTTAATTGCCTCATTCTGAACAGCTGAAGCTTTTCAACGCCCTAAACCTTTCTGGCTACCTCTGTAGTCGACACCTGATAGTAATTGGTGAATTGTCTAAACAAGGCAGAAATGTATCTCCCGTCTGTGACAACACCCACAGATTTACCTGACTTCCTGTCACAATATTATATTATATAAATATATATTATATTTTTTTTCACTTGTCACAGGGTGTTACACTTTTTACTAGAGTATTCACTATATTATTGTGATATCAGTGCCACTATTTTTTTCATTTGCTATTTGGGTAGAGGTTAAAATACTATTTACATTTCTGAAACACTTAAAGTGGCAGCGCTATTTAAAAAAAAACACTTATTTATTTTAGGGAGCAGTGGTGGGGCTTCAAGTGTGGAGGTGTTAAACTTGCTGACCATCAGTTAGAATGAGAAAGCCCTGTCTGAAGGGCCTTCTCATTACAAGGATTAGTCTACAGCAACCAGAGAGCCAAAAAAAAACCGACCATAATTTGGGGACTGTTACATTAAGATATGAGTTTAAATAGGTGTTAGGTATGAGTACCATTATTCATTTATTGCAGGAATTTATATAGTGTGGTCCTCTTAGGCCTCGTACACACGATCAAATCTGTCTGCTGGAAACGGTCTGCTAGACCGTTTCAGCAGACAGATTTGATCGTGTGCACGGGCAAACAGACGGATTTGGCCACCCGACAGATTTCAAAGCACGCTTTGAAATCTGTCGACTGGGAACCCGTCCGCCCGACATGTCTGCTGGTTAGTACGCTAACCAGCAGACATGTCTTCTCGCACACGCGCCAAATGGTTTCGATGCATGCGCGGAAGTGTTTTACTTCCTGGTGCGGTGACGTGGCGGCGTCAACGTCACCGCCACGTCAGCGAGCTGTCAGCTGGCGGGGATTTTGGTTTGCTCGTGTGTACACGCGAGCAAACCAAAATGCCAGCAGACAGATCTGTTCAAATCGGTCGGTCCGACCGATTTGAACAGACACATTTGATCGTGTGTACAAGGCCTTTCACTTACATATTACATAAATACTACATACATACATTTTGTACATTCACATTAGTCCCCAAGGAGCTTACAGTCAAAGGTCCCTACCTTGCGTGCATATATATATACACACACACACACTAATGCCCTGTACACACGATCGGTTCGTCTGATGAAAACGGACGGATGGACCATTTTCATCGGACAAACCGATCGTGTGTGGGCCATCAGTTTTTTTCCCATCGGCAAAAAAAAAAATAGAACCTGTTTTAAATTTTTCAGATGGTTAAAAAAACGATAGAAAAAAACAATACTATTGCGATGTTTGAATTATGATAATAAATGTTCTGTTTGCTCTATTGTTGGAGTTGCTGTTATTGTTAGCATTATAGCAACTTCTTTATACAGCATTATACTTTTCTTCTGTTTTCCTATCTTGTTTAGTGCTACTGTATATGGTACAGTCCTAGTTAGTCCTTCTCTGTCTCTTTCTATGTTTCCACAGTTTCCACAGTAAGTTTCTAGTCCTTACAGTAGTCTAGGCTAGAAAGATTTACATTTCAGGAGACTGGAAAAACAAAATTTGTAATGTACTCTGATAAGTAAAATTGTGTTGGCTTAAACCTGGTCTTATTGGTGAATTTAGCCATTTTTGGAGGGTGCTGAATCAGCAGGTAACCATAAGGCTTCATTTCCGTGGATGTTTTTACAACCACATTTCTGAGCGTTTTTTTGCAGCTTAAAAATGGCTCCCCATGTTAGTCTATGGCCTCATGCCCACCATGACGTTTTTGAGCTGTAGATGGCTGAGCCGTTTTTAAGCTGCAAAAAAAAAAAACAGGACCAGTGCGTTCTGAAGATCCAGCGTTAGAGCTGTAAGCCTCGTCCTGTGTTTCTTTCTCTATTCAAAATCAATGGTTCCCTATGGGAGCCCATTGATTTGAATAGAGGTCGCACCAGAAGTCGGATCAAGATGATCCGACTTGCGGGGTGACTGGTGTGCATGGAATTTTCAAGGGGAAACCCGCTCAAATTTTTAAAAAAATTGCGTGAGGTTCCCCCCCAGGATGATACCAGACCCTTCGGTCTGGTATGGATTTTAAAGGGAACACTCACGCCGAAAAAAATGTTGTGGGGGGTGCCCCAAAAATCCGTAACAGACCCTTATCCGAGCATGCCGCCTGGCTGGTCAGGAATGGGGGAGCTGACGTGACCACCTGGAGCATGCTGGGACTGTGACATCATAAGAGGCCTATATGAATCATCGCGCACCGCACACCCGGCATTGGGAGTGGGAGTGCGCTCCCTGCCCCAAAGCACCCACCCCCCCATATTGATGGCATGCGGCCTGGTACAGCTCAGGAGGGGGGGTGCTCGCTCGTCCCCACCCCCGTTCCTGACCAGCCGGGCGGCATGCTCGGATAAGGGTCTGGTATGGATTGTGGGGGAACCCCCACGCCGTTTTTTTTGGCGTAGGTGTTCCCCTTAAAATCCATACCAGACCGAAGGGTCTGGTATCAACCTGGGGGGGAACCGCGCGCAATTTTTAAAAATTTGCGCAGGGTTCTCCTTCAAGATTCTCCGCACATCAGTTGCTCGATCCGACTTCTGGTGCAACCTCTATGCAAATCAATGGGCTCCCATAGGGACAACGTCCTATGACGAAACGCATCTGGGACGTCATCACGTTTTGGGGGAGGGTTTTTCCAATTTGCTTGCTGGCCGGCAATATTATGTTTTACATGCCTGTTTAACTCATCGCAAATGTGAGTATTCTGTTTTTTTATGACTTTTAATAAAAGTCCCTGCGGGATTACGCTATGTCTGCCTTTTTCATCATTTTACATACATGATATAATTGGTGGAGTTGCGGAGTGGAGCCCAGGTGTATGCACTGCCCTAGGATTTGGGATTCGTTCAGTCTCCCTCAAAGGCCGCGGCTGGGTCATAGCCGACTGCTGGTAACAGTTATTTCTCTGGTAAGCTGCTTTGACTTCTGGTGGTGGGCCACACTGAAGAGCCAAGTTTGAGTCATAGCACAGTGGTGATTACTACATGTCCATCCTGAACTAAGATCAGCAGAGACTTTTTTGAGCTAATATTTATTATTATCTCTATTTTTTTCTGGCTGAAGGATTGTGCTATTTCTACATGATTGATATATGGACTTTTTGACTACACTGAGTCCGGGTGTTAAGGCGCAGCTCTAGTCCATTATTTGCTTCTGAGGTACTCAGGTAGAGGTAGACTGAGGTAGGAAGCTTTGAGATAGAGGAAAGTGTCCTCAAGTTGCTAATTTACTTTGCTGAAGTATTCCACCCAAAAGGAATGGATACCGCTAAGATAAAAACATAGAAAACTGCCGAATTTTTTTTTTTTGGTCATTTTCTTTTTCTTTAACTTTTTTGTCCGAGTATAGATTTATATTTGTCTCAAGCATGTTTGAAGCCACTAGACTATTTACTGAGCTAGAAGAGTGACTGAGAGCCTGCTTGCAGATACAATATATTACCAAAAGTATTGGGACACCTGCCTTTATACACACATGAACTTTAATGGCATCCCAGTCTTAGTCCGTAGGGTTCAATATTCAGTTGACCCACCCATTGCAGCTATAACAGCTTCAACTCCTCTGGGAAGGCTGTCGACAAGGTTTAGGAGTGTGTCTATGGGAATGTTTGACCATTCTTCCAGAAGCGCATTTGTGAGGTCAGGCACTGATGTTGGATGAGAAGGTGTGGCTCGCAGTCTCTGCTCTAATTCATCCCAAAGGTGTTCTATTGGGTCAGAACTCTATGCAGGCCAGTCAAGTTCCTCCACCCCAAACTTGCTCATTCATGTCTTTATGGACCTTGCTTGGGAGAGAACCTTGGGACCATTTTGCGGGCCCTTTCGACGAGGGTACCTACCCACAGTTTAATATCCTTTAGTAATTTGAGATGTACTGAAATTTCGGTGGCTGAAACATAGCGGGCGAAAATAGTGTTTTCAGTATTTTACTGTAAAAGGTCCTGAAAATGCACACAATGGTACAGTGATTTTGCAACGATTTTACTATGTATTTGACACACATTTTTCCGTGCTTATGGTGTATTTTTCATACATCATGTGAACAATACACAACATCAATAGTAAACTATAAATCATGCTTTTAAAATGCATACATTGATGCATCTGAGAATACATTAAGAAATATCCCTTTCTTCTAAGAGTTGAAAATGTCAGCAGGTGACTAACATCACTGACACCTCACAATCTCCGTATGATAAACTTGATGAATTCTAACTTCATTTTGCTAGTTCACTTCCCCTGTCCCTATGACCATCATCATTTTAATATGGACCACTCTGCAGTGTCATTACATTGATGGGTTGTAAACTACTCTCACTAATGATCTGTGTCCAATCGAATTCAATAGACACACACGTTTCCCTTACTGCATATGACGCGGATCCAAGGTAATATAATTGCCTTTTTCTGTCCTTTTTACAACCAGAAGTGCTCTTGTGCCTAGCCTCAAGATGTGTTCTATAACAAGCCACACTAAACAATGAAACAAATATGTTTATAATTGATTGTGCATTAAAAACAGTCAGAAATATATGCTTTATAATAACATTTATAGTCTGCATTATATCTCAAAATATGTTCCTCTTAGCAATAACTTTTATAATTCCCTTTGTAAACCTGCTAGATGCAGTAAAAGCATACCTTGTATTCAATGGCTTTATTCAGCCACTTGCCTCTGCACAAACCTGTACCTACAGCTACATAAACCTTGGCATTTTTTTTTCTGTAGCATTGTTTCAGATATGCAACAGTCTGGCTGTTGTTTCAGCAACTTTGTGGGTTAATATTTATTTTACCACCTAGGGTAACTCAAATGTATGTTAAGCCCCGTACACACGGCCGAGGTTCTCGGCAGAAACCAGCGAGAACCTCGCTGGGAGCCGCATTCTGCCGAGAACCTCGGCCGTGTGTACGCTCTCAGCGAGCCCCGCCCGTCGGGAAACCCGTCGAGCAAATAGAGAACAGGTTCTCTATTTGCTCGACGGCCCGTCGGGATGAATAGCTGGTTGCCTTTCCCGACGGGCGGGTCGCCGAATCTGACGGCCGGCAGAGACCCTCGACGGGCGGAACGATGTGTTCCGCCCGTCGAGTTTCTCTGCCGTGTTTACGGGGCTTCAAAGTGGAGTTCCACCCATTTTTTTTTATGTTTGTCTGTGCTGCATGCCCTAAACTCATAATGTGTTCAGAATGGACAATTTTTATTTATTTTGCTTGTAAATACCTTCATTTTGTAGTCCTTCATTACTTCCTCCTCCTTATTAGCTTAGGCTATTAAGTCACAAGGTTATTTGCAAGGGGTTCTGGGATAGGCATCATGTTTCCCATTAGTCCTTGCAAACCTGAGGCCGCGTACACACGGCAGAGAACCTCGACGGGCAGAACACATCGATCCGCCCGTCGAGGTTCCCTGCCGGCCGTCGAAATTGGCGACCCGCCCGTCGGGAATGGCAACCAGCCATTCTTCCAGGCGGGCCGTCAAGCAAATAGAGAGCGTGCTCTCTATTTCTGCTGGACGGGCTTCCCGACGGGAAGCTCGCCGAGAGCGTACACACGGCCGAGGTCCTCGCTGGAATGCAGCTTCCAGCGAGGTTCTCGCTGGTTTCCAGCGAGAACCTCGGTCGTGTGTACGCCGCCTGACTGAAACCTATTACATTGCTTGTGCAGCACTGAGCATGTGCGAGATATGCAAAGCTGAAATCCAGGAAGTCATACAGTCTGGCTTCATAATGCCCACACTTAAGATGGCCACGGTCTATTTCTAGATTATAAACTCTAATCTAAATGCTGTAACAACCTAACAAAACGGACCTTAGTTTACACACTAACTTTACTACAATACATTAAGCTTGTGTATTACAGGGGTATTTATATTTAAAAAGTGAAATTGTGGGTAGAACTCCCCTTTAAGCACAAGGACAGCAAGACCCTTTTGCACTAGTCTTAGAAGATGGAAAGTCCCAGAAGGACTGAAATGTCAGTGTTGGATGCACAAACCTTTTAAAGCGTATGTCAATGCACAAAAAACAAACATATGCACTATTTTTTTGCAGTACTTGTATACGTATTTATTGTTTATTTCTTTGAAAACCATGCAAGTACTGAACTATACTTGTTAATATGTCAGAAATGCATTAAAGGGGTTGTAAAGGTAAAGGTTCATTTTTTATTTTCTAAATTGGTTCCTTTTAAGCTAGTGCATTGTTGGTTCACTTACCTTTTCCTTCGATTTCCCTTCTCAGGCCGGATTCACACTAGTGCAGTGCGAATTTCAGCTCTCTTATCTTTGCAGAGAGATAGGAGAAGTGTGCAGCAGATCCATTGCATTATAACTGCAGATTAGCTGCGAATTTGGAGACCTGGGAGAGGGGAGGGGGAGGGGGAAGTGTATTGAGCTGAATGAGAAGAAATCCTGAAGAGAAATGAACACATCTGCGAATCAGCTGCGTACCCATAGAAGATAATGGGCCTGAATTCGCACCTGAGCCGCACCGCAAGTCATAAAATATGCACACGTTTTTTCTGCAATGCGCAGTGTGAATGCATCGCACATATGTGAACCAGCCTCATTGAAAACAATGTATTTAGAAATGTTCTGCGTATTGGATGAGGTTTAAGCCACAACCAATTCGCATAGGTGTGAACCCGGCCTAAATTTTATTTTTCTTTGTTTTCGTTGTCTGAATTTTCACTTCCTGTTCCGTCTCGGTAAGCTGTTCAGTAAGCTGTTCTGGCTGACTTTACACCGCTCGGATGATAGTGGAAAGCTTACTGTGGAGAATAGACATGTGCATTTCGTTTCGTTTCTAATTCGTTTTTTAACGAAAATTCGTAAATTCGTAATTTCCGAATTTTCGTATTAACAAATTTTTTATTTCCGGATTTTCGGACTTCCGAAAATTTCGAATTTCCGAATTTCGGATTTTTCGGAATTCCGAAAATGCGAATTTCCGAATTTCAGAATTTTCGTATTTCCGAAAATTCGAATTTCCGAATATTCGTATTTCCGAAAATTCGAATTTCGGAATTTTCGTATTTCCGAAAATTCGAATTTCAGAATTTTCGTATTTCCGAAAATTCCAATTTCCGAATTTTTTAATTTTCGAATTTTGAATTTCCAAATTTTTGTATTTCCGATTTGTTTAATTTCCGAATTTTCGTATTTCCGAATTTCAGATTTTCGGAAATTTGGAAATACGAACATTTTTAGTTTTTTTTTTTTCGATTTTTTTAATTTTCGAATTTCGAATTTTTCATTTTTCGAAAATTCGAATTATTAATTTTCTATTTTTCGAATATTCTAATTTTTCATATTCAAATTTTTCATTTTCGAATTTTCACATTTCGGATTTCGAATATTCGAATTTTCGAATTTTTTATTTTTCGAAATGTCGAATCTTTCATTTTCGAAATTTCGAAATTTCGAATTTCGAATTTTTCAATTTTCGAATTTTCGAATTTCGAATTTTTCATTTTCGAAATTACGAATTTAGCATTTTTGAATTTCCAATTTTTGAATTTTCGCATTTCGAATTTTTCAATTTCAAATTTTTTCATTTTTCGAAATGTCGAATATCCCAATTTTTGAATTTTTTATTTTTCGAATCTTTCATTTTCGAAAATGAAAAATTCGAAAAATAAAAAATTTGAAAATGAAAAATTCGAAAACTCGAAAATTTAATAATTCGAATATTCGAATTAGAGAATTCGAAAATTGAAAAAATTTGAAAATTCCAATTTCCGAATTTTGAATTTCCAAATTTTTGTATTTCCGAATTGTTTAATTTCCGAATGTTCGTATTTCCGATTTTCGGAAATACGAAAATTTTTAGTTTTTTTTTTAATTTTCGATTTTTTTAATTTTCGAATTTTTTAATTTTCAAATGTTTGAATTTTCAAAATTCCGAATTTTCGAATTTCTAATTTTTCGAAAATTCGAATTATTAATTTTCTATTTTTCGAATATTCAAATTTTTCATATTCAAATATTTCATTTTTCGAAATTTCGAATTTCCCAATTTTCCAATTTTTTATTTTTCGAATTTTTCATTTTCGAAAATTAAAAATTCGAAAAATGTGAAAATTCGAAAATTAAAAATTCGAAAATTAAATAATTCGAATATTCGAATTAGAGAATTCGAAAATTGAAAAAATTTGAAAATTCGAATTTTCGAATTATTTAATTTTCGAATTTTCGAAATTTCTAATTTTCGAATTTCGAATTTTCTAATCTTTTATTTTTCGAATTTTCGAAAAATAAAAAAAATACGAAAATTCAAATATTCTAAATTTCGAAATTGTAACATTAAAAAATCTAAAGTTCGAAAATCTAAAATTCGAAAATGGGAAATTTCTGAATTTTTCGAATTTAATTTCCGAAAATTATTTTTTTTTTTTTTCATTTTCGTTTCATTCGTTTTTTTTCCGGAAATTTCGTTTTTTCCGTTTTATTCGTTTTTTTTGCATTTTCGGAAATCCGAAAATTCCGAATTTTCGAATTTCCCGAATTTACGAAAAAAGCAAAAAAACGAATAAAACGGAAAAAAAAAATATTTGTTCGATCTTCCCGAAATTACGAATTTCCGAAAAAAAATTAAAAAAACTTATGAAACAAAAACGAAAAAAAATTTTTTTTAATTTCCCGAATTTCCGAAAAAAATAAAAAAACGAAAATAACATAAACGAAAAAAACGAATTTTTTGGCAGTGCACATGTCTAGTGGAGAAACAGGAAGTGAGAAATTCAGACAAAGAAAGAAAACATTTAGAAGGGAAATTGAAGGAAACGTTAAGTGAACCAACAATGCTCTAGCTTAAAGGAACCTATTTCAGAAAAAAAGAAACAAACCTTTACAACCCCTTTAAGTTCTAATTTCCTATTATGAATTGGTAAGACAGTTTTTTGTGGACTAAATAGTGTCAACCTCGGCTAGTGTCTTTTGCTAAATTACCCAGCCCATTCTACTTTATTTACAGAAAAGGGACCAATTGCCCTTTAGTTTAGAAAAAAAAGAGGGAGGGCTACATAGCCTCTTTGAGATACCACAAACAAAGAGCAAAGAACACAGAACTGCCTTGATTTTCTGATCATCAGGTACTTTTTTTCCACTTATAACCTTTCCCAATTGCTGTTTTACAAGTCTCTCTGTGATCTGGCCAGTCGCATATATTCATGGCCATAGGAAGATGCATAGGAACTGATTAGCATCTCTGCTGCATAGGTTGCACACACTCCAGTCAAAGATATCTCTGGACGTTTATCACCATGGACATAGGGTGCAAAGCACACATTTAGTATGATCAACTGCTGGGCTAAACAACAGTTGCAGGCTGAAAAGAATGAATTTAAAGCATACATCAATATCAAATGTTAACTTGTTAAACAGTGTTAACAACATTTGCAGATGTATTTATAACAGTTTCTGGTTCTAATGCCGTGTACACACGACCGTTTTTCGTGATGTAAATTTTTTTTTAATTTTTTTATGTCATTAAAAACAATCTTTTAAATGTTCACACCGTTTTTAACGTTGTAAAACATGGTCGTGTGTGGGCTTTAACAACGTGAAAAAACTGCGTAGTTATGAGACGGGAGCGCTCGTTCTGGTAAAACTAGCGTTCGTAATGGAGATAGCACATTCATCACACTGTAACAGACTGAAAAGCGCGAATCGTCTCTCACCAAAGTTTTACCAACACAAAATCAGCAAAAGCAGCCCCAAGGGTGGCGCCATCCGAATGGAACTTGCCGTTTATAGTGTCGTTGTACGTGTTGTACGTCACTGCGCTTTGCTAGAGCATTTTTTTTTTCATGATCGTGTGTAGGCAAGGCTGGCTTAACAATAATCGAGTTGAAAAAAAACGTTGTTTTTTCTAGACCATTAAAAACGGTTGTATGTACGCGGCATAAGGCAAAATGGCTCTGTTAGATTTTCATTTTATTTTTATTTTGGAAGAGATGTCTTGGTTAAGAATCACAGTGTGTGAGGCCGCGTACACACGATCGAACATGTTTCAGCGGACATGTTCGATCGTGTGCAGGGCCGGCCTTTGCGTTGTGCGGGTTGTGCGCCCGCACAAGGCGCCATGGGAACAGGGGCGCCGTGCATAGGGTTGTCACTTGCCACCTATTTTGCCCAGGTACACATTCCACCGTCCTGTGGCTTGTAGCAGCTGGATTTCTGTCTCAGGAGGCGCGCATGATCCCGTACTCTGCGCCGCGCTGCTGCCCTGTGATTGGCCGAACGGGCCATGTGCGATGTGCTAGGCAGGCCGGGAAGCAGATAAGGAGGTCTGTGAATGGCTGTGCTGGTCATGTGTGGAGGCATGGGCGGGGCTGCACTGTGGATACGAGGATCATCGTGCCTGCTTTCTCCCGGAGTCCTGCCTCACGATGTGAGTCCTGCTCATCTGCTCTGTCAGCTTACCACCCTCCTCTGTGTCACCCCCCCATCTCCTCCTCTGTGTCACCCCCCCATCTCCTCCTCTGTGTCACCCCCCCATCTCCTCTGTTGTGTCACCCCCCCCATCTCCCCTGTTGTGTCACCCCCCCATCTCCCCTGTTGTGTCACCCCCCCATGTCCTCTGTTGTGTCACCCCCCCATCTCCCCCCCCATGTTGTGTCACCCCCCCATGTCCTCTGTTGTGTCACCCCCCCATCTCCTCTGTTGTGTCACCCCCCCATCTCCTCTGTCCTCTGTTGTGTCACCCCCCCATCTCCCCTGTTGTGTCACCCCCCCATCTCCCTGTTGTGTCACCCCCCATCTCCTCTGTTGTGTCACCCCCCCATCTCCTCTGTTGTGTCACCCCCCCATCTCCTCTGTTGTGTCACCCCCCCATCTCCCCTGTTGTGTCACCCCCCCATCTCCTCTGTTGTGTCACCCCCCCATCTCCTCTGTTGTGTCACCCCCCCATCTCCTCTGTTGTGTCACCCCCCCATCTCCTCTGTTGTGTCACCCCCCCCCCCCATCTCCTCTGTTGTGTCACCCCCCCATCTCCTCTGTTGTGTCACCCCCCCCATCTCCTCTGTTGTGTCACCCCCCCCCCCATGTCCTCTGTTGTGTCACCCCCCCCCCATGTCCTCTGTTGTGTCACCCCCCCCATGTCCTCTGTTGTGTCACCCCCCCATGTCCTCTGTTGTGTCACCCCCCCATGTCCCCCCATCTCCTCTGTTGTGTCACCCCCCCCCCATGTCCTCTGTTGTGTCACCCCCCCCATGTCCTCTGTTGTGTCACCCCCCCCATGTCCTCTGTTGTGTCACCCCCCCCCCACATCTCTGTTGTGTCACCCCCCCCATGTCTCTCCTCTGTTGTGTCACCCCCCCCATGTCCTCTGTTGTGTCACCCCCCCCATGTCCTCTGTTGTGTCACCCCCCCCCACATCTCCTCTGTTGTGTCACCCCCCCATCTCCTGTTGTGTCACCCCCCCATCTCCTCTGTTGTGTCACCCCCCCCATCTCCTCTGTTGTGTCACCCCCCCCCCCATCTCCTCTGTTGTGTCACCCCCCCATCTCCTGTTGTGTCTGTTGTGTCACCCCCCCATGTCTCCTGTTGTGTCTGTTGTGTCACCCCCCCCATCTCCTCTGTTGTGTCACCCCCCCCCATGTCCTCTGTTGTGTCACCCCCCCATGTCTCCTCTGTTGTGTCACCCCCCCCATGTCCTCTGTTGTGTCACCCCCCCCCATGTCCTCTGTTGTGTCACCCCCCCCATGTCCTCTGTTGTGTCACCCCCCCCACATGTCTCCTCTGTTGTGTCACCCCCCCCATGTCCTCTGTTGTGTCACCCCCCCCCCATGTCCTCTGTTGTGTCACCCCCCCCATGTCCTCTGTTGTGTCACCCCCCCCCACATCTCCTCTGTTGTGTCACCCCCCCATGTCCTCTGTTGTGTCACCCCCCCCATCTCCTCTGTTGTGTCACCCCCCCCCCATCTGTTGTGTCTGTTGTGTCCCCCCCCCCATGTCCTCTGTTGTGTCACCCCCCCCCATGTCATCTCCTCTGTTGTGTCACCCCCCCCATGTCCTCTGTTGTGTCACCCCCCCCATGTCCTCTGTTGTGTCACCCCCCCCATGTCCTCTGTTGTGTCACCCCCCCCCACATCTCCTCTGTTGTGTCACCCCCCCATGTCCTCTGTTGTGTCACCCCCCCATGTCCTCTGTTGTGTCACCCCCCCCATGTCCTCCTCTGTTGTGTCACCCCCCCCCACATGTCTCCTCTGTTGTGTCACCCCCCCATGTCTCCTGTTGTGTCACCCCCCCATCTGTTGTGTCACCCCCCCATGTCCCTCTGTTGTGTCACCCCCCCCATGTCCTCTGTTGTGTCACCCCCCCCATGTCCTCTGTTGTGTCACCCCCCCCCCACATGTCCTCTGTTGTGTCACCCCCCCATGTCCTCTGTTGTGTCACCCCCCCCATGTCTCCTCTGTTGTGTCACCCCCCCCATGTCCTCTGTTGTGTCACCCCCCCCATCTCCTCTGTCCTCTGTTGTGTCACCCCCCCCCCCATCTCCTCCTCTGTGTCACCCCCCCATCTCCTCTGTTGTGTCACCCCCCCATCTCCTCCTCTGTTGTGTCACCCCCCCATCTCCTCCTCTGTGTCACCCCCCCCATCCCCCCATATCTCCTCTGTTGTGTCACCCCCCCCATATCTCCTCTGTTGTGTCACCCCCCCCATATCTCCTCTGTTGTGTCACCCCCCATATCTCCTCTGTTGTGTCACCCCCCCATATCTCCTCTGTTGTGTCACCCCCCATATCTCCTCTGTTGTGTCACCCCCCATATCTCCTCTGTTGTGTCACCCCCCATATCTCCTCTGTTGTGTCACCCCCCATATCTCCTCTGTTGTGTCACCCCCCATATCTCCTCTGTTGTGTCACCCCCCATATCTCCTCTGTTGTGTCACCCCCCATATCTTCTCTGTTGTGTCACCCCCCATAGAGGAGCTCCACCCACAAACTCTGTTGTGTCACCCCCCATATCTCCTCTGTTGTCTCGCGGTCACCCCCCATATCTCCTCCTCTCTCCCACCCACCACTCTTTAATCCCCCCTCTCTCTCTCTCTCTCATCCTCACCCCCACCAACTCTCTCTCTCTCTCTCTCCCCACACAATTAAAGGGGAAAACGTCAGTAGAGGAGCTCCACCCACAAACTCTGGCTGGTCTCGCGGTATGGGGGTCTTTCTTGGGGAAGGGGACACTGATGGGTGGGTTCCCTGATCTAATTAAGGGGGGACCGATATAAGGTAAACGGGAGTCGTGGTGGATTACAAGGCCCAGCATTTTACTATAGGAGGCATTGGTGGACTACAAGGCCCAGCATTTTACTATATGAGGCATTGGTGGGACTAAAATGCTGGGCCTTGTAGTCCACCAATGGATCTATAGTAAAATGCACCAATGCTCTAGTGTCAGTGTGTAGCGGTCAGTGTGTATTGTGTAGTGGTCTGTGGGTAGTGTATTGTGTAGCGGTCAGTGTGTATTGTGTAGCGGTCAGTGTGTATTGTGTAGTGGTCAGTGTGTAGCGGTCTGGCGGGGGAGGGGGGGGGCTCCACAGGATTAGCTCGCACAGGGCGCCTGAACACCTAAGGCCGGCCCTGATCGTGTGTACGGCTTATCGGACCGTTTTCCAGCGGACCAAAGTTTTAAAACATGCTTTAAAACCTGTCCGATGGAAACCTGTCCGCCGGACAGGTTCGATGGTTAGTACACAAAATCATCGGACCAAAAACCCACGCATGCTCAGAATCAAGTCGACGCATGCTTGGAAGTTTTTTCATCACGTCGTTGTGTTCTACGTCACCGCGTTCTGGTCTGATCAGATTTTGGTCCAATGGTGTGTACGCACATCAGACCATCAGACAAGTTCAGAGTTGTCTGATGAAAACGCTCCGTCGGACAAGTCTCATCAGACATGTTCGATCATGTGTACAGGGCCTAACAGTGTAAGTAGTCTCTGCTTCATTCTTTCCTAGGCCACCATGGACAAATGCAGAGTACCCATGTCCCAGAGTACCGAAGAGTACCCAGAGTACCCAAGTCCTAAAATCTAGGTATGCAGCCTATCGTTCTGCACCTGAGATGGTGTTTAACAATCAACTTTTGGTGTCCCTTTTGAGATTACATGAAAGGGGTGGCACAGCTAGGTGCCAGCACCTTAATACTGTGGCTACCAAAGAAACATTGTAGTACCAAAGAAGCTTTCCCACCTGACACAGCCATTTGCTTACCTAGAGGTTAGTTTTTTTTATTATTGTTTTAAATAAATAACTTATGCTTCCATTGATGTTTGTGCTCCACTTTTCCCAGTTTCCCACATGATTGTTATACTCACTATGGAACCTAAGGGATTAATCCTCTGCAATGTGTAAAAAGGCTGTTTGTTTCTGTCTTCTCCCATCATCCCTTCTTCCACTATCCCCAATCTGTCTCATGATAAGATAGAGCCTTTGGAGTCATTCTAAACATGATCAGTTCAGTGTGTATCGCTAGAGAGCTTTTTTTTTTCTTAGGAGAGTACCTGTGATCAGCACAGGGCCAATCAGCACTGACAGAGGGTCAGGGGTCCTGCAGCCTCATAGAAAAGCCAGAGTAGAATGAAAAATCCTCCTACAAGCCTTAACCAGACACTGATAGAAGTTACAAGACTGCTATATACTGCTGATGAGAAAGGGTACTTTGCATATTATATTTACAAAAATTATCGCATTTCCATGTTCTGTGTACTGTGGGAGACCAGATATAATGAACGCAGGGTCCTGGGTTTAGTAACACTTTAACTAGACTTTCTCTTTCTCCCATCTACTGTACATTCAACCTTTCTTTCCTCTCCTACCCTTCACTTTTGTAACCTATTCATTTTTCTTACTATTGCTTGAGTCTTGTGTTCCAGTTACATACATTGCAACACACTAATACCTTGTTTTGGTTATCCATGTTGTCATTACTAGTGATGAGCCAAATTACCATGGGTTCCTTACAGGCAGGGGTTTGCCAAACCCATCCCCATTTAAATCAAAGGGAGCTGAATCTATCAAATAAAAAATGCCCATATTCTGAGCTAGAATGCAAAGGAGTGCCAAAAGAGCATGGGGGAGGGAGTGGCACTCTCTTGGGAAATTTGTAGTAGCGCAAGAAAAAAAAATCCATGCAGCTGGTAGCAGTGATTTTTGAGCGCTAACATTTGGAAAGGAAAAAAGTTTTAAAATTGCT
This sequence comes from Rana kukunoris, assembly GCA_029574335.1. Classification (NCBI taxonomy): domain Eukaryota; kingdom Metazoa; phylum Chordata; class Amphibia; order Anura; family Ranidae; genus Rana; species Rana kukunoris. The sequence continues at coordinate 361,988,632 of CM056051.1, read as the reverse complement.
GGCAAATTACTTTGACAGCACACATTCTTCATCCCCAACCGTTTTATTTTTTTTAAGAAGCTGGCAATGAATGTAATTTGTGGGCAATGTAAGCAAGAATTAAAAAAATTGCAGTCCATTCAAAAATGCATACTGGCCACTAGAGTCTGGTATGGATTTTAAGGGGGTACCTCACATAAAAAAAAAAGTGTGTACCCCAGGTAATTCATACCAGACCCTTAATCTGAGTTTGCAGCCTGGCTGACTATGAAGGAGGGGAGAGGGGTGAGTGTGATGCCCCCTCTTGAACCATGTCAGGCCTCTCGCAAAACACAACATACCCTCATGGGGCTTTGTGAGTGGGGCTTATCGGAATCTGCCCTTTAATAATAAGGGGGCCCTTATATACCAGCCACACCCTACATGAATGAGTATGTGGTAAACTGTAAGTCACAAAAAAAAAGCTGTTGCCTAAAAATACAGACACCCAAACATTTAACAAGTCTACATCAATTACAATGCTTAACAGCCGACTACCCACCAAAGGACAAAAAGTGCCACCACCAAGACACACCACGCTCAATTGCTCTTGTCACCTTCCGAATAGAATATGCAGCAGTTGACAGCTGCTATATACAAGGGGGTGGGCAATCAATTGAATAATGATATCAATGGGATCCCTCCTCTTTCCTTACATTCCCGGCCATTAAAGTCAATGGGGTCTGTGACATCACTGATTGTTAAGTATACAGCAGTGTCTGCACTGCTAGAGTCCTTAACAACCAGTGACAGTAGAAAGCTGTCGTGGAATAATAGCAATAGTAATACCACAAAGCTGTCATGTATAATAGCAATAGTAATACCACAAAGCTGTTATGTATAATAGCAATAGTAATAGTACTATTTTACATGGTGTTTGGCTCCCACCAAACGGGTGAATGTTTGGGCATTCTACTGAACTTGTGTTCGGACTGAACCTTGAGCTCATCCCTAGTCATAACTGTATAGTACTAGATACTATGCAAAGATTCGACATTAACACAAGGGTGTCAAACTTAATTTTATCAGCATTATGATTGCCCTCAAAAGGGCCGGTTGTATCTGTAAGATTAGATGTCCAGTACATCCCCTCCCCTTTACAAAAGATGTCAAGAGCCACAACACCATCAGAAATTGAGTCCCCCACTCTCCCTTACTTTACAATGCACCCCCCTTTCCTTATGCTGCTGCTGGGAAGAAGCTGGATGCATTGCTTGAAAGCAAAAAGTAAGGGTCTGAAGTAGGGCCCAGAGGAGGGCTGGAGCTCTCCTGCAGCTGCAGGAGAGGTTCGAGGGCCACACAAAATGGTCTGGAGGGCCGGATTCGGCCCACAGGCCTTGTGTTTGCCACCTATGCATTAACACATTGTGTTCTTTTTTCCTTTTTTTTTTTTTTTTTTTTTTTCTATGGCTAGGATATATATGTATACTAAATATTAAACGCACCAAATAGTTTAAAAGTAATTGCTGATGTTCTACTAAGTCATAGCATGTTAATTTATGGTAAACACTTCCCATGAAGGAACACACTGGCATCACATTTACATAAGTCAGTTTAACATTGTACAAACAGAAACAGATTATTGAAGAGAGTCCAAGCAGCAAAGCATTACATCTTGAGTATATTGTGTAGCAGTGTAAAGATACTTAAAATTATAATCCCCACAGTGCTACTTCATTCATTGGAATTCTGTGCGTGAGACAATGTGTGGATTCCAAGCTACTCAAGTAATACAAATGGGCTTGTGAGACAGGACAATATAAGAGCCTATGCTCATTTATAGGCTAATATATGACCCTTTCAATACACTGTCCCACCAAACATTGATTGAGCGCAACAAAGAACTCTAGAGATTTAAGGCCTGCCTCCTCTCAATGATATATACTCCCTGCTTCATAGAATCAAGTTGGCTAAAGAAGGCATTTGCTAAATAAAAGTGGACAGAAAGATTTGCTATAGTTTGTTGCTGTTACAAGTGAACTACTTTGCAGAATGTGGAAAATATTCATAAATTGCATAAGCATTAGCATCAAACCAACACACACCATACAATTTAAGGCAGTATTTGCCAAAACAAACACTACAAAAAATACACAAAATAGTGTTACCATTTTCTATGTTAGAAATGAGTAATATAGGCTTTAAAAGAATAATCATTTCAAAATAAATAAAATGTAAAAGAAGGTTAAAAAAGACTTATATAATTATATTTTGTATCTATTTATTTTGTTTCATTACTTTTGTACCATAGAATGCAAAACAGAAATATCTGCAATTATGGATGCCTCCTGAAGCTTAATTCAACTAAACAAGTTTATTAGGTCATTTATCAAAGTCTTCTAGCAGTAACAACCCTGGATTACTAATGCAAACAAAGAAGCAACAGATTTTTCCACTGGTATTAAAAAAAAGTAAAAAGCTCTCCTTTTCACGGTTTGCAATATGGGGGGGGGGGGGGGTGTTTGAGCGGTCCTTTGGAATTCAGGAGTGTGGCATATTATACAGTATGCATTGCAATGTGGCCTTTCTTGCTAATTTCTCATACAGATAGTCAGAAAGACAGACAGACAGACAGACAGACAGACAGACAGACAGACAGACAGACAGACAGACAGACAGACAGATAGACAGATAGACAGATAGACAGACAGACAGACAGACAGACAGACAGACAGACAGACAGACAGACAGACAGACAGATAGACAGATAGACAGATAGACAGATAGACAGATAGACAGATAGACAGATAGACAGATAGACAGATAGATAGATAGATAGATAGATAACAGGAGCAGCAAATTGTACACGGCATAGGTATTGACGCTTAGATGTCAGCTGTATCACCTGGGTAATTGCCTCTGACAAAGCTGCAACCACTAGCAAAACTAATCAGGCTATATGCGTCTGCAGATTTGTGTAGTTTTAATGTATTAATGAAAAGGATAGAGCAGGAAAGTGCATCTAAAACTGAAAAGCTTTTTTTTTAGTTTTGAATAGAGTGGGGTAAGATTAGAACCTCTGCCCGATGCTATTGAGATATACTGGGGAAAGGTTAGAACCTATGTTAGGTTTTATTGCTATTTGTGTTTGTGGTGAATATGCATCAAGCAAATGCAGCTATTGAATGTCACATATACATATTGCCCATATTTGGACACATAAAACCATGCATAAAACCATGCCTCAACATTTTCTAAAAACCTCAGCCCCTCCAATGCACCAGGTTGAGTGTACAAACATACAATATTGCAGGAAATCACTGAACGTAATGCGAGCATAAGGTTTAATCTCCCGAGTGCTGGAAATATACTGCCAAAGCACTTTTATGGTCCGATGCTAGTCTTAGACCGACTAGGTATGCGCTGTCCAAAAGAATAACAAGTAGTGGTGATGGCACCGAGACTAAGGCGGCGTACACACGATCGGACATATCCGATGAAAACGGTCCGCGGACCATTTCCATCGGATATGTCCGAACGGGAGTTTGATCCGATGGCGTGTACACACCATCGGATCAAATTCCCCGCCGCCGGACGGCGCGGTGACGTGGTGGTGACGCGGCGGTGACGTTGACGCCGCCGCGTCACCGCCACGTCACCGCACCAGGAAGTAAAACACTTCCGCGCATGCGCCGAATCCATTTTGCAGCGGCGCGGCGGCGGTGGGGGCCGACATGTCTGCTGGTAAGTGTACTAACCAGCAGACATGTCGGGCGGACAGATTCCCACCGGATAGATTTCAAAGCTTGCTTTGAAATCTGTCGGGTGGAGAAATCTGTCCGCTAGCCCATACACACGAGCGGAGATGTCTGCTGAAACGGTCCATCGGACCGTTTTCAGCGGACATATCCCCTCGTGTGTACGCGGCCTCAGATCGCAAACTTTGACCAAACTTTAACCAAAAGCCATATAAAACCATAAACCAGGTGAATGCTGCTGTAGTAAAATCCAAAAGAGACTGGATGGAAGGAAATAAAACAAATTGTCTCCAGCGCAAACACAACTGTTAAATGGAATCAGTCTGATAGATTATTCTACCACTAAACCAGTTAGATTAGGTTAGGTGGTTGCTGAGTTAACTCGATAAGACAAGGAAAAGGAGTGTAATTGCTAAGAATAACCAAGCACAAGTTCAAGACACAAAGCAACCAGTCGTTAGGTGGTCGTTATCTTGCTCCCTCCCTATTGGTCAGTATTCAATAGCAACCAGATCCAAACCTGCATTAGGAAGACCTATGACCAGGTCACAGGTACAGGAAAGGAAGTATGAAGTTAACAAGTGCACGTTTGACGTCTGCACTATGTGCACGGCCAGACCTCATTCTGTTACTGGGAGTGAGGTAACAGAGGTACACTGGACTGGTAGAGTGAGCACAGACTCAGTACGTCCCTTTTAATGCAACATCTACCAAGTTAGAGTGTGTAGTGACTTGTAACAAGACACTTTTCGGATAAACTCTGCACTTTTCCTGCACGCTGTATTGGCTTATCTCTATGTCTGGGAACTTCCTTAATGTTAGATTTTTCACAAGACCGCAGTCTCCGCCTCATCCCAGACATTGATGAGTGCACTCCACACGAAAGGTACCTAAGTGTGCAGGGTGATTAGGCCCCACCCACAACTTAGCATAGTTGGTAGGACACACCTCATGCAGCTGAAGACCACCACTAAAGAGAACATGTTTCGTTTTTAGAACTTGCCCAGGCTTGCCCAGAGACATGGAACGTGACTACTGTGCTGTGCTTCAGATTGGTCCTTGCTCAGGCACTTTCGTCAGACTGAATGGAATCCTGATAAGGGGAGTAAATAGCATCCAAAACCTGGAAGTCTCCAAGAACTCCAGAAAGGGTTTGCTATGCGTCTGCCATTGCCATGTCACTAGAGGTGCTTACCTGGAAGAAACCTATCCCTGTGCTGGCATTATGTATCGGCCGATTGCAGGATTTTCCTACTGTCAGATATAAGAACAGGACTAATTGCTGATAATTTTCCCTTCATGCAGGAGATGGAGCATGAACTGTACACTTTCTATGGACTTGCCTGTTCCTGACTCAGATAAACCACTGCCTCTGCTTCCAGGTACTCCAGCTGTAAAAACATCACCACTTTTGCCAAAGTCCCTGCAGCCATCTACTTCTAACCCTGAGAAGCTCATTTGGGTGTCCTGGGGTATGTTGGGAATTTGGGGCTGTATGGCACACTAACTGGTTCTGTGATGTCTGGCCCCGATCTTGTGTATGTAAGAAAGCCACTAGGAATATTGTACTTTTAGAAATGTTTCTGTTAGTGGTGGCCTTAAAAATCGAATGGGATTTTTTTTAGGAACAGGCGTATTGTTTTCCACACTTACAACAAGGGAGATTTGTTTGCAGTGAACTGCTTATCCTCCAAATCCCTCTTTGTGGTGAAACTTCTTAGGCATTTTGTATTCCTTTGTTTGAAACTCAATGTTTGGGTAAGGGCACAATATCAACGTTGTAACTAAATAATCATCTTTGGGGCTTGATTTAAAACATATTTTCTGAGGGACAAAGAATTTTCTTGATCCCCAAACTTGGGCTCAATAAATCAAAGCCTTGCATGATTGGGTTTCTTTAATTAGGTCTTGAGGCTTTCATTTTGAGTCTCCATCAGAGCAGTCTGTCATAGCATTCTTAGGTTATTTTATAGCTCAAAGAGTATCATACTACAAACTAGAAAAATTATAACGGGGGTTTCCTTGTTCTTTAAATTGATGACTTTCCCAGCTTGTAACAGCTTTTTTAAAGTACATCAGGCTCTTAAAGTGTATAGAAAAGGTAATTTCTAATTTTCTTTTAGGTGACCTTTGCTCTGCTACATATTCAGTATGTTTTTCAGTGTATGAGTTTTTCCTTTTTTAAGCAGCATTTACGTTAGCATTTTTAGGAGCCCTACGAATATCAGAGTTAATACATAGAAATAAGCAAGGGATTACTGGTTTCAAATATGCTCAGGTGGTCCTTACTGATAATTTGGTGTTTTTATAAGTAAATCCAAAACAGATCAATTAGGTAGGAGTACATGGGTTGTCCTGCCTTCTTTTGGTAAACATTGTATTTGCCCTGTAGTTGTCATTTAGAAGTTTACATATTTCAAACCTAATTTCATGCAGAATTTTCTCATCCATGAGGATGGTTCCCCTCTGACTCAATTTCAGTTTAATGCAGTCCTCAAAAAATATTTTGCACACATTGGTCTGTCCAGCTTTTATTTCATGTCCGATTCTCTGTGCATTGGGGCAGCAACAGAAGCTGCGAGAATGGAATTGGATGAAGCATTTAACAAGAAATTGGGTAGGTGGGATTCAAGAAGGTACGGTGCTTATGTAAGTCCTAACCTCTGTCTTTAATTTTTAGGTCCTACATGTTATATATGGATTTATTGGCCATTATTTTGTGTTTTGGGCCTCAAAACGTTCTACTCCATGAATCTATCATTGGATACATCACACTTTATGGTATTTTAGGAAGGTGTCAGGGGTTTGAAATCTGTTTACTTGAACTTTCATCTCACCAGATTACTACAGTCTTGGCTTTCCTCTTCTGTTTTTATTATTCATTTTGAAGGCAATGATGTTGGGTATACCAAAACACTGGATTTGATGCATATGATTAAAAGTGATTTATGGGGGGCGTGGCCTGACGCGCAGCGTGTATGGACGTGTAACTCCGGAGCTCCGTCGAACCAGGGACACCGCGGCATGCAGCAAGACACCCTACCCTCTCCTGAACGTTTAGTAACGAGTCTCCCAGTCTACCTACTCGTCGCCATGAAGGGGAAACGCCGGATGGACCGTAAGCCCCGGCACCTCACGGACTTCTTCTCCCCGGCCGGGGGGAACACGAGACAAGATGGCGCCGAGGCCTACTTGCCTACGCAGGGCCGACCTGGAACCAACGCGGCTGGCAAAGGTAATCGACCCTCCTCCAAGCCATCCCCCACCGCAGCCTCCTCTCCGCCTCATACCCCGTCCTCCTGCAGCCCCGCCAAATCTAGACCGCGGCTGGATGCTGTGGCTCGGGCCTAGCCGTGATCCCTGCAGACAGTCAGGCCTCAGAGTCTGGGGGTGATACGCGGGACCTGCCGGACTCAATCGTGTCCTATCCAACGCAGAATCAGCCTGTGCTGGACACTGTACTGAAGGACATGCTCATATCCCTCAGGAGCACCTTACAGTGAGGCCTTGTACACACGAGGGGATATTTCCGCTGAACATGGTCCGACGGACCATTTCAGCCGAAAAATCCCCTCGTCTGTAGGGGCAAACGGACGCTTTTTGCCAGATTCATCCGGCGGAAAAATTTCAAAGCATGCTTTGAAATAATTCCGCCGGATAGCTGGCCGTCAGATATGTCCGCTGGTTAGTACGGCAAACCAGCGGACATATCTTGCCGCACATGCGTCGTATCCTGTGAATGGATCCGACGCATGCGCGCGGAAGTGTTTACTTCCTGGTGCGGTGACGTGGCGGTCACGTGGCGGCGTCAACGTCACCGCCGCGTCACCGCGCTGTCCGCCGGCGGGGAATTTGATCCGATGGTGTGTACAGCCATCGGATCAAAACATCCCGGCGCAAATATACGCTGTAAACGGTCCGGGGACCGTTTACAGCGGATATTTCCCCTCGTGTGTACAAGGCCTCAGACATAGCAGCATGCATGCACCGCTTGAATAGGGACATCCAAGAAGTGGGGAGCAGAGTGACACATATAGAAACTAAAATGGGGGTATATGCCACTACAATCAATGACTTAGTTGATGCAAATGAGGATAGAGAGGCTGACTCAGAATGGATCAAGGCAAAGCTGGCTGACATCGAGGACAGGTCCAGAAGGAACAACATGAAAATAAGGGGAGTCCCTGAATCTGTTATGCAATCTGACCTTGCCTCATATGCAGCTACCATGCTTAAGTCTATTCTCCCTGACCTCACTGACTTAGACGTCACAATTGATCGGATTCATCGCTTGCCAAAACCCCCTCACCTCCCAGATCAAGTGCCCAGGGACATAATTCTCCGTCTGCACTTTTTTCATGTCAAAGACAAGTTGATGTATACCATGAGAAAGAAGGACCAAATCCCTGAACAGTTCCAAAATGTTCAATTTTTTGCGGATTTATCCCAGTATACATTGCAGAAACGGAAAAACCTAATCTCAGTAACTAAAATACTTCGTAACCACAATATAATCTATCGATGGGGTTACCCTACGAAACTGTCAATTACGAAAGGCAATCGTGAATTTGTAGTGACATCATTGGAGAAAGGCCTTGACCTCAGAGAATGGGGACTCCTCCCTGATACTAATGACGACCTAGTGCTGGCTAGCACTCCACAACATGTGGACCCGGGATGGAAGTTGGTTACTACCAGAAATGCTAAAACACACATGTAAACCAAAAAGGGTGGCTTATTGCTTCTTTATTGACCTTGGGTCTTCAATCCCTGAGTTCTAGGATGCCCTCACATGGCTGACTTTGACCCCCCTATGCAAGTTGCAGCTTCTTGCTGTCACCGAGGGAACCGTGCCCCTCTTATTTGTTTTGTTCTGACTGTTATGTTGAACTTTATATTTTTCCTTTTCTTTTTCTTAAGTCGCAGACGGATGCGAAACTGTGTTTTTGCTTTTTCTTCTCTCCATCTCCACTGGATGCACTCAACTGGTATCTCTCCGGATCCTTTACCGAGCTCCCTCCTTCGCCACTTGGACGGATCTTCACAAGCGGTGATACACCAATATGGCACTACAAGCTGGCCTACTAACTGTGAGTACCTTCTCAGCACTATTGCTCTGCAACTTCTCCCTGAGGACACTGGCAATTTGACGAATACATACCCACACTTAGTGATCTACAAGGGGCTAAGCCCCCCAACATGTGCATGCCCCTTAGTTCTGCTACCATGCCTATTAACTTCTTGTCAATAAACGCCAAGGGGCTCAACCACCCCGTCAAGCGGAAATCTCTATGGCAGGAAGCTTTATTACATAAAAGCAATATCCTTTGTGCCCAAGAGACACATTTTCATGCTGGGGCACCTCCTAAATGCTCTCATAAGAGTTTTCCGCATGTATATACAGCTAACGCTGATTCAAAAACTAAGGGGGTTCTGATTGCGATCAGGGACACAGTTGCTTTCAAACTACACAATATAATTGCGGATCAACTAGACAGATACCTCATTATTATCTGCGACCTGGACTCTGCTCCTTACACCATTGTAAATGCCTATTCTCCAAACAAACACCAAGTCCGCTTTTTCAACACGCTGATGACTAAGGTCTCCGCCCTACGTCAAGGTTCATTGATAATCTGTGGTGACTTCAATATCACACCTGATCCAGCCATTGACTCTACGTCCCCACCTAGCCGCCATCGCCAAGCCTTACTCCCATCCATCCACAAATGGAATGTCTACGATGCCTGTCGCTGCCTTCATGCGACCGAAAGAGACTTTTCCTTTTTTTCTTCCCCACACCGCGTATACACTTGGATTGACCTCTTTTTGGTAGACCAACAAACTTTACTCAAAACGAGCTCCGCCACCATTGCCAACATAACATGGTCTGACCATGCGTCTATCGCTCTTACCGTGGCAGGCTCTGCCACTGCCAATTCTGACCGCATATGGAGGCTTAATACTTACCTGTTACAACAAAAAGCAGTGAGAGACAATCTTGAAAAGCATTTGGTTAATTTTTTTTGTGAGAATAAGGACTCGGTCCAGAGTCCCTTCATCTTATGGAACGCTCACAAAGCGTACATGAGAGGTATATGTATACAGGAAGGGGCAAGGAATAAACGGCAGAGGCAGCAGCGGGTCACTGCATTATTAGACCAAATATCTGTACTAGAGTCCCTAAATAAACAGGCGATGTCCCAACCTATCTCCACTCAACTGACCAAACTGCGATATGACCTACGCCTACTCCTCCTGAAGAACTTTGAAAAGACATCTAAAAGGCTTAAGATGCATTACTATACATCAGGAAACAAAGCAGGAAAATGACTAGTGTGAACCCTTCGGGGACATAGATATAAACTTAAAATTCCCTATGTGATTCACCCCAAAACTAACCAAAAAGAATACCACCCCCGGCAAATTGCTAATGCTTTTAGTAGCTATTATGAATCCTTGTATAACTTAAAAAACGACCCTTTGATTGTACAACCTACATCTGATAGCATTGACCAATTCCTGCAAAAGATATCTCTACCCAAATTATCTCCGGCCCAATCTCAAGAGTTGAATCTGCCATTTACTATTGCTGAAGTTTTAGCTGTAATAAGCTCGCTCCCTACGAACAAATCACCTGGCCCGGACGGCTTTGGTGGAGAATATTACACATCGTTTCGACAATTACTCTCCCCGTTTCTGTTGCAAGTATACCAATCTGCTTTTGCCTCTGCTTCTTTTCCACCAGAAATGTTGGAAGCTGTCATAGTTGCCTTACCCAAGCCGGGGAAGGAACCCACCTCTCCTCCTAATTTCCGCCCGATCTCCTTACTAAATACTGACCTAAAAATTTACGCCAAACTGATAGCCTTACGCATGGTGGATATATTGCCATCCCTTATCCACCCAGACCAGACCGGTTTTACCAAACATAGACAAACATCAGATGCAACCCGTCGAATGATCAACATCATCCACCTAGCCCAGACACAAAGAAAGCCTTCTCTGCTCCTCTCACTGGACGCAGAGAAGGCTTTTGATCGAATCCATTGGCATTATCTGTTAAAAGTGTTGGAGGCCTTTGGATTCTCAGAAAGTATTTTGTCGGCTATACTTGCCCTATACTCTAAGCCCTCAGCTAGAGTTTTTGTTTCTGGAGCTCTTTCTACCCTCTTTACTATCACTAACGGGACCAGACAAGGCTGCCCCCTATCCCCCTTAATTTTTAACCTGTTGATGGAGCCCTTCGCCACCTATATTAGGTCCCACCCGAACATCGTAGGCTACCGCGTATGAGATCATACACATTCTATAAGTCTTTTTGCAGACGATATCATATTGATTATGACGGAGGTGGGTTCCTCTCTGGCTGCGACACATGATGCATTGAGAACATTTAATGAGGTTTCCTATTATAAGGTTAATAATAGTAAGTCATTTATCCTGGGTCTTAGACTCGATGCTCCTACGTGTTCACAGCTTAAGGCATCCTACCCTTACACCTGGAACGCGGAAAGCATACAATACCTAGGGGTCAAACTGACCGCTCGGGTGACTGATCTAGTGGCAGCTAATTATGACGCATTCCTAAGTGTCCTTCATAAGGCCCTGCAAGACTTGAAGTGGACAGAATCGTCTTGGTCAGGGCGTTAAGCCGCCATGAAAATGGTAGTATTACCACAACTTATTTATCTATTTCGGAGCCTTCCTATACCAGTCCCCGACAGGTTCTTCCACAAAGCACAATCCATGGTGAATAGGTTCCTGTGGCAGGGACGGAAAGCCAGATGTACCTTTCCAAAATTGATTAAAAATAAATTGGCGGGAGGGGTGGGCCATGTCCTCATTAGGACTACTACGTAGCATATATATTGGCCCAACTGAAACACTGGTTCCCTGGGGGGACTTCTAATAGGTGGTTGGAATTAGAATCCGCACAATGCCCCCCTGATGCCACTTGCTGTGACCTCCTACTATCTAGTAAGTTCTTAAGAACCCTTCCATTAGGATTGTCACCCACTATCCTCGCTTCTATACAAGCATGGAGAAAACTTCGGCATGAACCACTAGAGGGCGCCAATACCAAGACTATATATCATCCCATTACGAGCCTACGCTTGTTTACACCAGACTTGAAGGTCACGCATTGGCACTCATTAGGTATTGCTACAGTGGCTGACATTAGTATAGGGCCAACTATCAAATCTTTCCGATCTCTTCAGGTTGAATATCATTTGGACAATAAGGAGTATTTTACCTACATGCGTATTTCTCACCTATTGAACACCCATGCAGAGATGAGTACTGAAGTCCCATGGCGAGTGTTCCTTTATCTGTCCAACCCACACACCAACATCAAGGGTATTTCCCTGTTCTATAACATTCTAGGCCATAAAACTGACTTTGTTAAATCCCCTTCCATGCGAACGTGGGAATCTGATCTAGGAGCCACTTACACGTTGGATCAATTGAAATGTGCCGTTGCATCCGTATACAAAGCTTCCAGAAGCGCCAACCTGTGGGAAATGTCCCAAAAGATCCTACTCAGGTGGTACATGACCCCGACCCGAATTGCTGGGTTTGACAAATCGGCTTCTCCTCTATGTTGGAGAAATTGTGGCCAGAGAGGATCCCTAATTCACATCCTGGGGCTCTGTCCTGTACTAGGAAATTACTGGATAGAGGTGTTTAACTTGATAAACCAAGTGTGTAAAACTAATATTCCTAATACAGTAGATATGGCAACCCTGTCCCTGGGGATAGATGCTATTAAGCCTACCCTTCGGAACGTGGTGACACACATACTCCTGAGTGCGAGATTGGAACTGTTGAGGCGTTGGAGGAGGGCGGTGACACCCTCCCTCCTAGACGTCATAAGGATGACCAATTTACACATCACCTATGAAACCATGTTTGAGGCCTCACAAAATGGATTAGCCGAGAAATACCACATCTGGACTCCGTGGAGAGATTGGTACACTCACAACTCTCCCACGTAACCATTCCATATATGTCTGAGCAGCATCCGCTCTGTCTCTTTGTCTCTTTGTCTCCCCCTCCTTCCTTTCTCCTTCTTTACCTGCCCTTTACCTGATTCACCTGCCCTTTGCTTTCTTTCTTATATATTCTCTTTTGTATCTTCCTTCTCACCCCTTGTCTCTACAGAGGTATAAATACAGATAATTAAGACACTAGTTAACGCTGTACGTTTTAGAGTGGATTGTAACTGCAATTGTTTCGTTTTTTTTTCCTTTGCTGGTTATGATGTGAATAGTGGCCCTGTGTGTCCAGGCGCAGCTTGTTCCCAAGAGGGGGCGCCGATACAGAGGTCCACACCGTTACCTATAAAGATCTTTATCTATTGAATACTGCACAATTGCTCGTTGCTCGTTGTATATGTTGTATTCTTACGATGAAGCTATGTGATGTACATCCTTTAGAATACATGGTTCTGCATAAATCAGATATTGTAACAGATGTGCAAGATGTCTATCACCCGTTGTTTGTATAGAGAAATGTTTGTACACTACTTCTGTTCTTTTTTTTTCTCTCAAATAAAAACTATTGGACGATAAAAGTGATTTATATAGTTTTAAAATGGCTTACCCATTGACAACCATAATTGCATGACTAGCATGGTTGGTTTTGTCTGATCTTCATAAGCTGGATAAAATAAGGAGAAAGATTAATAGCTGTATCCAGAAATTTATTCCACTGATTGATGTGTTTTCATTTTGTCACGTCAACCTGGAGGGTGACATTCTAGACCTGTACAGGAGGGATTTGGTTCATCTCTCTGAGATGGCAACAACATATTTAATTTGGACCTTAAGAAGGCCGCAGCCTTGGGGTAGGCTGGACTTAGCTATAAGTCTGGCATGTGGGTACTTGTTTTCTGGTAGATATGTTATTTGCTTGAGTTTTTATGACTAAGCAATGAGAAATTGTTACTTTGAATTATTTATTATTGTTGAAATTTAAAAGTATGGCCTTTATTATTTCAAACCAAAATAAAGTGCCGCTGCCATAAATTTGCATTTATAAGGTCTGGCATGTTTATTATCGTATTTATCGGTATATAACAAGCACAGACGTATAACACGCACCCTGATTTTAAGAGGGACGTTTCAGGAAAGAAAACTTTCCACAGTACACGGACCCCCTCACAGCACACGGACACCTTGCACAGCACACGGACCCCCTGCACAGCACACAGACCCCCTGCACAGACCCCCTGCACAGCACACAGACCTCCTGCACAGACCCCCTGCACAGTAAATTGACCCCCTGCACAGAACATGGACCCCCTGCACAGCACATGGACCCCTTGCATAGACCCCCTGCACAGCACACAGACCCCCTGCACAGCACACGGACACCCTGCACAGGACATGGACCCCCTTGCACAGACCCCCTTGCACAGAACCCCTGCACAGTACACAGACTCCTTTCATTATAAAGCCCCCCTGCACTCCCAGGAGACCTCCAGTCTCCTGGGACAGCACTGCCAGCATACTTGAGTGGTTGAGAAGGTGTTGCCGATAGCCCTTTCTTGAGGGCCGCTTCTCCTGTCTCCTGGCTTATCCCATTTTGGATGGGGCTTCTATGTGCCTCAACTGACGTCGCTCTCTCGTGGACACAGTCATGTGACTCTCCTCTTTCATTGATGGTCACATGACTGCTCTCCACCTCTTATCAAAATCTACACTTGAGGAGGAGGCGGAGCAGGAGAAGGAGAACGGCCAGAATGAGCGGTGTTGATTGAGGTATTGCAGGCTCCCATTTGGTTGTCTTTGGGGAAGTAAGGTTGGATAATGTGGGAGAAGTGCAGCCTGCATTTTCCATGTGCCTTTTGTCTGAAATTCCTCTTGAAAAAAGTGCACATGCCGATATGTGAGATACGCAATCCTGTGCCTGCAGGCTCATATGTGTATAGCTAAGACCTAAGACACTGCTGTCTACCAATGATAATCTCAAACAATTTGGAGTAAGATTTAGTGATGGCACTATTGTGCTACTCACTGTTTCTCTTTGCTGAAGGCTCTGACATGAGGAAACAAAAGCCTTGCCTCTACCAAGATTGTCAACTCCACAGTGCAGACATTGTAAGTCAGTAATAAGGAAGATTAGCTGCAAGGAGGCCACCGGCAATGTGGGTGATAATTCCTTTGCCTTCCTTTTTTTGGGTACAGCTTCCAAAGTTTAGTTCCTCTTTAAAAGCTCTATGGGAATTCAGAATAATCAAATTTAAATGGAATTATTCTTTAATAAACGTAGCCATGTAATAAAATGGGTTACTGTATTTAATGTGGCCTTGTCTTTATTTGCAGCTACTACATTTCCAAAAGTCCAACTATTTTGGCAACTTAAAATATTCTATTACTGCTTTAGATTAAATTTATAACTCAGCTTTTATGCTGCAGCAGCAGCATCTGCCAGGCCTTAATAACTTTCGATAAAAATCACTGTTTACCTCTATGACAATTACATTTTCAGTCTGGTTTCTTTTGCATTCTGTAGTTTGTTTAAAAAGTGCCAAATCTTTACAACAGTCCATATGTGTCACTTATTCAATTCCCTATTTTGTCCTCTTTGATTCGGCAGCCAATTTTTTCTTTGTCTTTCATGTTTTACCCTATTCCATCCCTTTGTGCTGTCTTCTTATCTATGCACTTTAACTTTATGTTTCCCACTCATCAACTTATCTCAAAAATGATTTGAGCAGCTCTGGCTCTTTTTTTTTTTCATTTACTGCTGCTCTCAAAATGTATCTGATTGTATTGTTCATTGTTCTACACCTTTGTATCATTATCTCCATCTCACTCCAGCACTGTCGTTGAGTCTATTTTCACCCTGTCCTTCCTCTCTCCTTCTATCCCTCTCTTCATATCTCTCTCCTGTTGCCTGTGAGCAAACAGCAAAGTGTGAAATAATTAGGTTTGGAAAGGTCACGGAAATTGGCGGGGGGCTGTTGTTTCTGTAAATGCTATTTTCTAGCTCACTGCCCTGTAACTCTCTATGACTGTTGTGCTTAAGTAAAACAAACAGTGCATTTTAATCACACACACACCAATGCTTTGGAGACACTTAACTCACATTTTTCTTATTTAGTATAAAGAAGAGATTCAGTCTCTATGTAAGATGATTAGAAAAGAAAAAAAAAAGAAAAGCATATTAGTTTTCATCCTTTTCAACATGCAAAATGAGTAGAAATTTTGGAGATGTACATGAAAATGTCAACTCACATAATTTGGAAAGAAACAGATTATGGTCTACAGATAAAAAGAAATACAATTTACTTTTTAAAGAAAAACTTCACTCTAAAAACAAACTGGCTGCAAGAACCCGGGAGAGACAGCAGACTCCCACTCACGTGGAAAAAAAGACAGCGGCAAGGGACCAGGTGTTTTGCAGCAGATTGGGGGAACCACCCCCCTAAATTATGCGCCTGGCCCCTAATCTACATGCAGGGTACAAGACGCATGGATTTCAATTGAAGCACATTATTAGAGCCCAAGCTTCAAAAAAGGGTGGGCTTGGGGCACAGATCATTGCACCCTGAGCCCACCCAGTTGTGTGACAATAGCAAATTAATATTCACTATTGCCTTCCTGATTCTCCTCCCAGACAATCAGGAAGCAGGTCCTGAGACCCAATTGGCTTTAGGAGAAGCCACTGTATTGGCCACTGAGGGGGGGACGCATGGGGAGGCCACATAGGAGGAGACCCCGAGCAGGAGATACAGAGGAGGAGACGCAGGCCCGCGACCTAGATGTTAATTGTGAGGTTTGCCGATCGACTGATCAACAGGGTAGGGGATTTTGATTGACCGACCAAACGGGGGGCTTTGACTTACAGACAGACTGACTGGGGGATGGGGGGTGATGTTTAGTTTGTTTGTCCCCCCCCCAAAAGATGGAGTACCAGTCGCCACTGGCAAAAGGGCTTTAATGAATATGAAATACTACCCTCTGGCATTGCTCTGGATTGATTGATTCTCCCACATATCATTATCTGGTGTCTCCTATGCATCAGATCATCACCTGATCAGACTAAAAATGTATAGATTGTGCAACTATTATCTCAATGGCAGCTTAAAGTGGAGCCAAGAGGTGCAATCTGAGGAAATTATGTCATCACTCTGCTGCAGCCAAAAAAAGCATTTTAACAGTCTACCCTAGGCAATGAACACTCAGAATGTAACATTGTAACATTTTTCTCTATGACCAACAGTATGTGTGCACACAGCCAAAAACAAAACGACTACAGCACAGGGACTAGGATTTACAAGACTGACATTTAGAGAGATGTTTATTGAACAAATAATATGTGTGTGTATGGAGAGAAATGTGTAAATTGAGTAAATGGAGGGAAATGCAGTCGGCTTTCCTCCCTCTTCATATTGGCCGAACTTCTATGATCACAGGGCTTTTGTGATAGGAGCCTGCCAGGTGTGGCGTATCTAAGGTATGGCAGCCATGGAAAGTGCCATGGGCTCCATATGAAGGGGGTGCTGTTGAGTGGCTGGTCAGCAAGGCACTTACCAGGATCTCTTCTTCCCTCCCCCTGAGCATAGGCAGAATTTCCATTTCAGCACCTTTGCTAATGGACAATAGCAGCGCTATCCCTGCTGCGTTCAGCCACAGCCCTCCCCTGTTCTGCCATTCCATCTGGTCGGATTGGCAGCGCACAAAGAAGAAGAAACATCAGTTTCTCCCTCTCCTCTGTGAAAACTGAGGCCTTAAGTGATGAAGTTTTCATCACTTCCAGTATTGGATCTGCATTTACCTGGCATTGGAGGGCAGAGGAGGGATCAGGGGTCTAATAAACCCCAGATTTCTCCATAAAGAGGATATGTCACTACCCTAGGTATCACAAGGGATGATAAATATCACTTGTTTTTTTATCTGAAAGATGGGTTTCAAATGTCTCGACAGGGGCGCAGTTTCAGTGCTTGCCATAGGTGCTATTTTCGCTAGATACGCCTCTGCCTGTCAGGATCTGTGTAAGAGCGGGCTTTATAATAATCCTTCGCTCCTTCCTTTCCCCTCCCTCCTGACAGTAGGGTTTAATCCAATAAGCAGCAGGGGGAGTATGGCAGAAAGGACACTGGAACTTACAGGGGTTGATTTACTAAAACTGGAAAATGCAAAATTTGGTGAAGCTCTGCATAGAAACCAATTAGTGTCCATTTTAAAAAAAAAAAAGCTTAATTAAACAAGCTGAAAATAGAAGCTGATTGGCTACCATGCACAGCTGCACCAGATTTAGCATTTCCCAGTTTTAGTAAATCAACCCTACCGTTTTTTGGAGTGTGGAGCTCAATTCAAGTGATTGGGGCCAGAACCAGTATTACTTTACACACACAGATGAGAGACAGGGTTGTTCTTCAGGTGGAATAGAGATACTAGGGGTCTTTTGCAAGGGGAAGCCGTACTGAGAGGACCTGCTCCAGGTCGTGCTTTAGCAGCATCAGGGATAGAGAGTCACGCAGTGAGGACTTGCTACTGTAACCTAACTGCATACTTCAGAGGGATGACAGACCTGCTGTTGAGGCTGTAAGAGCTGCCAAAGATAACATGTGTGTGTGATCAAGCATTGAGTGACTGTGCCTCTGGGACCTGACGTCTGGACTGCTAACACACCAAGTGTGTGAAACTGGCTTTGTTATTCACTCCATAAACTCTTCTGCATGTTGTAGCTCAATAACACAGCCAGCAGCAGCAGGACAAGTGTGCCCCATGGCCACCTGACAGGGATGCATCATATCCACGACCACCACTGTTGACTGTAGACACAGAGGCTGCTTTCCCTCTTTTAGTGGCTGTGACCATCTGCCTCTCCTCGGGGGGCCTTCTGGACGTGATGTATTGTCAGGAAAGAGTATGGAGATCGAGATGCTAAGAGGGCTCCCCTTGCGGCTGAGTGGTGCGTGACCCTGGAGTTGGGAACAGGAAGCGTGGTGCCCACAGAAGCACGGTAGGCCAGATGCTCGCTTGCAGTCTAATGAGCTCAGCCACTGAGTGATGGCTGAGGCAGGCAGAACTGAGCTTGTTGTATTTAAATCAATGATACCAGAAGCCAGGCCGGGGGTCAAACACAGGTAGATCAGTCCAGAGCATATACAGGGGCGAGCCAAGGTCATACACGAGCAGGGTCCAGGTACAAGCCGAGGGTCAAGCCGGGTGATCAGGAAGCAGAAGCAGAGTCAAGAAGCAGGTGGAGGGTCAAACACAGGAGATTAGGAAGCAAGGTTAAGGCAAGCTGGGTCACAATGGATAAGCACGGATCAGGAGACAAGGTCAAGGTACACAGGAGACGGAAGAGATAATCCTGCAATGAGCATCTCCAGCAGCAGGCTTAAATAGACCAAGAAGTTAGTCATGTGATCGGTTCAGGTTACAAGGAGGAAGTACCGCCCACATTAGTCACCATGGTGGCCATGATTGCCTTGGCCGGAATTGACAGTCCTTCTTCGGCCATTTCCCTGACATGTATTTTTTGTTTTGCAACACTACACTGTATTATATACTGTGTATTAGAAAGCGTACAATGGCTGCAATGTATTGTATATTGTGTACACCACCAGAAGTGTAGTCAAAACTGTACACACTGTATTAGATATTGTGAACACCGCCTGCACTGTATTAGCAACTGTACAATGGCTGTACTGTATTGTATAGTGTAGTAGAAACTATACACACTGTATTATATACTGTGTACACTGCCTGAAGTGTATTATAAATAGTACACAATAGAATGCACTGTAGATATAGGCTACACTTAAAGCGGAGGTTCACCCAAATAACATGTAAATAAGATCATATTCTTTATACTTCCAACATGTACAGTATGCCCTTTTTTTTTGGCTCTACATACCTTATTATGGCTATTTTCCACCCAGCTTCCGGGGACTCATTTTCGCGGGAGTAGGCGTTTCTATGCAGAGGGGCAATGTCACCTGGGACTTCGCCCAGATGATTGACGTCCTTGAGAAAAAGTTCCCTCCACGCCCCCTATTGCGTAGGCGCGTTACGAGAGTCACAGAGTTTCCGAAAGTAGCCGAACTGCAAGTCAGCTCTACACGGCGCCTGCGCACCAACTAGGAGCCGTGTAGAGCTGACTACGCAGGCGCCAAAAGAAAAGGGCATACTGTATATGTTGGAAGTGTAAAGAATATGATCTTATATACATGTTATTTGGGTGAACCTTTGCTTTAATGCAGAGTATATATATATATATATATATATATATATATATATATATATATTAGACTGTAAATATATATTAATACACCGAGTGACATATGTTAGAAACTGTACACACTGTATTGAATACTGTGTACACCACCAGAAGTGTAGTAGAAACTATACACACTGTATTAGATACTGTGTACACAGCCTGCACTGTATTAGAAACTTTACACCATGGAAAGCACTGTAGATATAGGCTACACTGAATGCAGAGTATATATATATATATATATATATATATATATAATAAAAAAAATATATATATATATATATATATATATATATATATATATATATATATATATCAAATACACTGCAACTAACTGAATAACCTGCCTGCTTAATCTAACTTAAGATATCTCTCTGTCCATGCCAAGGTGCATGGTCAGTTGCATGCTTTGGCCAATCATCATACAGCAATGCACTGGGATCTCGCAGTGCGTTATGGGGCGTTCCGTAGCACTTAAATTTTTTGTGAATGCCCCATATGTTTGGTTCACTTTAGAACAAGAAAACACCCAATGTTCGAGTCAAACTTACATTCGACTCGAACAGGTGGCTCATCCCTACTTAGCAGCCCTGCCGCTATACACCACATACCAGTGGCGGCTGGTGCTCAAAATTTTTTGGGGGGGGCGCAAATGAAAAAAAATTTACAGCCTCACTGTGCCCATCACATGCAGCCACTGTGCCATCAAACCCAGCCACTGTGCCATGCCACCAAATGCAGCCACTGTGCCATCAATTGTCACCACTGTGCCATGCCATCAAACACAGAAACTGTGCCATCAATTGTCACCACTGTGCCATGCCATCAAACGCAGCCACTATGCCATCAATTGTCACCACTGTGCCATGCAACACAGCAACTGTGCCATCAATTGTCACCACTGTGCCATGCCACCAAATGCAGCCACTGTGCCATCAATTGTCACCACTGTGCCATGCCACCAAATGCAGCCACTGTGCCATCAATTGTCACCACTGTGCCATGCCATCAAACACAGCAACTGTGCCATCAATTGTGACCAATGTGTCATGCCATCAAATGCAGCCACTGTGCCATCAATTGTCACCACTGTGCCATGCAACACAGCAACTGTGCCATCAATTGTCACCACTGTGCCATGCCACCAAATGCAGCCACTGTGCCATCAATTGTCACCACTGTGCCATGCCATCAAATGCAGCCACTGTGCCATCAATTGTCGCCACTGTGCCATGCAACACAGCAACTGTGCCATCAATTTTTCAACACTGTGCCATGCCACCAAATGCAGCCACTGTGCCATCAATTGTCACCACTGTGCCATGCCATCAAATGCAGCCACTGTGCCATCAATTGTCACCACTGTGCCATGCAACACAGCAACTGTGCCGTCAATTGTCACCACTGTGCCATGCCACCAAATGCAGCCACTGTGCCATCAATTGTCAGCACTGTGCCATGCCATCAAATGCAGCCAATGTGCCATCAATTGTCACCACTGTGCCATGCAACACAGCAACTGTGCCATCAATTGTCACCACTGTGCCATGCCATCAAACACAGCAACTGTGCCATCAATTGTCACCACTGTGCCATGCCATCAAATGCAGTCACTGTGCCATCAATTGTCACCACTGTGCCATGCCATCAAACGCCACCTCTGTGCCATCAATTGCCACCACTGTGTCATGCCATCAAACACAGCAACTGCGCCCATCAATTGTCACCACTGTGCCATGCCATCAAATGCAGTCACTGTGCCATCAATTGTCACCACTGTGCCATGCCATCAAATGCAGTCACTGTGCCATCAATTGTCACCACTGTGCCATGCCATCAAATGCAGCCACTGTGCCATCAATTGTCACCACTGTGCCATGCAACACAGCAACTGTGCCATCAATTGTCACCACTGTGCCATGCCACCAAATGCAGCCACTGTGCCATCAATTGTCACCACTGTGCCATGCCACCAAATGCAGCCACTGTGCCATCAATTGTCACCACTGTGCCATGCAACACAGCAACTGTGCCATCAATTGTCACCACTGTGCCATGCCATCAAACACAGCAACTGTGCCATCAATTGTCACCATTGTGCCATGCCATCAAATGCAGTCACTGTGCCATCAATTGTCACCACTGTGCCATGCCATCAAACGCCACCACTGTGCCATCAATTGCCACCACTGTGTCATGCCATCAAACACAGCAACTGTGCCCATCAATTGTCACCACTGTGCCATGCCATCAAATGCAGTCACTGTGCCATCAATTGTCACCACTGTGCCATGCCATAAAATGCAGTCACTGTGCCATCAATTGTCACCACTGTGCCATGCCATCAAATGCAGTCACTGTGCCATCAAGTGTCACCACTGTGCCATGCCATCAAACGCCACCACTATGCCATCAACTGTCACCACTGTGCTATGCCATCAAACGCCACCACTGTGCCATCAATTGTCACCACTGTGCCATGCCATCAAACGCCACCACTGTGCCATCAATTATCACCACTGTGCCATGCCATCAAACGCAGCTACTGTGCCCATCAATTGTCACCACTGTGCCATGCCATCAAATGCAGTCACTGTGCCATCAATTGTCACCACTGTGCCATGCCATCAAATGCAGCCACTGTGCCATCAATTGTCACCACTGTGCCATGCAACACAGCAACTGTGCCATCAATTGTCACCACTGTGCCATGCCACCAAATGCAGCCACTGTGCCATCAATTGTCACCACTGTGCCATGCCATCAAATGCAGCCAATGTGCCATCAATTGTCACCACTGTGCCATGCAACACAGCAACTGTGCCATCAATTGTCACCACTGTGCCATGCCATCAAACACAGCAACTGTGCCATCAATTGTCACCACTGTGCCATGCAATCAAATGCAGTCACTGTGCCATCAATTGTCACCACTGTGCCATGCCATCAAACGCCACCACTGTGCCATCAATTGCCACCACTGTGTCATGCCATCAAACACAGCAACTGTGCCCATCAATTGTCACCACTGTGCCATGCCATCAAATGCAGTCACTGTGCCATCAATTGTCACCACTGTGCCATGCCATAAAATGCAGTCACTGTGCCATCAATTGTCACCACTGTGCCATGCCATCAAATGCAGTCACTGTGCCATCAAGTGTCACCACTGTGCCATGCCATCAAACGCCACCACTGTGCCATCAATTGTCACCACTGTGCCATGCCATCAAATGCAGTCAATATGCCATCAACTGTCACCACTGTGCTATGCCATCAAACGCCACCACTGTGCCATCAATTGTCACCACTGTGCCATGCCATCAAACGCCACCACTGTACCATCAATTATCACCACTGTGCCATGCCATCAAACACAGCTACTGTGCCCATCAATTGTCACCACTGTGCCATGCCATCAAATGCAGTCAATGTGCCATCAATTGTCACCACTGTGCCATGCCATCAAATGCAGTCACTGTGCCATTAAGTGTCACCACTGTGCCATGCCATCAAATGCAGTCACTGTGCCATCAATTGTCACCACTGTGCCATGCCATCAAATGCCACCACTGTGCCATCAATTGTCACCACTGTGCCATGCCATCAAACGCCACCACTGTACCATCAATTGTCACCAATGTGCCATGCCATCAAACGCAGCTACTGTGCCCATCAATTGTCACCACTGTGCCATGCCATCAAATGCAGTCACTGTGCCATCAATTGTCACCACTGTGCCATGCCATCAAATGCAGTCACTGTGCCATCAATTGTCACCACTGTGCCCTTTTTATTGTTACCACTGTGCCCCATGATGCCACTGTGCCCATTGTCGCCCCTTTCCCTGTAAAAAGCACTTACCTGAATCTTCCATGTCCTCTCTCGATGTCTTCTGCCGCCGTGGAAAAGCTTCAGCCAATCAGGTTCCTGATAACCAGAATTCGGAAACCTGATTGGCTGAAACGGCCGTCAGTCTTATGCAAGGAATGCAGGCTCCGAGTATAGACTTCTGAGAGCCGGAGGGCGGTACTGGAAAAGGCTATCAGAGCAGCTGGCTTTGATAGGCAGTTCCCCTCAGCCACCCAGCTGCCGCTTTTGGGTAACCGGCGTCCTATGTCCGGTTATAGGAATAGACCAGGCAGCTGTCAACAATGATAACTCACATTCAATGCATTGCATTGAATGTGTGTTATTTGCGAGAGGGGGTGGCGCTACAAAATGACATTTTAGCCAAATAAAATTTCCTAAAGGGCCCGTTTTTTTTTGACTGCGGGAGGGGGGCGGCGCCCGTGTGTCCCTATGGACAGGCCGCAACTGCCACATACTCTTAATAAGACAAACTGTTGTACACCACTGACAGAAGGGCCCCATGCAAGCCGGCCAACACTAACATTAGGGTACCAGATACTTGAAACACCACTAGTGATGAGCGGAATACGCCATATTCGATTTCGCGACATTTCGCGAATATTTCGAAGAATATTTGCAAATATTCGTTAATATCGAATATTCGTGATATTTAATAAAAAAAAAAATTGCGAATTTTCGCCAATGCGAATTTTTCGCCATTGCGAATTTTCGCCAATGCGAATTTTTCGCCAATGCGAATTTTCGCTAATGCGAAATTTCGCAATTTTTTTTTTTTTATAAAATATCACGAATATTCGATATTTACGAATATTCGCTATATTTTATAGGAAAAAAAATAGCGAAATTTTGCATATGTGAAAGCGAAAATGAGTGCGAAATTTCGCTATTTTTTTTTGGATAAAATATCACGAATATTCGATATTTACGAATATTCGCTATATTTTATAAAAAAAATAAAATTACGAAATTTCGCGAATGCGAAATTTATTGCGAAATTTGAAAAATACGAATATTCGAAATAGCGAATATTCGCCGCGATATTCGAGTTATTCGCGAATACTCGAATATGCAATATTCGTAGCGAATATTCGCAATGCGAATATTCGTGAGCAACACAAAACACCACCATCCAGGGGTACTCTGGTTATGAGCACTTATAGATACACAAACCAGGGTTATCTCTATGGAGTGCACTCAAGAACATTACTTTTGCATTAACTGGGTCTGATCTCTCTCATTATTAGTTATTTCAGTTAAAACCTGATTTGACACTGCTGTAGTTCAGTCAATTCCTCCTGATACAGACCAGTGTTAATTCTACTTATTTCTACAACCTTAACATGTTTCATTGTGTTGGATGGCAACATGAGTTAATATAATAGTTCTGAAATTTTGCTTCATGGTTCATACAGCCAGATGGCCCCAAGTTGTAGGGACATTCAAAGCTTTAAAACATATCAGAATCTGCATAACAAGAGGGCTTGGCTCCAGCCCACCTGGTGTGATACAAGCTTCAAAGAGAGCAGTGATTGATGACAAAGAAGGCCCAGGGTGCCTGCAGATGATATGGGCAATACTGCCCCCAGAGGCCAAGTACGGCAGGATAGTCAGTAATATAATCTATTGAGGAGGATTGCCCTGTGAACACACTGATTGGTCCAAAAGCAAATGGTGCTGGCAATGGGGTGGGCTTGGATGAATCTGTGACTGAGATTTGTAAAAAGGGCTGTTTTCAACAGAAAGCTCTCTTTCGCTGAAGGCCTTTGCTGGAGACTGTTGGCTCTCTCTGCCATCTTGAGAGCCTCATGGAATCCTGGATTGGGCCTAAGCCATGAGGCTTAGCCCTGTGTCTTTAACATCTGAGTCCAGACAACATAGAATAGCTAGAGGATGTGTTAAGTATATGTACTGTTTTATTGTTGTTATAGGCTCTATAGATATCTGCTGTTTAGTGTATGATATTCCTATTTTTTGGGAGAAATAAATGTAACATTGTTTACTAATATTATATTATTAGGCCTATTATTAGGCCTAGCATACTTTCATAGTCTAGCAATTATAGGGATATACAATTGATTCATGTATGCAATAGCTATATAGGTTACAATAAAGTGTATAATATTGTTTGATGCTAAGTCTTGAATCGACATGTGCACTGCTGAAAAATCTGTAATGCGTACACCCGATCAAAATTTCCAACATGAAAAGTTTAATGTGAGCTTTTGGTCAGAAATTTCGACCGTGTGTAGGGCCCATCTGACTTTTTCTGTCAGAATTTCCGCCAGCAAAAATTTGAGAGCAGGTTCTCAAATTTTCAGACGAGAAAAGTTCCTGTCGTAAATTCCAATCGTCTGTATGCAATTCCGATGCGCAAAAAAAACACGCATTCTCTGAAGCAATTCGACGCTTGCTCAAAATAATTGAACTTCATCTTTATCGGCTCGTTGTAGTGTTGTACATCACCACGTTCTTGACGGTTGAAATTTTGTGTGACCGTGTGTAACACAAGTTTGAGCCAAAATTCTGTCTGAAAAAAAAATCCATGGTTTTCTTGTCGGGGTTTCTGATCGTGTGTACGCGGCATTAGTTTTCATTTAATTTGTTACTTCTTTTTTTTTTTGGAGTCAATCGTTATGATTACAATTTGTAAATTCTATAATTTTGGAGCATCAGAAAATTTGTAAATTTAAAAAAACGAAAATAAGAAAGTATATCAGAAAATTTGAAAGAATGACTAACTAACTAATAATAAATAACTATTAAATTACAGGTATTGGAATTTGATTTCAAATTTGGCTGTTAGTGAACTAAATGAATACAAATTTATTCAAAGTTATGAATTATCCGAAATAAGGAATGCCGCATCTAAACAAATGGAACAGAACACATTAATAATTAATAATAACAAAACATTTTTGATTATTATTATTATTGTTATTTATTATTATTAATTTCTTAAGTTACATTCATTTAGATACGGCATTCGTTATTTTGGGTAATTTGTAACTTTGAAAAATTTGTATTCATTAGATTCACTAACAGACACTTTTGAAGGGAAATTCCAATACCTATAAATTAATAGTTAGTAATCGTTAAATTAGTTATTAGTTATTAAAACCCTACAATTGATTCCCAACTAAAAATCCTAGAACCGTGCCTATACCCATTTGCTTCATGATAAAGGCAACCCAGGTACTCTACCTGCCCTCTATGCCAACATCCCAAACCCTCTCTAACCCACCGCTTTTGGTCATGCTCGTATATCTCTACTTTCTGGGATTGAGTCCTATCATTCATTTATAGTATAACCCTGCTGATACTGCCAAAAAAACACTACTTCTCATCTTTGGATATTGGGACAAACAACTACTAACATGAACAAAAATAGAGGGCGCTAGTGGGTGAGATGTGTATAGACTAGGTAGGTCACCTGTCTATGATGGAAATTGGGATACAGTACAATAAATATGTGCCTCATGTGCAACATCAAGTTACTATAGTGATGGATATAGATACAGCATAGATGAGAAAAAATATATAAAATGAAAACATATATACTATATTAAATAGCAAGTGATATAGATTGGGAATAAATGACAGTCCATAGATGCAATTGTGAACAATAAATAAAGTGATAAAGTACACTAAATGATCACTAGTGCCAAGGATTGCTCACTCTTGGTGAGGTCAATAGTGCAAATAGAAATAAAGTGCAAAATAAATTGTTCTATATAGTGTAATGTCCCATGGAAGCCACAACCATATATCAATGGGAAATTGTTGAACGCTGGATCATGGATGTGTCTGAAATCCTCCACCATTAGGACTCCACCCAAAGTGCTGGGGAGATACTAAGCGCTTACCACAAGGAGAGACCTCTTAATTAAAAGTAGGTCAGGAATGCAGGACAGGATGAGTGCCTGTTTCACTGGGGGCGTGACTGGATCTCGAAGGAACCGTAGTAATGACCGTGGAATTCACAAAGTAATGGAAGCAAATAGGAAAAATTCATAGTGCATTACCTTTATTTAAAACATTAAAAATCACACGTACAGCCAAGTGGCCTCTTACTATGGCATGTGCCTGCCTGGCACTGGGACTGCAGCATAACGGATGCTCTTCGGAGGAAGGATCTCGTTGAGTACACTTGGTGCGGCTGGATGCCAAAAGTTTGACATATGTTTCGTACTTAGTACGTCATCAGGGGGACGCCCCCCTGATAACGTACTAAGTACGAAACATATGTCGGCGGCGACATCTGGATCTCTCCCCCGCTCCAGACCAACCAGCGCCTCTCAAACTTTTGGCATCCAGCCGCACCAAGTGTACCCAACGAGATCCTTCCTCCGGAGAGCATCCGTTACGCTGCAGTCCCAGTGCCAGGCAGGCACATGCCATAGTAAGAGGCCACTTGGCTGTACGTGTGATTTTTAATGTTTTAAATAAAGGTAATGGACTATGAATTTTTCCTATTTTTTTCCATTACTTTGTGAATTCCACGGTCATTACTACGGTTCCATCGAGATCCAGTCACGCCCCCAGTGAAACAGGCACTCATCCTGTCCTGCATTCCTGACCTACTTTTAATTAAGAGGTCTCTCCTTGTGGTAAGCGCTTAGTATCTCCCCAGCACTTTGGGTGGAGTCCTAATGGTGGAGGATTTCAGACACATCCATGATCCAGCGTTCAACAATTTCCCATTGATATATGGTTGTGGCTTCCATGGGACATTACACTATATAGAACAATTTATTTTGCACTTTATTTCTATTTGCACTATTGACCTCACCAAGAGTGAGCAATCTTTGGCACTAGTGATCATTTAGTATACTTTATCACTTTATTTTTTGTTCACCATTGCATCTAAGGACTGTCATTTATTCCCAATCTATATCACTTGCTATTTAATATAGTATATATGTTTTCATTTTATATATTTTTTCTCATCTATGTTGTATCTATATCCATCACTATAGTAACTTGATGTTGCACATGAGGCACATATTTGTTGTACTATATCCCAATTTCCATCATAGACAGGTGACCTACCTAGTCTTTACACATCTCACCCACTAGCGCCCTCTATTTCTTTTCATTTTATCTATTGCAGTACCCCACTGCACCACCGAGGAGCAGCTTATTCACTTTTTTAGTTCTTGTATTCTAAGCTCTAGGTAGTTTTAAGAATACTCCTGTTGGCGCGGAATTCACTTTAATAACTACTAACATGGTCTACCTAAGCTCGCATCCCACACAAAGACTGGATCCCGATATGTTGCCTAGTCACCAGAAAAGCCATTCTAAAGTACTGGACACCCCCCTGTCAGCCAAAGGTCTCTCTTATAAAACAAAAACTCCTCCACTTGCTACTCAAGGACAAACTCAATTTTAAACATGAAAAATTGTATCAACAACACTATCCTCTGAGGAACTTGAGAACTTTGAAACCTCCTTCTCATACTATGGGGCCTGTTAACTGAACTCTGGGTCAGTGGCCACCTCCGCCAATAAACACCTGCCTGGAGAAATTTTGAAATCCTCCACACAACTTTGAAAGTTTTACCCTACCCCCCCCCCCCACTTTGCAGGTATCTCAACGATTGTGACCCCCCCCCCCTCAAACCCCCCTGCTCTGTTTATACTTTTGGTGTTATTATGCTACATAATTAGTGCAATCCCCCCTTACCTCCCCTTCTTCCTTCCCCATCTCTACCCTGTTGTTATTGTTTCCAAGGAACCCTGCTTCACAGAGGATCCATCCGGTTATCTCTACATGAATGTTCCCTTTCTCATATGTTGTTGCTCAGTATTGAATCTGTTACTAAATCTTTCTACATTTTTAAAATTGAGGCCACTTGGCCTGACATTCTTTATGTGTTGCATCTTGTTTGCCATATTCTGTAATTTGATTCTGCTCAATAAAATCTATGTAAAAAAATAAAAATAGGCACAAGTAAGAGGGGACACAGATTTGAATAAAATATTTGTATAAAATATATATTTTTTCTTTTCATCTGGAGAGGGATAGGGGAATTGGCCTACTTTATCCCGAAAGAGGACATAGCAGTCGTGGTGGGTACAATTATCAACTCCAGACTTGACTATGCAAATGCCCTCTACCTCGGACTCCCAAAATACCTAATCACTCGTCTGCAAGTCGTTCAGAATATGGCCGCTCGACTGGTGACTAGGGAAAAAAACATGGGAATCAATCTCACCTTCACTGAGATCCCTTCATTGGTTGCCAGTAAAAGACAGATTCACTTTTAAGGCACTCTGTCTGAAGCATAAGTGTGTTTAAGGAAGTGCCCCCCAATATCTATGCGAACAATTTAAATGTCACAACCCCAATTGCGTTCTGCGATCCACCAACCAAAATCTATTTCAGATACCCAAAGCCAGATACAAGTCCAAAGGAGAACGAAGATTTTGAATCCAAGGACCTAGACTATGGAACGCTCTACCAACCAGCATCCGGTTGGAGGTGAATCACCTGGCCTTCAGAAAAAAACTCAAAACCCATCTTTTCTGAGGGAAAAAGTA
Source organism: Rana kukunoris (assembly GCA_029574335.1). Taxonomy (NCBI): domain Eukaryota; kingdom Metazoa; phylum Chordata; class Amphibia; order Anura; family Ranidae; genus Rana; species Rana kukunoris. The sequence goes on along the minus strand of CM056051.1, from coordinate 361,958,258 downwards.
CAGTAGGGAAAGGATACTAAGCGCCCAGAGGTGATTCGGTCCGCATGTGTTGCGCTATATAAGTTTCTCACTCACTCACTCACTTACTACCATGCCACTCTTATTCCCCCCACCCCTTTTTTATATGTATTTATACATCCCCTTTTGTTATTTAGATGACCCAGGAAAATTAAGTATATGCTGCGGTATAGATTCATAATTATTTTTTGTACTTAACTGCATGTTAAAGCATAGATCCATTTGTATACCTATATGTATTTTTTATGTATTTATATGTACTTTGAGATTGTTTTGCAGTTTTATTAACAAAAAAAAAAAAATTCAATTTACATACAGGCGGGACCTTCTGGTGATGTCACGTCCGGGATTTGGAGCTCATAACTGCGGAAATTGAGTTCTAAAGTGGCTTATACATGCTTGTTTTAAAGAGGAGGATTTGTAAATGTCCAATTTGTTTTTAAACTACCTTTTAAAATAAAATGGATTTACACTATGGATATCTCCTGGCTATCTCTCCATAACATAACATGCATGAGGAATCCATCTAACCTGTTAGAGTACAAGAAGGAAAAATGTACCACTTATTCTAAACATTCTTAAGACTACTAGATCAATCACAGGCACAATATACATTAAAAGTTGGTAAGTGAGGGCACAGATAGAGGGGAGCATCGCATAAGATTAGCTTTTCAATTGATCTCACATAAATAGAAACATTTTAAAATATATCTTGGAGGATTAATATAAGGACTAAAGTTAGTGGCACTGGGGTAGATTCATGTACAGATCCGACGGTGTATCTACTGATACACCGTCGGATCTGTGAGATCCGACGCTCGGATCTATGCGGCTGATTCCTCGAATCAGGTTCCGCATAGATCTCCCTTAGAGCCGACTGGTGTAAGTGAGTTACACTGTCGGTTCTTAGGCTGCATTCTCCCGCCGTCCGCTAGGTGGCGCTTCTTTTTTTCTACGCGACGAATATGCAAATGAGGAGAACCGCCGATTCAGAACCGAACGCCCGGCCGTCGCTTTTTTTTTACGTCGTTTGCGTTCGTCTTTTTCCGGCGGATCGTTACCCCTGCTATATGCGGGGTAAGTGCGGCGGATCCTATGTTAAGTATGGCCGTCGTTCCCGCGTCGAGTTTTGAATTTTTTACGTCGTTTACGTAAGTCGTCCGGGAATACGGCCATACGTTAATTGCGTTAACATCGAAAACAATGACGTCCTTGCGACGTCATTTAAAGCAATGCACGTTGGGAAATTTTGCCGGCGGCGCATGCGCAGTACGATCGGCGCGGGGACGCGCGTGATTTAAATAGTAAACTCCCCCTAGCCGCGGAATTTGCATTCCGCCGGGGGATTTACGATCCGCCAGGGCTAATTACGAGGCAAGTGCTTTCTGAATACAGCACTTGCCTCAAAAACTGGCGCAGGCGGATCGTAAAAAAGATAGATCACGTGGATCAAAAGATCCGCTGATCTACATGAATCTACCCCCTAGTATGTAAATTTGAATATTACCCTCCAGCAGAACACCGAACCTAAACACGCAGCCAGAGCTACAATGGAATGGCTTTGCTTAAAGTATATTCATGTATTAGAATGGCCCAGACAAAGTCAAGACCTAAATCCAATTGATAATCTGTGGCAAGACTCGAAAAATTGCTGTTCACAGATGCTTTTCATCCAGTTTGACAGAGCTTAAGCTTTTTTGCAAAGAAGAATGGGCAAAAATTCACTCTAGATATGCAAAGATAGTAAATACATTGGGCCAGATTTAGGTAGATGGGCGCATCTTAGTGAGGCAAATACAGTATTCACCAAGCACTTGCTCCTAACTTGCTCCTAAGTAAATGTGAAGGCGCAAGTAGGTGTAGGTAGAAGTGGGTGTGACCTTATGCAAATGATGGTCTGAGCCTGGATCTGACACTTACGTCTGCCGTATCATCCACAGAGCATGCTCAGTGACCTCGGCGTCTGATCACTTCCCTGTGAGCATGCTCACAACTACGCCGGCCCAACTTCCAGGGATACGCTGGCCTAACTTACTGGGATATGCCGGCCTAACTTACTGGGATATGCCGGCCTAACTTCCTGGCATATGCCGGGTGCATAAATACGCCCAGACAGTGGCTGCACTATTTGTGAGCGGTGTGTCTTGCTGGTGATGTCATCCTGCAGGGCTCTGGTTAGTTCTAGGATGGCATCAGGGCTGAATCTGAAGATGCGATACACCTCCTCATCACCCATGCCAAAGAGGCTCATGCGCGTTCGGTATATCCTCTCACGTGCCCTCCTCCTCCGTACCGGTGGACCCATTGCTAGTGCCAGGACCACGGCTGCTCCTGTCATGTTGGCATACAGATGTGTGTTGTCCTGCAATTGGGGTTGCTCAGCTTGCTTAGTTTGCCGGTAATGGTGCTGCTGGAGCTGCTCTCCAGCTGACCTGTGCCCGTCAGGTGCAAAGATAAAGCCGCTATTTGTAGGAATAACTTTACACTGGACATAACACTTACGCGCAGCGCACTTAGCCTGCGCCGGACCCAAATACGTTCACAAATCGGCATATCTCCCTCATTTGCATATTTGAATAGTAAATCAATGGGCACGCCAGATGCGTCCAGCGTAAATATGCGCCTAAGATACGCCGACATAGGAAAGTACGCCAGTCAGAGGAAGGCTATTTTCAGGCGTATCTAGTTTTGTGGGTACGGCGCATAGATAAGACGGCTCAACTTTACACTTACGCGGCGTATCTCGATATATGCCGGCATAACTCTTTTTGAATCTGGCCCATTAAGTTTTTGATTGTAACATGACAAAATGTGGAAAATTTCAAGGGGTATGAATATTTTTTCAAGGCACTGTACATGCTGATGTCATTGCACCAGGGTGTAGCTTTTTGCTGACATCATTACACCTACAAAAAGTGACCCGGAAATGCTCCTTCTATCTGGAATTGTTTTCTAAGTGCACAATTACCTCTGCTTACTCGTAAGTGCATTTTACAGTTCAATAAATCTTTATAAAATAATTTCACACTATGTGAAGAATTTGCTTTTGCATATCTCGCTGAGTACCCATCAGATGGTGACTAGGAGGGGATGCACTTGTGAAAGTTTGACCTGATCCTAGAGTTCCAGCAGCAGTGATGTGGCCCTGGTGAATCTTCTGTTTCACATGCCTTGTATTCTCTTTAGTTGGGGGGTCATTTAGTGCTGGTAAGCCTGAATTTTTATCTGTGAGATGGTGGCTCCTAGTCTATTTGTTGCACGAATCTCAAGAGTTGTGGTGGTGGAATGTTAATTAATTTACACTTCATGTGGACTTTTTACTGTTAAATGTTAACATTTTACATTAACTTTTTTTTTTTATTATTATTCATATTGATTGGTTTATGCACTCATTTGCACAGTTTTGTTTGTTTTTTGTATTAATCAAATAGATTATATTTAAAAAATAATATTTATTTATTTAGCATATGAATTAGGTATCACATTAATTAGCGCAACACAGTTTGCAGATATAAAAAGTATATACACTCCTGTAAAATTTCAGGTTTCTGTGATAAAAAAAAAATAAGACAAAGATATTTTCAGAAATTGTTCCACCTTTAACATGACCTATAAACTGTACAACTCAGTTGAAAAATAAACTGAAATCTTTTAGGGAAGGGAAGTAAAAATAAGAAAATTAAATAATGTGGTTGCATAAAAGTGCACACACTCTTGTAACTGGGGATGTAGCTGTGTTCAGAATTAAGCAATCACATTGAAAACGTATGTTAAATAGTACACAACTGTCATCATTTAAAGTGCCTCTGATTAACCCCAAATAAAGTTTAACTGTTCTAGTAGGTCTTTCCTGACATTTTCTTAGTCGCATCCTACAGCAAAAGCCATGGACCGCAGTAGGGATGAGCCGAACATCCCCAAGTTCGGTTTGCACCAGAACCGTCAAACGGTCCGATCGTTCGCACGAACATTTAGAACCCCATTGAAGTCTATGGGACTCGAACGTTTGAATTCAAAAACGGTCATTTTAAAGACCAATTTTCAAGTTATTGTTGGAAAACGTCTTTCAGAACCCGGGTCTTGCCCCAGGGAACATGTATCAATGGAAAAAAGTTTTAAAAACGGTCGTTTCGTTTCACTCGAATTTGCTGCGAACGATCGTTTTTGTTCGAAATTCGACGAACGGTCGAACGGACGATGTTCGAGTCGAACATACTTTAGTTTTGAACGTGAAGCTAATCCCTAGTCCGCAGAGAGCTTCCAGTGCATCAGAGGGATCTCATTCTTAAAAGGTATCAGTCAGGAGAAGGGTACAAAAGAATTCCCAAGGCACATTTTAAATTAAAACCATCAAAAAAAAACTTTGTCTGTTCTCTGGCCTAGTTATACACGTACAAATACTTTTAAAATAACATTTATATAAAGAGTGCTTGTTAGAAAAAATGTTTAAAAGATTTTTATAAATCAAACAGCATCAAAGTCTTTTGTAGACGTGGATGAAGTAGCAGGGTCCCCATAGATCTCCCTTTAGAGCAGGCCAGGGTCCCTATAGATCCCCCTTTAGAGCAGGCCAGGGTCCCCATAGATCCCCCTTTAGTTCAGGGTCCCCCATAGATTCCCTTAAATTATGATCCAATTCTTCTAGTGGAGCTATTGGAATATGACACATACATGACTCACAACTAAGAAGCTGGGGGACTGAGCATGGGCAAGTTTAGAGGAGGAAGTTGCGTTCTCCTCCTCTGAAGGTCAGGGCCTGAGGGCAGGGCAAGCACCTGATTGGTCCTACCAACCAGCGAGCGGCGACAGGAGTAGTGGATCAGTGGATGCTGTGACTGTCAGACAGCATACTCGTCTGTCCTGCTCCTATGACAACTTCCCGCAGCCCAGCGCAAAATGGGCAGAATGGGTGGCCACTGACCCTGCAGGGACCGCTCACGGACATTAGTGTCCGTGTACAGACAACTTGTGCCGATCCCCGGATTGAGTTTCATCTTTTAGTCACTTTGATAATGAATCAGGCAACCTGATTTGTTGTTGCAAACAATGATTTCATTTTTATAACTCCTTTTCTATACAATCACCCAACCCAACACATCCACTGCTCATGCAGGAGCAAAACATTTATCTTGGACATGCTAAGGAAGAGTTTCCATGTATTTGTGCAAATGCAGAGGCATGACAACAGCATTAATCTTTATCTTTGCATAAAAGGTATTGGTGTTCTGAAACTGTACTGGAATGTGATGATTTTGATTTAATTAGTACTTGGGGTCCTGATAAGTGTAAAATATGTGAGAACATAGGTTAAAGGGTAGTTAACTGTATGCTAAATTCCAAACTTCCCTAGCAGTCAACTATGTTAGCTATGAAAAGGTGGGTCTCTAATAACTCATTAAAAAAAGGTCTCTGCTTTCATTTGCAATTGTGCGTAAAAACCACACACTCAATTCAATATTGATATGTCTTTGCAGAATATCATTCATAGGGCCTTCAACTGCATAAAGCAAGGCTGTTTCTTGCTTGTTGTTATGCATAATGTATATGCAGGAATACATATACTTTCCTGTGCTTTTAAAGGATAAGTTCACCTTTTTAATAAAAAATAAAATAAATGTACATATTTTGCAGAAAACAATGAGCATTTATGTTTTTTTATTTATTTTTTATTCCTCCTGCATCAGCCTGGAATGCATTAGTGGATCAAGGGTGCAATGTGAAGCTTCTGCTGAAAAGCCCATACAGGCTATCAGTTTGAGAGCTTGTGAATGAACTACAAGGGTGCTCATCTGACCCTGCAATACATTTGGAACTACAAGCCATCTGCCGTGATGGTTGACAGCACTTGTAGTTTAATCATTCACTGGAAACTTTGAGTGGAGCCCACATGACCACACTGTTTTTGAACTGTGACAGTGCATGTTGGGGGAAGAGCAAGTGAACAAGCCCAAAATCTCTTTAACAGGGACACAACCACAGTTATATCTTGATTTAACCCCTTACCTCTGTCCAAAGATAAAAGAAAAGTTTTAGTAATTTAGCGTTTACCCCCCGAAGGAGCCGCTGGTTGTTGATTGGGATTGGCGTATTAAGTTACCTTGTAGTGTGTCTAGGGGTAGTAGCAGTGAGTAGTAGCAGTGAGCGAATGTCCAGTCACCAAATGGATTTTCAAATGCTTTATTCCAGGGCCCAACAACGGCTAACACCAACAGGAGATAGGAAAAGTTGATGAAGCAATAGAGAACAGTGCGGTATCAGACCTGGATATGAAACAGAGCAGTCCTGCTCTCAGTATGAGTAGATACAGTTCGTCGCCACTCTCGCCAGAATGGGTGAAGTGCCCCCGGACAGACCCTTGTTTAAGCCTGGCAGCCGGAATGTCAATTTTAAGTTGCTGGGAGGAACAGGTCTCTATGACAGACCTGGCTCGGGCCTCCGCCACAGGCCTAGTACTTTAGTACTCAAGAGAACAATTCGGATTGAGCGAATCCTCCCAGTAAATGCAATGAAAGGGTCACCGGTTGTTAGCTGACATGTACCTGTCAATTCCAGTAACCAGATCCCTGATGGTTCGTTCAAGCCCTTTTGGATAACCTGCCTCCGGGTTCTCCTCAAGCCGATCCCCCACCGAATGGCACACAGCCTGGGATCTTCTCAATAAAGGTTGAGGACCCCGTAAGTCACCGGGGGCCCCCATCAACATCCAGATGGGTCTCCATGGAACAGGTGGTTCTGGCCAGGTGGGCCATGCGAGCAGGGTCCATGGATGCGCGCACCCTGAAGGTGGATCCCGCACCTGGAACCAGCACCAGCACCCTGCGCTGAGAAGAAGGACCGACCACCGACCCTGAACACGCGGCAGCTGCCACAGGTATACCACTCCCAAGCATGAAGAACTCCTCTAATTGGCTCCTGGGGAAAAGTGGCTCTGTCAGAACCCCTCTAGCACCAACAGTCGCCCAAGGGTGTAATCACACCCCTGGGCCGCAGACTGACCTACAGGACAGTTCTGAAATAGCAGCAGCCTGCAATTTGACAAATTATGGATGGGAGCAAATAACTCTCCCATTCGCCCACTAACTTTAGCGTAGCGCCTGTACTGAAAGTAAGGGGGCGCTACAGTAACAAAGGAAATCACGCTGCAAGGTAAGTGTAAACCTCTAACTTCTTGCAGACCAACAGATATGTATTGGTAAATAAAATGGTGAAACAAGCAGACTTAAACTATCAAACATAAATCATCAAGTAAAATAATAATCCAAAAAAGTTCAAAACAATTTTGTTTTTACAAAAGTCTTCAAAAGTGAAATGAATAGTTTGGGATATGTACTTCTTTAATTGCAATAAAGTGCAGATCTTTCAACTTAAGGATACCACACCACAGTGATCCTTCACCAAATGTCGGAGAGGCATATGCCCTGGAAGACATCATATATGATGAAATGTATAAGAAGGATCCAATGTGTGTGACGTCATCATGGGACATGGGATCTCGGGACCAGGGTGTAATGTTATAGGCATTATTCATTTTACACTTGTGAGTATTTTGGTTGTTTTTATAAAATGTTTACTATACAGTTTTATAATATGTAATGTCTAGAGATGGGCCGAACACCCCCCGGTTCACAACAGAATGGCTTTAACCACTTCAGCTTTGGAAGATTTGGCTGCTCAATGACCAGGCCAGTTTTTGCGATTTGGCACTGCGTCTCTTTTACTGACAATTGCGGTGTTGGGCGATGCTGTAACCAAAAAAATAAAACGTTTTTTTTTCCCACAAATACAGCTTTCTTTTGGTGGTATTTGATCACCTCTGTGGTTTTTATTTTTTGCGCTATAAACAAAAAAAGAGACAATTTTGAAAAAAAAACACAATGGGGGTTATTTACGAAAGGCAAATCCACTTTGCATATAGACATGTGCACAGAAAGAAAACATGTTTTTTTTTGTTCCGTTTTGTATTGTTCCGTAGGTTCATTTCCGTTCGTTTTTCGTAAGACGCCCATGTTGCTGTTCGTTCCCGTTCGTTTTTCGTACAACGCAATTTTTTCGTATTCCGATCGTTTCGTATTTTCGTTACCGTTTTATTTTCGTACATGCGGGATGGTTCGTTATTCTGTTTAATTCATGTTCGTTACTTGTTAGACAATAATTTTCGTGAATTTTCGTCAATGATTTGCATTCTGTATTTTGAATTCCTTTTTCTGTTCGTATTTTCAGTTGTATGTTCATATGACATCTATACAAAAAGTGAAAAATTCAGCGCTGGGATATAAACAAATAAATTAAAACATATTACCAAAATTATTAATTGCAAGCCAGCACTAAGAATAAATTCATAGAAAATTTCTCAAGACAAATTAAAATAGAAGAGTGCAGCGCAAAAATTACACAATTACTACACAATTGAAAATAAAAGATACATAATATATAAAGAAAAATGCAAGCCGGTGAAGTTAAATGTCCATGTGTCCACAAAAATAGTCCATATAGTGCCAAATAAATAACCCAAATGAATCCAGCTTTCCAGGTGAAGAGAAAACACCAGGAAAGAAAATCCACCACCGCAAGCAAGATGGACTCTCACCTTATTGCTTCGACCCGTGAGAGTCACAAAGCATATCAGAATATGTCAATCCGATCCAACCTCCAGACAGATTCACCATATCAGACCGATATCAGCAGGCAGCCATATAAGAGGAAACACAGAAATCTAGTGCTCTCTGCATATAACAGTTTATTCAGGACAAGAATACAAAAAATGGGCACTCACATTTAAAACCACTCGTTAGCCGAGTGTATGCTGTAACAGTGGATTCGATACAACAACGGCGATGATCGGGGTGACGTCATGCGTAGCTCCTCCCCTCACGTACGTTACGTCCTATGGGCGGGACTTCATCAGCGTTAGGCGGAGGGCCTAACGCTGATGAAGTGTTGACATATTCTGATATGCTTTGTGACTCTATCTTCGTAAACTTACCCCTCATATAGCAGGGGTAAGTTTACGCTTATGGAAATGACGACGGGGCGGTGCAAAAACGTTTGTGAATCGGCGTATCTGTCTCATTTGCATAGTCAAATGAGAAATCTACGTAAATGCCACCTAGCGGCCAGCGGAACATTACATTTAGGATCTGACGGTGTAAGTGACTTACGCCAGTCAGATCTTAGCGTAAATCCCACGTATTGCGTTTTCTGAATAGAAAACAATGATACGCCGGCGGGAAATTCGAATTACGCCGGTGTATCTGTAGAAACACCGGCGTAATTCCTTTCTGAATTTGGCCCATAGCGTCTAAAAAATAGGGGATAGATTTATGGCATTTTAAAGCGGAGCTCCAGCCACGGTAAAAATTTTTTTTAAAGTCAGCAGCTACTAACAGTGTAGCTGCTGACTTTAAATAAAGACACTTACCTGTCCTAGGCGCCCGCGCTGACGGCCCCCCCCGATGCCGGTCCCACGATCGCTCCGGGTCCCGCGCCGCCATTCACACTATGGGAAACAGGCAGTGAAGCCGTACGGCTTCACTGCCCGTTTCCTACTGCGCCTCCGCGAGTCTCACGCTGGCTTGTGAATGGGCGCGCTGCTCTCTGAGAACACACACAGTTCCCAGGAAGCAGCGCGCCCATTCACAAGGAGAAGGAGAAGAAGAAAACACACCGCGGATTAGGAAGAGGCAGATTACGGACTTCCGCATAGCAACAGCTATTTCGGGTGAGTATTTTTTTTTTTTTTTTTCAGGTTTTTTTTTTTTTTTTTTTTCAAACAACATTGTAAAATGTTGTTATACTGGGTGGAGCTCCGCTTTAATTATTATTATTTTTTTTAGCGCTACCCCCAAAGGAGCCGCTGGTTTGATTTGGGATCGGCAAATTAAGTTACCCCAGCTTGGTCTAGGGATGCACCAGAAGAATTAAGTAGTAAACAGAGGTCCACACAGTCAATAAAGATTTTCTCAATGCTTTAATTCCAGGCCAACATTAGCCAACATCAACTTTGGTGAAGGAAGAATAGGTTGATGACAGAAGAGAAACTTTCGATGTCAGGCCTGGATATACACAAGGCAGATCAGCCCTTAGTAGCACAAATTTTCACACGTCGCCACTCCTATGAGACCGAGTGGGTAAGGTGCCCTTGGACAGGTGTCTCTCACACAGACCTGGCAGCCGGGGAGCCACCTCGAATCTTGGCTGGGAGGAACGGGTCTCTCTCACAGGCCTGACTCTAAGCCTCTGCCACAGGCCAGTTAATTTGGATAGACTAAATGTGAGAACAGAGCGAATCTTCCCAGGAGTTTTTCAGCATAAGTCACCGGGCGGCAGTAGAGCGTACCTGCCAGTGTCATGGTCACCGAATCCCCGTCTGGGACTCTTTTAGGCTTTGGGAACCCAGTAAATCACTGAGGTCCCTTGATTCTTGTCTCCGGCTGAGACTCAGGAAGGCCCAGGAACCTTGCCAGGTGGGGTCCATGGGCGCGCACACTCTGAAGGTGGATGCCGCACCCCGAGTCCGGGAACCCGCACACGTGAAGAAGAACCCCGAAGACCCGATCTAGGTCCCAGATATACCCCTTCCCAGCATGCCTAGTGATGAGAAACCCTCTCCAATTGGCTGCTGAGGAAGACTCCATCCGCCAGAAATCCTGGCTCCCACTGCCGGTCAAGGAAGAAATTACATCCCCAGAATGCAGTTCGAGCCAGAGGACCTTTCCAGAATGACATAGGTCAACAACCTAAACAAATCACAACTAGGAGCAACTTAACTCTCCCAGTTCAACTAGTTTTAAACGCAGCGCCCATGCAAAAAGCAAGGGGGCGCTACAATTTTTTTACTAGTAATGGCAGTGATCAGTGATATTTATTGGGACTGTGATATTGAGATCAGACACGCTCCCAAAAGTGGCCGAAAGGCAAAGCAACGCTAGGTAACATTTTTTTCGCCCAGTTGAGCCAACCTGCTGCAGTAAAACTGCGGTGGCTAGTCCCTTCGGGTCTGGTATGGATTGTAAGGAGAATCCACACATCCAATTATTTTTTTTTAAAAGGAGTGGGGTCACTCGAATATCCACACCAGACTCTTACCTGAGCATGCAGCCTGGCAGGTCAGGAACGAGGGGGATGAGAGAGCACCCCCCTGAACCATAACAGGCCACATGCCCTCAACATAGGGGGTTATTTTGGGCAGAGGCTCTGCTCCCCCCACCCCAGAGCACCTTGTCCCCACAACCCTGGCCGCGGAATCTGGAAGCCCCCTTTAACAAGGGTGCCCCCGGATCCCAGACCCCCATATGTGAATGAGTAAGGAGTACCCCTACACATTCACCAAAAAGTCTGTCAAAAATAAATAAAAACACTACAAGGGTTTTTGACAATGTCCCTGAAAAAAGAAAAACGCTCCGCACTCGTTGAAGGCAGTCTTCTGGGTGCCTCCTCTGCTGTCTGACAGTTCTTAAATAGATAAGGGACAGGGCCACCTTGTGGCGTCACCTGCTGACAGCTGGTGGTTTATTTGTGGTTAAGGACGTGGTGGCTGGCCTCCCGGCCCTGCTCCTTAACAACATACTGACTGTGCACTCAACAAGCGAACATCCCACAGAACGCATGGGCGATGTTCTGGCAGAACTTTTGCTCTGCCTGAATGGTTTACCCAACACTACTGGTATCTATGGCTTTTTTTTTTTTTTCATGAATATTGTGGAGCCTCGAAGGATACTTATTAGAGAGCTGCATATGTTTTACTGTCCCGCTGTGTACAATCATGCTTGCAACCTAAACTCTGAAATAGGCAACAAAGTACGGGTTGCCTACATGGCAGTTGGGAAGTGGTTAAGAGCAGCACTTGTTTCACAATTTTATTTACTAAAAAAAAAAGTTTTGCCTTTTGTTATACTTTAATCCTGCCTTAAAGCGGCTTCTAAGAACCGACGATGTGTGTGAAGATCATTGGAAGCCTTCCCACACTCATCTGTGGAGATATAAACATTCTACAAAGACTGAAGTGTTGTGACAATGACATCATCAGGCCACATTATGTTCTCATAGAGCGTGGGTAAATGTCTGCATATAATATATGTGATGAAGTATATACAATTATAAAAACTGCAGCTTAAACTTCTATTTTCTTTGAACAACTCTTTTAGATTCAATTTCATATTTGATTGGACATTCATGGTAACAGGTGCTTTATTCAAGTCTGAAATTCCCTGAAAAATGAAATAACATTAAAATATATTTCAGCTTTGTGTGTGAGTATGTATAAAAAATTCTTTCTAGCTTTTATTCCAGAATGCCCTTTGTCCATACTGCAATTTCTGTCATATATCTGCATCTTATTTCCTTTCCTCTTGCTCCTCACAAAACCATTTATTTCTCCATTATAAATTCACTCTGTATCACTTCACCTTTTTCTTTATTACTCTTTTAAATATGGATTTGAAACAGCACTTTCCCAATTTCTCAGAAGACATTTTTAAACCACCTGAGCCATTTGCAGATTATGTACAGAAAACAATGCAGCTAGAGCTACTCTGTCTTTACTCATGTCCTACTAGAAACATTGGTATTTGTTTCCCTATATATGTAGGCTGAAGCCAGATATATATCTAAATGTCACAGGGCCCTGGTACAAACTCAGAAATCAAGCTTTCCTGGCCAGTCCTCCCGTCAGCACATCATGGGTTAATCCCCTCCTCCGGTCCACCAGTACCACCTTCTTCTAGCTAATAAGTAGGGGGCCCCTCCTCCCAGTCCTTGTTCCTTTTTTTTGGTCGGACGATCAGACCACCTAAGACTCTTGCAGACAAACAAAGAAAATTTCAAGGGACAAGGAAGAAAAGAACCCCCCTGCCGAACCATCCCCACCCAGGTTCAGCCTCTCCTCGGGTTGGAAGGTCCAGAAGTAATAAAGGTATGCCCCTTTATGACACTGGACGCTCAGGTGCATGAGCTGTGGGCGTTTTAGCTTGTAGGAAGCTTACTGTGTTAACAGGGGCTGTGGTGTGTCTCCTGTCCATCTGCTAGGACATGCTGTGGCTCCTTCTCCTTGTTCAGATCTGAGCTCCGTAGGAGCGCGCCGCCCCTCCTTCCTCCACTTTCTGTTAGTCGGCGGTGATGTCACAGGGGGGGTGGGGCCGGGGGGCGCGCCATGGGCGGGCCCAAATCGGCTATAAAGACTCTCCAGGGCAGGAGGCTCAGTGCGGTCTGCCACTGTCTGGGAGAGGAAGCTCTAGGTAAGCCTCCAGCTAAGGAGGAGTGTGTGAAAGATTGTGTCAGCGCTGCACTATTCTTAAAGGTACCTTTTTTTTTTCTAAACACCTGCTGCCACCCTGGAATTTTTCCTTCTCTTTAAATGTAAAGAGGAGGTTGTAAAAAATGTACATACATACAGTGGATATTATTTTGGGGTGCATAGGTAAAAAAAAAAAAAATATATATATATATATATATATATATATATATATATATATATTATTATTATTATTATTATTATTATTATTAAATAAAATATATAGATAAATAAGAAATACAAAATTAGGTACACACTTTTTTTCTTAGTACACTGGTATCAATTGCTTCACCGCCTGATGTGCGTATCCTGCATTCTTTACACAGCATGAGCTCACCACAGCCTCAGGATGCACCAAGGTCACCGGACAGGTAGGAGGGGTCAACGGGGGCCACAATGTAAAAGAGTGCAATACCAAGAGCTAAAGGTAGTGTTTCTTGGTTGTCTTTTTAGGAGCAGAAGCCCTAAGATAAGACATGGAACGGAGAAAAAAGTCCCACCACCGCTCAAAATCTTTTTCCTCGTTGTTACGCCTGAACCTGCTGTTTCTTCTTCTAATGCATCTTTACCCTTCACTGCAAGTTTTACTGTTTTACCCTGTTGGGTAAATAATAGCACAAGAAAAAAGACACCTGCTGTGTGGACATTCCATTATTATGGCTCTCATCAACTACCCTAGACGGCGCAGTCACAGAAAGAGAGCAGATTACTATGCAACACTCATCAGCTGTCACTGACTGCAGGTCTCTCTGTGATTGACGTCTGAGTAGATATATATTACCTTTCACAACCACCAAGCCAACATATATTATCTGTACTGTATTGGCCCAGGGGCAAACTTTTGCCCCCAGTCTTATTATATTTGTAATTTATGTCCATCTTTATTTTATTTTAAATAGCTACCTAATATTTACCGTATTTTTCGGACTATAAGACGCACTTTTTTCCTCCAAAAATCTGGAGGAAAATGTCCCTGCGTCTTATGGAACGAATATACATTAGGCCACGCCCCCCGCCACTGCCGGTCCCCCCCCCCCCCTCCCGCGGCCGAACATGAGAAGTAAGTGAGGGGCACAGAAATAAGTTCCTGTCTGTGTAAATCCCATCACCTGCTCCTCTCCTCCCTCCTCCGTTTGCAGCTCCGTCCTCTTCTCTCTGTCACTGTGTGCAAGACAGTGCAGCTGATGGCTCGTGAAGTGTAGCTGTCCTACATGAAGAGGATCCAATCAGCACACTGCTCTATCCAACTCCACCTCCAGCAAGCCTGCAGCCTGTCACGACTGAGAAGCTTCACACATCCCTTCTCTCACCCCTCCCTCCTTGCTTGTGTGTTCCGTCTGTGAAGGAGGTGGGCGGGAAGATTAAAAAGAAGCAGCAGACAAACATGGATATACTACTGAATAAGCCAGAGAGCACCCAGGAGACTGTGAGTGTGTGCACTTCTCACCAACCCCCTCTATTCTCTCTCTCTTCCTAACCCAGCTCAGCATAAAGAACATCTTTTAGAAAATCAGCCTTTGCAGGGATAATGAAGTTGTCTCTCATTTCCAGGAGCACATATTCAGGGACAATCTCTCCTTCCTTTTTTGTGCATGTTTCCAACCTTTTTCAGCACAGTTCTACCTTGAAATCATTTGAAACAATGCATTTCTCTGTGCTGGGCAGAGCTATACATAGTACACTGATCAATGATTTGTAATTTCTCTTCCTGCAGGCAGCCAGTAAATACCTTTGCAGCAAAGTGCACTTTTTTTACTTAAATTAAATGGCAATTCATTATTCATTAATGGCACCATTTTATGGGCACTGGTAAAAATTTTGGTACACCATTTGGTTCTGAATTTTTTTTTTCTTGTTTTCCTTCTCCAAAACCTAGGTGCGTCTTATGGTTAGGTGCGTCTTATGGTGCGAAAAATACGGTATATAACTGCAAATAAAAAGTAATTTTTTAATTTACTGTTAACAAAAATTGCCTTCCTTTTTTAATCCCCAGTCTTTTAATTTTCCTAAATTAAACAATTCAAATGCTGCTTTCTTGTTACCATGGAAACAGTGGAGCATTAAGTACACTGTACAGAACATCAACAATAATGTGATTTCCTACACAAAGCACTTGCTCACATTTTTTCTTAGCAGTTTCTCTTATTACAACAGGTAGACCCTCCCATTACACGCCCAGGAAATAGTAAGTGATTAGAATGAATGTGTCAATTTCAGCAGAAAAGCTGGTAAAATTGTGCAGTGATGTTTACTGGAATCTGTGTGATGTAAAAAAATATAACTAAATTGTTGAAATGATTTTTTTTTAAAACCACTAGAATGCCCCGGGCCTTTCTCTCCTAGAGTGTTTTAGCCTACCTTAACATGTTATACACCATTTTTTTTCAGGACAGATAATGATTTCAAGCAGTATTGGACTCGAAAGGAAAAAAAAATTGAATATTGCAGTTTCTCAATCCTTATGCCGCGTACACACGGTCGTTTTTTGCGATGAAAAAAAACGACGTTTTTTGTGAAGTAAAAAACAACGTTTTTGAAACGTCACTTTCAAAGACGATGTTGCATACACACCATCGTTTTTTTCACAAAAAACGAGGTTACGTTCACTACACTTTTCCATTGAAGCTCGCTTCATAACTAGCTTCTGGGCATGCGCGGGTTGAAAAACGTCATTTTAAACGACGTTTTTGCTACACACGGTGACTTTTTGTGAAACAAAAAACGACGTTTTGAAAAACGACACAAAAAATTCAAGCATGTTGGAATTTTTTTTTGGTCGTTTTTTTTAAGACAAAAAACAACGTTTTGCCCACACACGATCAATTTAAATGACGTTTTAAAAAACAACGTTTTTTTTTCATCGCAAAAAACGACCGTGTGTACGCGGCATTAGATGTGGTGGCTGCATTTGTTTTCTTTTTTAGGCTTTTTTGCGATTTGTTTTCACCTGGCGATCTGGCCAGTAACACACTTCCTGCATTAGAGTGCCTCCAATCTGGATGAAGGCGTGCAGAGGCACCTTTGGACAGCATAATTGTCAGTTTGGGGGCAGGGGAATGTTAGATGGACTAGCAGATTTATATGAATTTATATGAATTTTTTTTTAAAATAGCAAACAATGGTTTTGTACAGAGCAGCCCCAATCCTCCATTTCTGGGGTTCCCCACCGGGGTCTCAAGTTGCTGTAATTCTTCTCTGATCTCCACACTTCCTGGTTGTCTGTTTCCTGATGACCAGCTTTCTCACTGTGGTCATTAACTTCAAGGGGTGTGATTACTGTGTGTCTAAACCCCCACTGCCTTGTATTGGCTCTGTGGCTCTGTACAGCAGAGAGACAGGAAACAAAATGCAAAAACAAAACTAGAAACTACAGGTACATTATATTATACATTTTTATCTATTTTTAATCGTTTTTAAAAGGAATCAGTTAACTATTATGTCTCTATACCCTGTAAACAGTCTTTTTTATTATTATTTACAACTCCTTTAAGGTAAAAAAAAAACTTTTGCCTTAACAACTACTTTTACGCCTGAACACAGTGTTACAACTTTACCATGTAAGTAACACTGTACATATTGTTGCTATCGTAACTATTTAGTGCATCCAGGTTGATTATACCTTTTTTTTTTTTTTATTGGACTTTCATTTGGTGGTAAATGGTAATGGATATCTCAGATTATTTTTTAAATTATGAGGTAAAAACTGGCACAAAATAGTAAAAAGCATTTAAAAAAATATAGCTGTATGTTTCTAGCCATTACCATGAACTACCACCAAGACAAATTTTCATACTTTTTTGTCACAGTCTGGAGCAGCACCCACTGACAATCGGGACAGTTTTACAAGCAGGTCACCCTGGCTGATGTCTAAGTACTTACCAATATTTACCAGAGCTCCTGATGGTGCAGAAATTTGTCTGCGTGTTAGTACCAGGTCGCAGTCCTTGGGATCTCTCCACCAGGAGGTGAGCAAGCTGGGGTCCAGTAGCAGATATAGTGGGTAGGAATCAAGCAGAAGCAGAGTAAAGAAGCCAAAGGTAAGTAACAAATAGTTGCAGGTTGGGATTAAGCCAAAGCTCAGTAACGAATGGTAGCGAAGCAGCAGGAGAGACAAAAGCAAGATATTGACTGGAGAGAGCACAGTAATCTGGCAAACAGGAAGTGCAGAACATGGCTTAAATCAGGAAGTTCATGGGAGGAGCAGAGAGTTCAAGGTTCAAGACAAACATGATTCAAGAAATGATCTTTTAAGAACTTGTTCAAGGAACTGTCCAGCATTCCAGGTGAATCAGCAAGCAGAGTCATTGCAAGACACAGCTGAGGTCCCAGGTTCAAGTCCAGGTCCTTATAATTAGTCCCAGACTTGTTCACACCAGATGTTTTCAGGGGCATTTTTGAAGAAGAGGTATAACCAAAGCTATCATAGCTGTCTTCTATGGATCACATGAGTGCAGTTTGTTCTGCACTCCTTTGACTCGTTTTCAGCCTACGGCAAGCTGAAGCCCACTATCAGCTGACATCACACAGACGGTCCAGACTCTGAAAAGATCCTGAGCATATAGTCAGTTTCCACCCAGAGGCCTGGACAAGCAGCTGACTCAGCCTCTCAGCAAGCCGCTGAGAGCCTGAGCCAGCCGCCCCCCTTCACAGCTCAGCAATCCAGTGAACCTAGGTGACTATATATATATATATATTTTCCAAATCCCAAACTTCTCTTGTAAATGCATCGCATACATATGCACAGCAAAAATCAATGTTTTTCCATCACCATTGTGTTCAATTCTAGTGATTTAAAATAAAAGTACAGCCATGCAGTGCTTTTTTTTGCGTGGTAATGCATGTAAACACACCACTGCTTTTTCTAATTGAGATACTACTGCTTCTAGAAAAGGTAAAGGTTGCTATTTCCACTTAAAAAAACCTGCTTGCCTGTACTGAGGTCTGTGGATGGTGTCTGAGTCTATAAGACAACAAGAATGCTCTGAATTCCTTACCCCTATCTCCCATGTGTTGCTGTGAGGAATACAACCTTCAAAAAGTCCTTAAAGTGACTTGTTCACAATTGTTACACATCTATCACCTTCAGCCATGGACTGGGAACCCTGGGTGGACTCCATGGGATGCTTCATGGAATTACATTTAAAATGATTGTAAAGTCTTGTTTGTTTGTTTTTTTGTTAAAAATAACAAACATATCCTACTTTCCTGCTCTGTGCAGTGGATTTGCACAGAGCAACCCAGATCCTCCTCTTCTCGTGTCCTTCTTTGGCTCTCCTGGCCCCTTCCTTCTGTTGCGTGCCCCCACAGCAAGTGGCTTGCTATGGGTGCACCCGAGCTGAGCCACAGTTCACTTTGTCCATTCAGACATGGAGTCGTGGCCCGCCCCCACCCCCTTTCTTTCCTAATTGGCTCACTGACTTTGACAGCAGTGGGGGCCAATGGCCTCCACGCTACTGTTTAGCCAATGAGGAGGGAAGCCCAACCTGGGCAGCCGAGACACTCCTACAACATCTTGGATCTAGATGGGGCTTAGATAAGTATTAAGGAGGCTGAGAGGGGCTGCTGCACACAGAAGGCTTTTTATCTTAATGCATAGTATGCATGTACTGTTTTTTACAAGATATAGCTCTTGGAAAACCATGATATAAATATAGCGCTATCATCTCTTGACTGATTCTGGTCTCTGGGCATGAAATATAATTAGGCACTGTAATAGAATCTATCTATCTATCTATCTATCTATCTATCTATCTATCTATCTATCTATCTATCTATCTATCTATCTATCTATCTATCTATCTATCTATCTATCAAATTATCTTTCTATCAATCTATATGTCACCTTGTCCATATCCTGTTAAGAAACGTAGTCCAATGCTTTACTTGTATCGCAAAATAATACACACGTTTGGCTTCAAATAGATTTGAATAACTTGATCTATCAAATGATAATCCTAATGAAAAAATCACAGAGAGGAACAGGAAACATGATTCGCGTCCTAGTACATAAAAAATCTAGATTTTCAGTACTAAGCACGCTCTCAGTCACGTTATCAGATAGAAAAATGTAATTTATCCAGAGCAGCGAGCTGTATTTGTTTTGCTAATTAATGCCTCTTCCTGAGCAGACACGGAGCTGTTAGACTGACAAGAAATATGCAAAGAGAGATAAAAAAAATGGAAGAAATGGAAATGTAAAATAATTACAGTCTGCTGTGGGGGGAGATTTAAAGGAACAGAGGTCACAGTTTTTGCATTTGCTACTAGGCCCTGCTCCCGAGGTTCTGTATAACCTCCTGCAACACTGTCCATTCATAAGATGACTGGAGGTTCTTTATACGATATGTGTCAGTTATAGTTACTAAAATTGAGTGGGTTGACATCATCACATCACATGTTTGTGTAAAAATAGATCCGGATTTTCATTGGAAGACAAAATATATATTTTTTTGGCTTTTAGTGTTTATTTTCTTTACCCATTGCAAGGTCTCACTCATGTTACTTGTCATTCAATTTTTGTACAGTGTAGATAGAAGAAGTGAAACTCCTTTTTGTGGATTCAGAATAGAAGCCTTTGAAGCACTGCTGGGATATCTCTCTACTACAGTCCCTGAGAGCATGGTGAGGTTGGCCTACCAGTGGGCTGGATGATTGTCCAGAAGACTGTGTTATGTTGGTGATCTGATTTTTATTGGTGATCTTGATTCTTATTAATACAGATGCGATGCTTTTAGGTGACACTAAACTTTGGTTTAGGCAAAAATATATTCTATTAAGGTGTGTATTCTTAAAAGAAGTATCTTCTATTGCTCTCAGACTCCTCCAAATGCCCAAATTCCTTTATTTTCTCTGCTGTGATCCAACTTCCTGATAAAGGGTGGATATTTTTATTCTCCATTATCTCACTGTAAGTAAAAGCACACCCACCCTCTTTTTCTCACTCCAAAGATAAACTAGGGACTATGGACTATACTTACCTGCTCTGTGCAATGGTTTTGCACTGAGCAACCCTGAGCCTCCTCTTCTTGTGCCCCCTACTGCCACTCCTTGTTCCTCCCCACTACGAGTGCCTCCATAGCAAGCCACTTGCTATAGGGGCACTTGCGCATGCTTGCTCCCAAGTCCTGCTTTGTGTGTCCCCCTCACACACACTAGACTGCTCTTCACACCCCTGACCAACAGGTGAGAGTGGCCCCAGAGCCAAAGAGGGGGAAAGTGCTGAAAAACTGCCACAAAGCTCCCCCTCCCAGTGTTTCCTGCTCTCACCATATTGTCTTCTCGCTCTGGTCACCCTATTTCGTGCCTGGTGGGGAGGACACAGGAGGGGGCTGGTGGGAAACTTGTGTGGGGCGATCCTTATTGCCCCCATCATTTAACCCCTCTTGCCCCCCTGGTGGTGGTGGGGCCTCCTCGTTTACAGCAGAGTGGCCAGCCAATAACCTGACCTAACACTGTTAGGCCCCCTACACACGGAGGGACATGTCCGCTGAAACTGTCCGACGGACCGTTTCCAGCAGACATGTCTCCTCTGGATTTTCATCCGACGGCATGTACACACCATCGGATCAAAATCCCCGCCGGCAGACAGTGCGGTGACGTGGCGGTGTCGTTGACGCCGCCACGTCACCGCACCAGGAAGTAAAAAACTTCCACGCATGCGTCGCATCCATTCGACGCTTGTGCGGGCAGATATGTCTGCTGGTTAGTGTACTAACCAGCGGATATATGCGACGGACATGTCTCTGGCGGACAAATTTTGAAGCATGCTTTTAAATTTGTCCGCCGGTCAGACATGTCCGCTAGCCCATACACAGGATCGGATTTGTCTGCTGAAACAGTCCGTCGGACCAGTTTCAGCGGACAAATTTGATCGTGTGTACGCGGCCTAAGTAAGGATTGGTAAGAGCTCTTCGTTATTCACAGAGTCTCTGATTGGCTACCTGCAGCTTGCAGCCTTTTAATATTGGTTAAACCTGAGCTAGCTCTTTGACTGCCATGGGCTGTGAGGCTGTGGCCAGCCAATTAGAGGCTAAGGATGTGAATAATGAGGAGGCCTGAGGAGGCCTTAATAATCTTTTTCAGAAGATTAGCCCGCCAATAACATCTATTTAAATTACAAAGGAGTTAATGGCTGGCTGCTCTGCTGTGATAGATTATTAAGGGCCCCAGTCCTCTTCATTCACAGCCTGTGCCACCATACCCCTCAATAACTCCAGGTGTGTTAGTAAAAAAAAAAATATGAGGAAAGAAGGCACACCCCTCCCCTCCTCCCCTCCTCCCATCCTCTGGTGTCCCTTCCTTAGCCCCCCCCCCTACCTTATGTTGGGTTTATTATTGGCTGCCTGCTCTGCTGTATATAAGAGATCCTCATAATTTACATCATGAGTGTCTAATTGGCTGCCTGCAGCCTTTTAATATTGGTTGAATCTGAGAAGATATCTCTATTACTACTGTAGTCAAAGATATATCTTTAAATCAACCAATAATTAAAGGCAGCTGTGAGTGGAGAAACCCTTTGCATTTCCACAGCTATAGCATGTACGCAGAAGCAGAGCAGGCATAGCAGTCCCTGGGCCCCCATTTTTAGGTAAGAACCACAGGTATAATTAATATTCTTCTCTTAGTATATTCATTAAATAATAATAAAAATATAGTATAAACTACAAAGAGCATATATATATATATATATATATATATATATATATATATATATATATATATATATATATTTATTCCTAAAATGTACCATACAGGGTTTAATACTGTACTAGTAGAAGGGACTCAGGGAGAGCTAAAAGTCCACGGGTTAGGGGGCGTAAATTGCCTCAGATGCTGACAACCCATGCTATGCCACTGGGTACTTCAGCTGTGTACAGTATATACTGTAACAGTATACCTATACTTTTGCTTTAAGTTGGGTACTTAATTGTAGGTGATCTTTAAACCTACAAATTGGACACATTGGACAAAAAAGGTCAACCAATAATACATTCAAATTGATCATACAATATACAATTAAAAATGAAGACAGACAAAAAAAAAATCTCAAAAAATGGATAACTTTAAACCATTAAAACCACCAGCTATAAAATACTGGATGATTTCAGGCTTTTTTTCCTGCTTTCCTTAGAAAAGAGAAGAAAAAGTTTGTTCTCCTGTAACTTGATTTTCTTCTGAAATGCAATTTGCTACTCAGTTCTTCTCCATGGCTCGAGCTGCCTTCATTTTTCACCTCTCTATTCGATTAGAGAGATAAAATAAAGGGAGATTTTGTTCCCCAGCTCCCTCCCACAGAGAAATTCTCAATCAGCTTGCTTTTGCAGGATTGCTTTTGGGGTCATTTATTCCTCATTATTTCAACTCCCTCGTCTATGGCCTCCAGCAGGGAAGAGGACCCACAGCAGCGCCCTGTCAGTGCCTGGTACAACCATTGTGGTAAATATTATAATTTTATCTTGCATATCGCTGACAGTGTGTGCTTCGGAATTCATGATCTGGATAAGCATGGAAGAATGATGCAGAAGATGGGGATGTCAGACAGACTATTTTAGTTTTTGCTTACAGCATGAAGCTAGGAAGAGGTTTCTTTGTAAACCTGGTTTCCAGGAAGGGAAAACTTGCTATTGCTGGACTGGGAATAACATTAGGCACTGGCATATAGCCAGATCAACATGCATGAAAAAACTATACCACATAGTGAACATAAAAATATAGTGCAATAAGGCAAAGTGCTTTAACGCATTAAAAAAAAAAAAAAATCAATTCATTATTATCATATTTCAGTGATTTAATCTCAGTAAACTGAAATCAGATTGGTTGCAAATTTTACAATGCACTTAAGTTTTGTTCTTTTCACAGACTTAAAGAGTAATTCCAGGCATTGGCATGCATATCTCCCAACTGTCCCTGAATTCGAGGGACTGTCTCTGATTTGGAGCAATGCTCCTCTGCCCCCCTCATTTGTCCCTCATTTTGGTCTGATCCATATAAATTACTGGATTTGTACACTTTAACCACTTGCACATATATCCCCTTCCTGCCCAGACAAAATTTTAGCTTCCGGCACTGCGTCACTTAAACTGACAATTGTGCAGTCGTGCGACGTGGCTCCCAAACAAAATTGACGTGCAACAAATAGACTAGGAGCCACCATCTCACAGATAAAAATTCAGGCTTAACAGCACTAAATGACCCCCCAACTAAAGAGAATACAAGGCATGTGAAACAGAAGATTCACCAGGGCCACATCACTGCTGCTGGAACTCTAGGATCAGGTCAAACTTTCACAAGTGCATCCCCTCCTAGTCACCATCTGATGGGTACTCAGCGAGATATGCAAAAGCAAATTCTTCCTCATATTCACTTTGGAATATTAGTACACTTATGGACATTTTGTTTTTGGCTTCTCATATTCACTTTGGATTATCTGTACACTTATGGACATTCTGTTTGCTTTTTCTTATATATGTTGTTTGAAAGTATTTATTAATTTGTTCTGCGCTGCACTATTTTTTCATCATTTCTGTTGGGGTGTTTTATTTGAATTAACCTTCAGTGCTGGCTTGCATTAGTTTTTTCATTGTGTGTTTACCTTCTAGCGCTGAATAATTAATTAATTTATATCTTTGCCTGGACCTTATACCGTCCCCAATGTTCCCCATCATCTTGGGGCTCCCATGGCTGCAGGTTCATCAACCCAGTATAGATTGGCGCAAGAAAGAGATCGAGTTTTCATCTTCTTACTACTCTCAGCACTGCCTCCTACCCACCAAGGCCTCCTGTTCTACCCTGACTACTGCACCGGACAATCTCCTTCACGTCCCTTCTTCCTACGCTGAGTTTAAGGACGTCTTTGACAAGCAACAGGCTGACTGCCTACCCCTGCACAGGCCATACGACTGCCCTATTGATCTTTTGCCCGGCTCCAAGATCCCTTTCGGTCGCATCTTCACCTTGTCTGAGACGGAATTAGTAGCCCTCAAGGCCTATATAGATGAAAACTTAGAAAAGAAGTTCATTCGCCCTTCGTCTTCTCCAGCCGGGGCTGGGATCTTCTTTGTCGAGAAGAAGGATGGCTCCCTCAGGCCTTGCATCGACTACCAAGAATTAAATAAAATTACCATCAAAAACAGATACCCACTACCTCTCATCCCGGAACTGTTCCAGCGTTTTCGTGTGGCCCAAGTCTTCTCCAAATTAGATCTCCGAGGGGCCTACAATCTTATCCGGATCAGGGCCGGGGATGAGTGGAAGACCGCCTTCAGATCCAGGTTTGAGCATTTCGAGTATCTGTTGATGCCTTTTGGCCTCTGCAATGCCCCTGCCACATTCCAGCACGATATTTTCCGCAAATACTTGGATGACTTCCTGGTTGTTTATTTAGACAACATCCTCATTTTCTCGGCCTCTCTCGAGCTACATCGGTCCCACGTCAAGAAGGTTCTGGCCATTCTCAGGGAACACAAGTTGTACCTCAAGGCCGAAAAATGTGAGTTTGAGAAGACAACTATGCAATTTCTGGGGTTCATTATCTCTACCAACGGGATTGACATGGATCCGCAAAAAGTCAAGGCAGTCCAAGACTGGCCAGCTCCAGTCGATAAAAAAGGCATACAACGATTCATTGGCTTCGCCAATTTTTACCGGAGATTCATCGCTGGCTTTTCATCTATAGTGGCTCCTATTACCGAGTTGACCCGTCAGGGATGACGTTTCCATTGGCCCCAGAAAGCTCAAGAGGCATTTACATGGCTTAAAGCAAGGTTCTCCTCCGCACCTGTTTTGCGGCACCCCGACCCAGCTCTGCCCTTCATTTTGGAGGTCGATGCCTCTGAGATAGCCACTGGCGCTATCTTGTCGCAGAGACAAGGACTTAAATCTCTCCTACACCCGGTGGCCTATGCATCCCTGAAATTAACCCCTCCAGAGAGAAACTATAATGTCGGGGACCGAGAACTGCTTTCTATCAAATTCGCTCTGGAAGAGTGGAGATATCTCTTGGAAGGGGCCCTCCATCCCATCTTAATCTTCACTGACCATAAAAACTTGGAATACCTGCGATCTGCCAAACGCCTTAGACCCAGGCAAGCCCGTTGGGCCCTCTTTTTTACTCGTTTCAATTTCCACATCACTTACAGACCTGGCTCAAAGAACAGGAAGGCTGACGCCATTTCTAGAATGTTCTCGGACATTTCCATTCCGACGGAACCTAGTACCGTCTTAACCGCTCAGAACTTTTTCCTGGTTTCTCAAAAAGACTTGCTAAACGCTCTAAAGGGGGCCTCCAAACACTGTTACGACCAAGCCATGTTTTCCCTGGAGAGACGGGACGACTTGCTTTGGTCACGGGGTAAGATCTTTGTACCGGTAGAACTAAGGCAACAAGTATTAAGTACGTTCCATGACCATAAACTAGCGGGCCACTTCGGAACACGGAAGACTGACGAATTGATCGGCTGTTCCTTCTGGTGGCCGAAATGGAGATATGACTGCAAGACCTATGTTTTATCCTGTTCTCGCTGCCAACGTTGCAAAGGGCCAAAGACCAAGTCCTGGGGCTTATTAAAACCTCTCCCTGTCCGGAAACGCCCATGGACAGAGGTTTCCATGGACTTTATTGTGGATCTGCCCCCCTCTGAAGGCTTCACAACAATTTTTGTCGTAATTGACCATCTGTCCAAGTTGGCTCACTTCTTGCCCATGATTGTCACACCCTCTGCGACAGATACGGCCAAAATCTTTTTCAAGGAGATAGTGAGACTGCATGGTGTGCCCAAAAGCATTGTGTCCGATAGAGGGGTGCAGTTCACATCCAAATTTTGGAGGGAACTCTGCAAAGCGCTGGAAATTAAAGTTTGTCTATCTTCTGCCTATCACCCACAATCCACCGGATTGGTCAGACGGAAAGAACCAACCAAACGTTGGAACAATACCTCCGCTGTTTTTGCTCTGTATCCCAGAACGATTGGGTATCCTTATTGCCGTCGGCAGAATTTGCCTATAATAACTCAGTACATGCCTCCACTAATCAAACTCCTTTCTAGGCCAATTTCGGCTACCACCCTTCCTTCCTTCCGGATTCCATCCCTGAAACACCTGTCCCAGCGGTCCAGGAGCACTTAGTTCACATCCAGTAAAATTTCCAAAAACTTCAGGAGGTCATGCGGCAGGCACAAGAAAATTTTAAGAAATTCTATGACAAGGAGAAGAAGGAGTGCCCGGCCTTTAAAGTCGGGGAAGAGGTCTGGCTGTCCACTATTAACCTCAAGTTACCAATCCCATCACAGAAGTTGGGTCCCAGGTTCATCCCGTGGCCTTTGAACTGGCATTACCTGAAACCTACAGGATCCATCCGGTCTTTCATGACTCTTTACTTAAACCAGTCACGTCAAACCCGTTGCTGAGCTCTGATGAAGAGGCCCCAGATGCCTCGAAACGCGTCAGCCAGCAGTAACATACTTCCAGTCCCCCCATTGTGGAGTGCGGTCTGAGGGGAATATACCTCATTGCCTGTTGACAAGCCTGTTTTGTTACGTCTTTTGTGAGTCGTTTTTAACACATTTTTTTATTATTCAATAAATTGTCAAGCGGTAATACACCAGGCTGGTGCGCCTTTCTTTTCTTTCTCTATTTTCTGCCAGGACTTCCCCATCCACGAAGGGCAGCAAGGCCTCTGCTATTACCATTTTTGACAATTGCATGACTTTTTATGAAGATCTTCGAATAATTGTTGGACAATCCACCCATGCGCAGGAGTTTGCTTGTTTCTTTTGTACGTCAAACCCGTTCCCTGGGAGAGATGAACTCCCGCCTCCGCCAGTGGAATTTGAGGGAGAGAGGGAGTTCGAGGTGGAAACTATCCTGGGCTGCAGAAAGAGGGGGAGGCAGCTCCAATATTTAATCAAATGGAAAGGATATCCTCCAGAAGATAACTCTTATGAGCCTTCTAAAAATCTGCACGCTCCCCGTTTAATTCAAGCCTTCCACCGAGAACATCCAGAATTGATGGACAGTTTGGGCTTCCGGAGTCCGCCCCTTGGGGGGGGCACTGTCAGGGCACCAGCTCCATTCAGCCCCAGATCCCTCAGCTGCATCACAGGCCAGTGCTATCGCGCCTGCCTGGGCTGCACACGGCTGTACACGGGCGCGCACAGGCTCGTTCCACCTTCGGCCAATCAGAGGCCTGAGCGGCCTTTTTAAACCAGCCCATTCAACCTCTCTGGTTGCTGGTTTGTAAACAGCTTCTGTGTTAACCTGCTGCTGATTACCTGTTGGATATCTGACTTACTTGACCCTTGGCTCATGTCCGGGATTGCTGCTCTCTTTAATCCTTTGACCTTGTCTTGAACTTTGGATACCCAGCCCTCTCCTGTCCTTGACCTCTGGCCTGAACTTTGGACTGTCTGCTATCTCCAAACCCCTGACCACGGCTTGTCTTTCGCATCTGTCTTCAGCCCTGTCCTTTTCTGTGAAGTACCTTGTTCCAGGACTTTTGTCTGCTTCACCTGCTGAACCCTTCCATCGGACAACCTGCCAGTACCTGCCCTACGCACCAGACCTCCATCTTGCTGCTGGTACCGGTGCATCCCGGGGCGTCCTTCCCCCTGTTCCAATCCCGGGGGGCGGATTGCGCCAGGTTGCAAAGGTGAGCCGCCCTCAGCATCTCGGCCTTGGTAAGTTAACCCTTGATACACTGCTTGTGAAAGTAGTCTAGCAGCTAATTAGCCGCTATGATTGCTTTTACATGAATGCCGACCACTGGCTTAAAAGAACGATACCAATATGATACCTAAACCTGCAGGCATCATTCTGGTATAACCAATCAAAGTCCTTGTTGGGAAAATATTGTAATGTTCTTCTTTTCATGCAGCCTGCGGGCTGCATGAAAAAAAGAGATTTATCGGTGGGTATGCCTACCATTAGAATATCACCCTGTATCCACCCACTTCTAATGATAGGCATACATGCATTGTTTTTTTAACTCTGGTGGTGTAATCACATCCTACAGCGCTGGAGTTGCTGATTTATGTATGGTGAGAGCAAAAGCTGTTGCTGTCAAGATGAATAAATCAGTGCAGCAGCTGAATGGCATACCTGAAAAGCAAACAATGGTAATAATAAAATATTAACTTAATAAAACAACTTTTTTATTGGAAAAACAAAAAGAAAAAATGCACCTACTAAGTGCAATATGTCTGATAATATGGAATTTATTAATTAAAACAGTGAAATGGCTACTCACTAAAAAGTAGTACAAAATGCGCTCTTAAAAAGGGAAGTGTAGTCACTGTGGATCGTCAGCCGATGATGCTGGCTTCTCTGGTGAAGGCTTTGTTGATTGCTGTCCAGGGAAGAAGCGTGGCAGAGCACTGCAGGCACATCGAAACCCAGAAGTGAGTGTTCAGCGGCGTGCGTTCCAGCCTGGAGCGCACACAGCTCTCGGTGACAAGAAGTGACATCAGGCAGGGACTCGTGGTGATGACGCATTTCAATGCTTCCGCATTTTAATCAGATCTAATGGGAGGAGGAGACTGGCATGCTCAGGGCCGGCCCAAGACAATGTGCTGCCTGGGCCCAAGATTTAAATGCTGCCCCCCCCCAAAAAAAAATGACGCCCACTAAAAGGCCCCCACATACATTATTTTATATCATGACAATTAAAGCGAAAATGTAATATATTAGGGAGTTAGATTTACATGCAAAAGTGGTGATGGTTGGTGGGTTCCATCCAATGCAGCTGTGATGATGGTGGGGGGTTCAGTCAGAGGCGGTGGTGATGGGGGGGTTCAGACAGAGGCAGAGAGGGTCAGGAGGGAACACACCAGGGAGGTGTCAGAAGGGTATAAGCCAGGGAGGGGTCAGAAGGGTATACACCAGGGAGGGGTCAGAAGGGTATACACCAGGGAGGGGTCAGAAGGGTATACACCAGGGAGGGATCAGGAGGGTACTAGGAAGAGTCAGGAGGGTATACACTAGGGAGGGGTCAGGAGGGTACTAGGAAGGGTCAGAAGGGTACTAGGAAGGGTCAGGAGGGTATACACCAGGGAGGGTCAGGAGGGTATACACCAGGGAGGGGTCAGGAGGGTACTAGGAAGGGTCAGGAGGGTATACACCAGGGAGGGTGAGGAGGGTATACATGGGGGGGGGTCAGGGGGGTACTAGGAAGGGTCAGGAGGGTATACAACAGGGGGCAGTGAAAACCTGGAGACAGTGACAATCATTAAGCCCAATTATCAGCTAACAGGCAGCACTTCCATGCTAAACTGCAGGAATCCAGCAGATTTAGCATAGAGGTGCTACACGAGGTATGGCAAGATGATTTTACTTACACATTGAGGAAAGAAACGGCAGAGATGCAGGGCGGGCGGTGAGAGATGATCTCATCTCTCTGCTCCCCCCCCCCCGCTCGCCTGCTCGTTAATTGGCCAGCACTCACCAAGCCAAACAGCTGCCCAGCACGCTCTCTCACCGGATACCCGTCATCCGCAGCGGAGCCGTCCGCTCTTTTAGCTGTCTAACGGCGGAGCCGCACGCTCTCCCTGCCCGTGGAGACCTCTGTCACCCAAGCCACCTGCTCCCGAGAACCAGCTGCCCGCAGCGCAGCCCGCTCGCTCTCCCTGCCCTTGAAGCGCTCTGTCACCCGCCCACAGCACTCGCCCGAAGTGGACGGGCTGGCTTGCGGGCGGCAGTTCTGCCACTGCACATGGGCGGCAGTTTGCCGCTCCCCTGAAAGTGCCGCTTGGCACCCATGGTACCACTGGGTCCCATGGTGGGGCCGGCTCTGGGCATGCTTATATATGAAAAATAAAAGAAAGGAGGGCGCACCGACCTTGTACATTACCACTTAAAAGTTTTAATAAACATGAAATAAAAAGCAATGGTCCTACTTACAAACATTCAGAAGTAAGCGCATTATAAAACAGCTGAAACTGGACCTCACGGCACCTGCCAGTCCGATCCTTGACACCAATATGGTATGGTATGGTAACATGCTTATATATGCTGCGTGGAGCGAAATGGGGCTGGAAAGAAATAAAAATGGATGGTCATTTTAAAAAAAGGAAGGAAACATACTGAGCCTTGCATAACATACAAGTAAAGGGCAACAACTCAAAATACCAGGAAATGGCCATAACAGAAAAAAATAAAAAATTACAAAGATGCAAAAAAATAAGCAATAATAATAAATTCCATATTATCAGACATACTGCACTTAGTAGGCACATTTTTTCTTTTTGTTTTTGCTATTACAGAGTCTTGCTTAACTCTCCAAAGTGCTGCCACGGTGTATATGTCACCCTGAACTGCTTATATACGAACTTTAAATATTGTGACTTTCATTCCCATCCTCTTTATTATAATTCAGTCACTGGTCTTTTTGTTTCCATTCCTCCCCTTCCCTTTTTATAATTATTTATTTATTCACTTTTTGTAGTATTTTGGTTTAAATTTCCCTCTTTCGCACCATCATTGTGTTTGTTTTAACTTTTTTTATTGCAATCTGTGCCAAAAAAAGAGTAAAAAATATATGCTTAAGCATGGGGGCAATTTGCCCCTAACGTTAGGTACAATTTTCCCCTCCACCCCTGCCCCCATGCCTCAGCATATATGCTCTTTTTTTTCAAATGTGGTGGTGAAATCACCTCCTACAGCGCTGGAGTTGCTGATTTATGTATCGTGAGAGCAAAAACTGTTGCCTTCAAGCTAGATAAATCAGTGCTGCAGCTGAATGGTGTACCTATAAAGAAAATAATGATTAACAATAAAACACAGTAAACATTAAAGTATATAAGAATGACATACTTGCAAAGCAAACATGATAAGACATAGTAACAATAAAACATTGCAGTTAAGCATACAATATATATTTTACTTTGTTTATCTATTTATATATGTTACACATTTTTTTTTGTAACTGTAAAGGTTCCTGGTTCGGGTCTCTAAACTCCTAGAACTGTGCAGTGCTGTACCCTATGTTAATACTCCACTAGTGTGTGGTAGCATTGGAAACATTCACAGGTGTAGAGACCAGGTTTGTCAGGACAGGAGGGACAATAAAAGTGGGTGTCATGCCTGTATCCACGTTTCCTAAAGACTATGTCCAAAGACTACATCTTCTTTGGGTGGTTCATTTGGGTAGGGATTCCACGGAGGACATACAGAAAATGTTTTTAATGCAGCTGGCTCACTGCATTTCCATTGGAAAGCTGGGGCACAGCACCGTCTGGAAACAGAAGGGCTGTGATGACCTCTTCCTGGAATTTAAGGAAGGATCCAGTTCATCCTGATGCCTTGTATAGCACTTAATTCAGCAGAGCCAATTGGAATCAGTATATAGACACTTTTTTCTTTTTTTTTTTTTTTGTTTCATAAGTTTTTATTGAGTAAAAATAGTGCGAAATACAACGAGAATATACATTTTGTGTACAAAAAGAAAAATATTACACATTCCAGTACAGAGGCTTTTAGAGGTCTGCACAGTACAACAGTAATGGTGTATACAATATGCATATGGAACAGACTAACGTTTGCTTGAAGTGTTGGTATGGGATATAACTTCCCCTTTATTTTTGTACACGTATTTAGGATTTGGGAAGGGGAAGGGGAAGGAATGACGTATAGGGGGGGGGGGGGATAAAATAAGTGAATAAGAAAAAAGAAAAAAGACTGAACGGTAAGAAAAGACATATGTTGTGTGTATACTATGGAAAGCAGCAAAGCCAGCTATCTTGGTGCAGACAGACCTGAATTTCAGGTAGTTACAAGTTGTAAGCTTTGTATTCTGGGGTGTTTTTAAATTCTAGCCATTTGTACCATGTCGCATTGAATGCAATAATCTGTTCCTGAGCAATGCTGATAAGTTCTTCGGTTCTCTCGATGTTGATTAGTCTGCGAAACCATTCTATCTTTGTTGGTGTGACAGTTGATCGCCAATGGCATGGAATACAGTGTCTAGCAGCGTTTATCATGAACATTGTTAGAGATTTCATGTATTTCCTTCTGGGGATTGAACTGTGGTGTAGCAAGTATTGTGCCGGTTCAAGTCTGAGATCATCTGAGGTGATTGAAGTGGTAGTCTCATGAACCATCCTCCAGAAGGACTGGATCAATGGGCATGACCACCATATGTGGAGCATCGAGCCTTCCTCAACTCCGCATCTCCAACACTTGTTAGAAATTTGGGGTGAAAACTTGTGGAGCAAAGTGGGAGTCCTGTACCATCTGGTAAGAATCTTAAAGCCACACTCTTGGGTGGCAACATTTAAAGATCCCTTGTGTGCGTGCATAAAGATGGTTTCCCATTCTTTTTGTGACAGGTTTAGGTTGAGGTCTTTTTCCCATGCCAGACATGACGCACTGGAGAAGTCCGCACCCGTATCAAATAAAGAGTTATATATAGTAGAGATGGTGTGTCTTTGAGGTTGTTTTTGTAATGCTAAGGATTCTAGAATTGTGGGGCGTCTTGACCAGATACGAATATGCTCCTTCGTAGTCAGGAAGTGTTTGAGTTGCAGGTATTGCCAGTGCGAAAAGACATTTGATTTCAAGTCTCTGTTTAGTTCACTTCTAGTTAGTAAGGTACCAGACTTAAAAAAGTGCAAGGACAATTTGTCTCTGTGGGGCCAAGTTTTGGGGAAGAAGTTTCGTTCTAGCCCAGGAGGAAAATCTGGATTGTTGTCTAGTGGGGTAAGTGGGCCTAGCCACGGTGATGGGCATGATGCCCTAAATGTGGTGCGAAATATTTCTAAGGTGGGGCCAATAAGAGGGTGATGATTGGCAGCTGGAGGGTGGTGGTTCGGGTGGATCCAAGGAAGATTCTTGACTGGTAGGATAAATAGTGAATGTTCTAGTGAGACCCAGTCCTTTAGTAAGTGGTGATTGTTCCAATCAACTATCCTCGCCAAAAGGGCTGCTTGGTGGTATTTACGCAGATCAGGGAGTGCAATACCTCCCTTGTGTTTGGGCAAGTTCAGTTTTGTAAATCTCAATCTCGGAGATTTGCCTCTCCAAATGAAAGAGGAGCAGGCCCGTCTGAATGAGACAAAAAAGGCGGGGGGAAGTTTAATAGGAACAGTCTGCATAACATAGAGAAAGCGGGGAAGAATTGTCATCTTAATTAGCGAGGCCCTACCAAACCAAGAGACATTCAAGGAATTCCATTTCTTGAGATTCTCTCTAGATTCTTTTAGAATTGGGGTAAAGTTGAGTTTGAATAAGTCTGACAGGGTTTTAGGAATTTCAATGCCCAAATAGGTAAAGGAATTTTCTGCCCAGGTGAAAGGAAAGTTTTTCTTACAAAGTTCAATCTCCCCCGGGGATAGCGTAACATTCAGTGCGGTTGATTTTGAATGGTTAATTTTTAAATTGGATATAGTTTGGAATTGTCCTAAGTCATGTAATAGATTAGGTAGGGATATATGGGGAGCTGAAAGGAAAAGAAGCATATCGTCCGCGAAAGCGGCTATTTTGTAAATTTTTCCATTTATTTGGATTCCCTTGATCCCTGTGTTTTCCCTTATTCTATTCAACAAGGGTTCCAGTGTTAGTACATACAATAGAGGGGAGAGGGGACAACCTTGTCTTGTTCCATTACGTAGTTTGAAGGCGCTCGACAGGTGGCCATTGACGCGTACTTTTGCGACTGGATTTGCATAGAGGGCCTGAATCTATGATCTCATTAAGGCTGGGATACCAACATGATTTAATACTGCATCCATATAGTCCCAGGCCACCCTGTCGAACGCCTTCTCAGCGTCTAGTGACAAAAAAAAACCTTTTAACTTGTTAGAGGTAAGCCAATGGTGAATATTTAAAGCTTTAATCGTGTTGTCACGCCCCTCCCTGCCTGGGATAAACCCTACCTGGTCAAGAGAAATGAGGGAGGGTAGCAGTGGGATAAGTCTGTTTGCTAATATTTTTGCGTATATTTTAACATCTACGTTGATCAGGGATATCGGCCGATAGTTTGTAACCTGGGTAAGATCCTTACCTTCCTTGGGGATTACCGATATGTGGGCTTCTAAAAGTTGAGCTGGTGGATTTTGTTCAGAGTGTAGAGCACGGAAAGTTTTTAGAAATCTGGGCTTCAATATATCAGTGAAGGTCTTGTAGTACAATAGGGATAGACCGTCTGGTCCCGGGGCTTTACCCACCTTCATATCTTTAATGGCCTTGTCAAATTCGCACTCCGATATAGGCGCATCAAGGTTTTGTGCTATGTCCCCTGGTATTTTTGGTGGGCTGTATTTTTGTAGAAAATCTTCGATAATTTGTGTTCTTTTAACAGTATTATGGGGGCATTTCGAGTTAGAGGGTAGATTATATAAAGTTTGATAGTACAGTTCAAATTGTTTGGCTATATCTTCATTAGAGGAGTGTATTTTGCCCTTATTGTCTCTAATTTGATGAATTGTGGCAGCAGCCTTTTTATCTATGACCGCTTTTGCTAACAGTTTACCACTTTTGTTACCTTGCTCGTAAAATATTTTATGGCGCAGCATGTATTGTCTTTTAGTCTTTAGGCTTAATTCTTCAGACAAGGATAATCTGGCATTCGTCAGTTCCTCCAGGGTACTTGCTGCAACTGTTTGTTTGTGTGCTGCCTCTAACGTCTGTATTCGAGCGATCAAGGATGTAATCCTTGACTGCTGATCTCTTTTCTGTCTGGCAAGTGTGGCGATGAATTCACCCCTCATGACACATTTATGTGCTTCCCACTGGGACAGGAGTGAAGTGTCTTCATTTTCATTCCGCGAGAAGTAGTCGGTCAATATATCGCTGAAGGATTGAACCTGCAACTCATCTTTCAAGATAGATGAATTGAGTCTCCATGTTTTTGTTGTAGTGATTCGGTCTGGGAATTCTAACGTCATAGTGATTGGGTGGTGATCAGATATCACCATAGGATCAATCGTGGCACTTTTCAGTACCTTTAAGTCTGTTTGAGATAAAAAAAAGTGGTCAATCCTAGAGTATTTCTGGCAGACTGTTGAAAAGAACGTATAGTCTTTGGTTTGCGGGTTTAAAGTTCTCCAGGCATCATGTAACATTAATCCTTGCAGTTGGAGTTTGATTTGTTTCAATGCACTATAGGGAATGCTCGACGCTCCATTTGAAGTATCTAAAATAGGATTGAGGGGGACATTGAAGTCCCCTCCTAGTATGAGCATGCCTGAAGCGAAGGTGGTCAATAGGGATTTAATCTTACGAAAGAATGTTACCTGTTTTGTGTTTGGGGCGTATATGTTTGCAATAGTGATCGGGTGTGATCTAAGTTTTCCTTTAAGAAATACGTATCTCCCTTCCGGATCTAGCATAGTGTCTTGTACTTGAAATGGGGTATGTTTTGCTATTAGTATCGAGGCGCCTTTTGTTTTCCCGTCAGGGTTGGATGCGTGAAAAGCCAGAGGAAATCTTTTATCGTTAAATTTCGGGATCTTGTCTTTTTTAAAGTGGGTTTCTAGGACGCATATAATATCTGCTTTCTGTTTATGGCAATCATTGAGGAGTCTAGTTCTTTTTTCAGGAATATTCAGTCCCTTCGCGTTTATAGAGAGTAGCTTTAGCGACAGAAGAGAAGAGAAGAAAAAAGAAAGGAAAGAAAAAGAGGAAAGAAAGAGAGAAAAAAATAAAAAATAAGGGGGGGGGGGAAATGGGGGGAAGGGGGATGGGTCAGGGAGTTCCGGGAGTAGACCTAAATCTGAAGGTCCACTCTAATAATACAGTCCGGCAAGGTCAAAGGGTGCAATGGGTTACACCCCTTGTGTGGGGACAGTGTCTAGGCGAACCAAGATAGATTAGCCGAGGTAATATACTGGTAAAAGTCGTGAGGATCAATAGAGACCAATAAAATAGGCCCTACTGCACCCTAGAGATTCCTCTATGTATTAGATGTATGGGCACTATGGAGCGGCTATCTAAATATAGCATACATCGAGCTCAGGTTAAGGAATATTTAATGACACAGGGGGGGCCTTCCTGTTTACTTCAAGTTACGTAGTTCAATATGTATGTAGGGAGAGGTCGCTTGGATAGAGTGACATGGTTCTGCCACCTAAGGATAGATTTCAGTTGACAGACATTCTATGACTTCGACAGTTTAAACATCTATGTGACCCACATTCAAAGGACACTGTTAGGCATCCCTGAGCAAAATACAGATAAATAATCTCTGTTAACAAAAAAAAACTAACGGCATATGCAAGACATGCAACTTATAACACCAGCAGATCCACCCAATGATTATCATTTCCCCCATCTGCCTTGTTTATCTAAACCCTCCAACCTCCTGTCTTATTAACATTGTGAGAAAAAGCCCTAGGTCTCAAACTGGTAACAAGTTTATCCAATAACTTTCTCCCAGAGAACTAGCGATATCATGGTCAGTGATCACCAATTACATAGAAATTCAGCGTCTACCTAACCGTTTCTGGTACAGCTACAGGGAGATGTTACACTGCTAATAGTATCATAGATCACCCATTTTTTTTTGTCCTTTACCCTCCCTTAAGTTTTCATCAGAGAGGGAGAGATACCGCGCAGGGTACGTGTCCCTGCTCAGAACTCCGTCATCTTCTTCCTCAGAGATGACAACATCTTCCAAGGGTTTAAGGTAGATTATGTTTGTTTAGTAATAAGAGTGACCATACATATGAAACTCAAAGCGTAGGGCGTGACAGTAAGATCCATACCTGGAATAAACTTTCATTACCGTATAACCTTAGTAACTTCATAATGTAATCCAATGAAAATTAATCCAGGATGTAATAAGTATATCATTGACAGAAAATTAGTAAAGATATTATCTCCCACCCCCTCCCCTCACCAATGCCCCCCGGGGCGGCAAATATATTCAAGAAACACGCACAGAAACTGATGGACAAGTGCAGGTAACCAGAAAGAGCTGGCCCCTAGTGGTAGAGGCGTATACTACTGTAATTTAAGATTACTCAGAGTCAGTCATCCGAGAAAGCAGCACTTGTAGCACCATCTCTGCACAGGCTCATGAAGCAGGCCCCATATCCCAACAAAATTACTGACAACTAGATAACCGATTTAACTGGCAGGTAGTAGGCAAGATCATAATACTCAACTGAAAAGTCCCAGTATTGCTGAAGAACAAGTAGCCTTGGAGTTGGCATACTCTTCACTATACGTAGCTTCATGTTTACCTGCACTGGCAAAGAGAAACACAAAAAAAAAAAAAGGAAAGGTGGCTGAAACCCGGGGGGGGGGGCAGCCAACAAGCGGCGAGAGGGGAGCACAAACCCCCCCAAAAATCAAAAGTAAAAAAGTAAAAATAAAATAAAATAAAAAAAAGTGCAGTTTGTCAATATGTTCGTCGAAATGTTGTCGTCTTTGTCATCCAAGCCTGGATATGGTCTCAATATTAGCGTGTAAATTTGTTCAGAAGATGGAAAGTTCTCCAGCTTGCTTAAAAGTGGTTGCAGGCTACAAACAAAATCGTTGCGTTAGCATGGAGGTTCAGTGCTTAAGTGTCCATCTGATCAGGGTGATCCAAGCGGTCTCTGCGTCTCGGCGGGGACAAATCGGGACTTCCTCTTGCTGCACCTTCTCTGTTGCGTTGGGACGGGGAAGGTCTGCGACGTCGGTCACCCGTCCTCTGGGGTCTCGGATTGTAGGAACTGGTCACTTCGATCCAATTGTCATTTACCATGAAGGAACTGTACCAATCAGGGACATCCACAAGTGGAATATTCAGGGCTTCACAGAACGAACGAAGTTCATCTGGCGTGCGAAGCAGTGCCGTATGGCCTCTCCACGTAGCAGAGAGACAGAACGGAAACTTCCATCTATATGGGATGTTTCTGGATCTCAGCTGTTCTAGGAGCGGTCTCAGGGCTCTGCGCTGCTGTAAGGTGATGTTAGAGAGATCTTGATATAGTTTAACCTCGTTGCCGTTAAAAAGAATCCTATTTTTCTCTCTTGCCTTCTTAAGAATAGCTTCTTTTAGTGGAAAGTTCACTAGGCAGCATACAATATCTCTGGGAGGTTCATTGTCTCTTCCCCTAGGCCTGAGGGCCCTGTGAATTCTTTCAAATTCAATGGGGGAATCAGGGGGTCTTTCCAGAAGATCATTAAATATCTGTGTCGCAGTCTGTTCCACTGGGTTCTGATCGATGCTTTCAGGGACACCCCTAATTATAATGTTATGTCTCCTTCCGCGATTGTCCAGGTCTTCTAAATGGCGAGTAATATCTATTAGGTGGGACAGATGCAGGTCTGAGGATTTCTGGACCTGTTTAATGGCGTCTGCATGTCTTGCTGTGGATTGCTCCACTGCCCCCATACGTCCTGCTATATTCTGAATGTCTGTTTTAAGATCAGAAATGGCAGACTTGATGTCATGAGCCACTGCCTGGAGGTCAGCCAGGCATAGGGGCTGTGAGGGCTGGGGAGAATGAGTCATTTGTACTGGCTGGGCAGGCAGCCCTTGCACGCCATGAGGAGATCCATGTGAGTCATCCATGATGGGGCAGGAGCCTTCGAGTGGGATGTGTGGCTTAGGCAAGGCTGGGTCTGTGTGACCCTCTCCCCGTTTAAACATTGCGGGGATCGTATTAGAGCACATTGCCAGCGTCCCGCTGGACAGTGCTTGCGATCCACCGGCTGCAGGGTTGGAGCCGCCGGGCGGCGTGTGCAGTTTAGGCAAGCCCGCGGTCATGAGGCCTTCCCCATGTGAGGGT
The DNA here is from genome assembly GCA_029574335.1 of Rana kukunoris. Classification (NCBI taxonomy): domain Eukaryota; kingdom Metazoa; phylum Chordata; class Amphibia; order Anura; family Ranidae; genus Rana; species Rana kukunoris. The sequence goes on along the minus strand of CM056051.1, from coordinate 361,919,246 downwards.
CGGAGCATCGCGGGGATGATGTTCGTCTGCGGCTGGGCTGCGTCCTGTGATCCGCGGGAGGCGGAGGTGTTCCGATCCCCCTTACCCATCAGTGTAGCTGCTGTCCTGGGCTCGGTAGCTGATTTTAGCCGCTTCTATGTGCCGGAGGACGGGAGTCACACGTCCATCTTGGTCCGGAGTTAGGCCACGCCCCCCACTTTTTTCTACCAACATCTGTCTCTACGGGCAATTACATATGGTGCCATCAACTGGTCATTGAGGTACCCCCTCATATTAAGGTTGTATTTGTGGACACAGAGGGGTTTCTCCACAACACCAGTAAACGCTTATGGTGAACTGTGTCAAATGCTTTTGCAAAATACAGATAAACTGCGTCTACAGGCTTTCTTTTATCTAGATGGCAACTCACCCCCTCATAGAAGGTTAATAGATTGGTTTGGCAAGAACGATTCTTCATGAATCCATGCTGATTACTGCTGATGATACTGTTCTCATTACGAAAATGTCGTATATAGTCCCTTATCATCCCCTCCAAGAGCTTGCATACTATTTATGTTAGGCTAACTGGTCTGCAATTCCCAGGTATGTATTTTGGGCCCTTTTTAAATATTGATGTTACATTGGCTTTTCTCCAATCAGCTGGTACCATTTCGTCAGTAGACGGTCAGTAAAAATTAGAAACAATGGTCTGGCAATTACTTAACTGAGTTCCTTAAGTTTTCTGGGGTGCAAGCCATCTTGTCCCTGTGACTAATTATTAAAGAGGTAGTTCACCCGCCTAAAGAACACCCTTTAAAACAAAAAGGCTCAGTCTGGGTAAAAACAATCCGCTGGTTAAAAAAAAAAAAAATGCTCCCATACCTGTAATTCTGCTATTTCTAGAAAGGCACTTCCTGGTATAGGAGCTGCGGGGTTGGGCGTGTCGATCTGTTCATGTTCGGCTGCAATGCTTCCTGGGTTTACAGCGTCACGCTGCCCAGGAAATAATTCCAAACCCACTAACTCCAAATCGCGCGTTATTTCCGCTCGTCACATGACTCTGGAAGCAGACGCTGCGCCGTTGTCACAGTAACAGTTCAGTGTTGACGGCGCGGCTCGCCGTCAACACTGGGCATGCGCGGGATAGAGCGGTGAATGCTGGGAGTACAGCATTCGCCGCATCCCGGAAGAGACTGAGGTTGGGCTCAGACTGCCCGGAGCAAAGATGGAAACGTCCATCACGGTGTGATATAAAGTTTTGTTTTGGGGGAATTCTAAATGCTGGCGCCTACATTGCTGGGACGGGTGAGTACATTATTACATAGGTACCAAGCGGGAGAAAGGATTTTTTATTTTTTATTTTTTTTTGGCCGAACCACCCCTTTAAGTTTCCCAAGTCTAATTTTAATTCTGTCCTCTGTTAACCATGGAGGTGCTTCCTGTGATGTGTCATGAGGATAAACACTGCAGCTTTGGTTACTGAAGCCCCCTGATTCCCTTGTGAAGACTGAGGAGAAAAATAAATTCAATACCATTGCCATCTATTTAAGTATTACATTTTTATTTAAGTTTATAAAGGTTGTCAAGGTTGTCTGGTAATTTTTACCTCAATATGAGTGGTGATGTAGAGACCGTGAGAATGGCTGTACCTCTTGTATCTAGTGGAGTCAGATCGGGGCAATGTGATGTTTAGAGCTATGTACTTCTGCAGATTAACTGTCAAGCCCCATATGTTTGCAAAGCAATTGAGTGTCTGAGAAAGCTTAAGTGCAAAAGTAAAAGGGGATGACAAAAAAGATCATCATCTGTGAAGAGGCAGAGTTTGTGATAATGTCTGCCAATTTCTAGTCCTCTAATATTGGGATCAGATTGAATGAATTGGGCAAGCGGTTCTATGGTAAGTGAAAATGTGAGGGGAAATTAGGCATCCCTATCTAATGTTTCTACCCATAGTAAATGGGTCCAACCGATAACCGGCATATTTCAGGTATGCCTGGGGGTGTTATACAGGGAAGACACCCATTGTAGGAAGTTGGGGCCAAAGCCCCATCAACATGTAATGAAGGTAAGACCATGAAACAGTTTAAAAGGCCTTCCTAATACCCAAGCAGAGAAAGTAAGTAGGAATACACTGGGCATGGGCTGCCATGAATAGTAGGGTCACCCTACATATATTGTAACCAGCTTGGCAGAGGGGTATAAACCAAAACCTGATCTTCGTTAACCAATGATCCGATTAATGGGTTAATATGGATGGCTATTTTTTTTAGCTAAAATGTTGATATCCAGATTGAGGAGGGAGATGGTTCTATAATGAGACCATGCGGTGTCATCTATATGTGATTTAAGGATCATGAAAAAATTGCGGCAACCGTTTCTGGTGGGAAGGATTATTGGTTGAGTAAGGAATTAAATACGTTGATTAAAAGGAGAACTAGGAGGTCGTCAATTTTTTCTTTATATAAAGATGCTGAAAAATCATCTGGTTTAACGTGTCAGTTGGGGGCGGGGTCACCATACACATCAATGGTTAGCCCCGGCCTTTCTCCATGCGTCAGAGGAAGTGGGGTCACCCACGCATGTAATGGGTGGCCCCGCCCTCAGCTATAAAAGATCTGTCACACCAGGAGAGCGTCACTCGTTTGGGTGCCTCCTATGGAGGTGGTATAGTTCGTAGCTGCATATTTTTTTTTCAGATTGCTCCAGACTGGATTACATAGTTGAAACCGTTTTTTCTTTTTAATAAAGGACTTTGTTAAAGGGGGCTTCCAGATTCCGATAAACTCCCTCCCGCAGACCCCCAAAACCACCGAGCAAGGGTTGTGGGGATGAGGCCCTTGTCCCCACTAATATGGGGACATCCTCCCCATGTTGAGGGCATGTTGTCTGGTACGGTTCAGGAGGGGGGGCGCTTTCTCATCCCTCCTCTTTTCCTGCGGCCTGCCAGGTTGCATGCTCAGATAAGGGCCTGGCTATTAGAGCATAACCCAGATCTGATACACCCAGACCAAGTGGGATTTACACTGGGGAAAGAGGGGAGAGAAAACACACAGTGGGTGGTGAACACGATCTTCTTAGCACAAAAACAGAAGAAGCCAGTGATATTATTATCCAGTGACGCAGAAAAAGCCTTCTATCAAGTGGAATGGATGTTTTTAAAAGCGACATTACAACACATAGGATTAAGAGAAGGGATGTTGAGCTGGTTCTCGAACCTATACTCAGGACAGAGTGCGAGAGTTTAAATAGATGATAAAATATCCGAACCATTTCCTATTCGAAATTGAACAAGACAAGTCTGCCCACTGTCGCCTATTATTTTCATTTTGACAATAGAACCCTTTTTAAGGAACATACGGGCAAATTCGAACATTAGGGGGAAAACAACAAAAGGAAAAGAACAGAAATTGGCGGGCATATGCGGATGATCTAATTTTTTTTTATAATATCCCCGGTTATATCCCTACTGTCCTTACTGGCAGAAATAAGAGAATAAAGAAAATAAAGTTAACTATGGGAAATCAGAGGCAATGAGAATAGAAACCAATGCTGTATTACTGGATCAGATAACGACGCAATTTGACTTTAGATAGACAGACTCCCACATAAGCTACCTAGAAACTAATATAACAAGGAATTTAAATAAACTATTTGAAATTAACTATGTAGCACTGGCTACATGAATAAAACTAGACCTAGTGAGATGGGATAAGTAAATCTTTACATGGTTTGGACGGACAAATATATTAAAGATGAATGTGCTTCCAAGACTTGTATACTTAATACAGGCCCTATCAATCAAGATCCCCCAAAGTTTCTTAAGGGACCTGAGATCAAGATTTCTGAAATTTATATGGGCAGGGAAACCGGCGAGAGTACGGAGGACTATTTTGTCACTACCCAAAGGGGAAGGAGGGATCGGGTTTCTGGACCTAGTAAAATATCAGGAAGCATCCCACCTAGTCAGAATAGTGGAGTGGTGTGGGCGAAATAAGAAACCTTGGATAAAAACGGAGCAAGCAACGGTAAACATACCCCTGGAGGGCCTGGTATGGATTACAGAAGCTGAAAAAACAATAGAGGTAAAGAGACATCCAACGATAGGAGCCACCATGCAAACAATTAAAAACATCTTTGAAAAAACAAATATATCTAGGTATCCGAATCCGATGACTCTGATCCTGGGCACTAAGGCATTCCAACCAGGTGCGACAGATCAAAGATTTAACGCTCTGTGACAAAGGGGCATAAGCAGGATCATTCATTTTTCAGACAACATTTTTTATTTTATTTTTGCTGGAGGGAGGTGGGAGGGGCAGGCTAACACTGAGAAGAAAGTTAAAGAGGTAAAGAGGAAAAGAGAAGTTACACAGAACCAGGGAAGGACCGAGGAGAGGGGGGGAAAGATGGGAATGTAACAGTGTCTTTCTATCTGCCCTCTCCCTTTTTTGTTATAGTTGATATAAATTGACGATATAAAATGCGATAATCTGTAATGTGAAACTTTTTGGAAAGAAATAAAGAATTTATAAAAAAAGATAAGGGACTGGTATGGATTTTTGGGGGGAACCCCACACCATTTTTTTTTTTTTTGTGCTGGGTTCCCCTTAAAATCCACACCAGACCTGAAGGGCCTGATATGAAATTTGGGGGAACCCCCATGCATTTTTTTTATTTTTGTTCGGGGTTTCCTTTAATATTCATACCAGACTAAGGTTTTTTTTTTTTTCAATTACTTTTATCTGTATTGCTGGGACCTGACAATTCATTATAGCCGCGAGTATTTTTAAACTAATTAATTTTCTTTAGAAATGTAATTTTGTGCAGGGACTTTTCTAAGCACGGGAAACATGCACTACTTTGCAGGCATACTATAGACAACCCCCAGGTACGAAATTTAAAGGAATATTTCACTTTTATTGTTTCACTTTAAGCATTATTAAAATCACTGCTCCTGAAAAAATTGACTTTTTTGCATTGATACATGTCCCCTGGGTAGGACCGGGGTCCTCAAACACTTTTTTGGACAATAACTTGTGTATTATGGCGCGTACACATGACCGTTTTTCGGGTTGTAAAAAATTACGTTTTTTTTTATGTCATTAAAAACGATTGTGTGTGGGCTCCAGAGCATTTTTCACGATGTAAAAAATGGGAATAAAAAATTTAGAACATGCTCAAATTTTTCATGTCGTTTTTAACACTGTAAAAAATGGTCGTGTGTGGGCTTTAACGACGTGAAAGAACACGCATGCTCAGGAGCAAGTTATGAGACTTGTTCTTGTAAAACTAGTGTTCGTAATGGAGTAAGCACATTCATCACGCTGTAACAGACTGAAAAGCGCGAATCGTCTTTTACTAACACAAAATCAACAAAAGCAGCCCAAAGGGTAGCGCCATTGGAATGGAACTTCCCCTTTATAGTGCCGTTGTACGCGTTGTACGTCACCATGCTTTGCTAGAGCATTTTTTTCACGATTGTGTGTAGGCAAGGCCGTTTTAACGATCGGGTTGCAAAAAACATAGTTTTTCTAGACCATTAAAAACATAATTTTTTACAACCCGAAAAACGGTCGTGTGTACGCGGCATAAGCCTTTAAAATGAGCACTTTTGATTTTTCATGTTCGTGTCCCATAGACTTTAACAGTGTTTTTTGCCTATTCGCATGTTCTGCTCATCCCTACCAATGACATAATCGGTGCAGTATACAGTAGAGATCTCCTAAACGGTGCAAGTTTAGGAGATATTTACAGTAGCTTATTATAGGCTTACCTATAGGTACAAAAAAAAACACAGAGTTTACTTTCTCTTTAATATCCAGTTATATTGCATTCACAAATGTATCCAGCTCTTTCTTAAAACAATTTACCGAACTGAGTTGGACAGAACTAGTGCTGAGTAATTTTCACAGCTTTTTCTGTGAAGAAGCCCTTCAGTATGTGGATGTTAAATCTCTTTTGCACCAGATGTAAACAGCACACCCTTGTCCTTTGTAAGTATCTTAAAGTGAAAAAAAGAATTCTACAGTAGGTTTATTATATTATGTAAAGCTAAAATAAACTTATAAAGTTGGGTTGATTAACTAAAGGAATAGAGCATATTCACTTTCAAAGTGAATGTTCGATTAGCAAAGTAAAAATTGAAAGTGAACATGTGTAGCAATACCCCTGTAGGAGCTGTTGAGAATTGATTGGGTCTGCACTCTACCTGTCAACCCCAGAAAATTGTCTCAACACCCCCCCCCCCCCCCGGCCAACTGTATAACAGTATGATAATAGGACTCAATGGTAAAGAGAACCACAGCAACACCACACTGATATATATATATTTACCATCACCTTGGTACTCGTCTACTCACCGGCAGTTGCAAGAGATAGAGTCCCACACAAGATGTAACTTAACCAGTTGCAAAATGTTTACTTGAAAAGAATAGAACAATTGTTATACAAACAAAATTGACTGTGCACAGATCCCTGTAAAAAGTCATAGAAACGTAATCAATTCAAAGTTGTTCTATCACTGAACCCAACTACCATAACATGGCGTCAGATGTGAGTAAGTGTATAGTAGAGGAATTTACCAGTACTATGATGCCGGTATTGGAACACTTCCCCACCAAGTCCCACACACACCACCACAACAGAGCAGCAAATACAATGCAAATACTCACATCAGGCATTAAAAGTTCATGTGGCTAAATGGCTCCCTCTAGTGGACAGTTCGGCCTGGTACGTCTATCTATGTGGTAAATTTTGAAGACAGTAAAGTGATGGCTGTTCCTTTAGGCTCAATCCGTCTTCAGATAGCTCTGCTGGTGCACTTGATTGTAATCCAAATAATAGGTAAAGAAAGTGCCTGCTCATGGCTAAGAGTCCTCAGTTCCTGGTATGCTCTGTTCAGAACTCCCTTTCAGATCTCTCTACAAACAAGATGTTGCCGGGTCACAGAGCGGCCGCTCACAGAGTGTGGGTGGCTTCAAGTACTGTGAAGCGTGGGCCGGTCCCTCCCGGACTTGATTGGCAAGGCTGTCCACAAGGATCCTTCCGTCGCTCCGCGTGCCTGTTACTTCTGGTAATGACTGGTGCTTTCAGCGCCGTAATGCGTTCCATGCTGGAACGCATACGGCGCTCGCGCGATGACGTCATCGCCCGGCGCTGTGGTGCGTTCCAGCTTGGAACGCGGAAGTGCGCCGCTACTCACGGCGGTTTGCTTGAATTCAGTGTTGATGCACTGCAGCTGCCCACTGCCTATAAAGGCATTCATTTTCAATAGAAACGTTGTTTTATTATTGTTGGCCATAGCCGGCTGCGCTACAACCAATCTATAGCAACTAGTAATCTCTGGATTGCATCGCTCCCCATGCTGCAACACCGCTCCAGCTGCAACTACTACTTTAGAGCTGTTACATCTACTGCAACAGAGAGCTAATGCCGGGGACAACCTTGAGGCCTTCCTTGCTGAACACCTTACATCACGGAATCCCTACTTCCTACACTGAAGCCTGCAAACAGATAAGTAGCTCTTGTGTCACTTGTAGTGCCATAGGAAGATCTGTTGCTTATGTTCCATCTAATAGAATTGCTGTTATTTATTAGGCCTTTTTGCCTATCAACAAACTATTTTGGGATATACTGTTGTGCCTATAGCTCATTGCTAAGGAATATCTTAAAGGGACATTTACGTTCCAATTACCTCAGCTATAGCTGCCTCTCATATGCAACTATTGTTACCTGAGCTATATTTGCCTCTTATATGCAACTATTATTACCTGAGCTATAATTGCCACTCTTATCCAATTACTAGTTGTCGCTACAACTCTTATTTACTATGTGTACTCTCAATGTACCTATGCTAAAATTGCCTCCCAGATGCAACTATTAGTTGTCGCTACAACTCCTATTTACTACGTGTACTCTCAAAGTACCTGAGCTATAATTGCTTCTCATATGTAATTATTAGTTGTCTCAACAACGCCTATTTACTACGTGCTTGACATAAGTACTACGGGCCAGATTCTCAAAAGAATTACGCCGGCGTAATTCGAATTTCCCGCCGGCGTATCATTGTTTTCTATCCAGAAAATATGATATGCCGGATTTACGCTAAGATCCGACTGGCCTAATAATCTTATACTGTCGGATCTTAAATGTAATGTTACGCCGGCCGCTAGGTGGCGTTTACGTCGATTTCTCAATTGACTATGCAAATGAGCCTGATACGCCGATTCCCGAACGTTTTTGCGCCGCCTCGTCGTCGTTTACGTCATTTCCGTAAGCGTAAACGTACCCCTGCTATATGAGGGGTAAGTTTACGTAGGTCCGTCGTATGCCATGTTAAGTATGGCCTCGAGACAGCGTTGTCTTTTTCCGTCATTTACGTTGTTTTCCTAAGTCATTCGCGAATAGGGATTTGCGTAAATGACGCTCACGTCGGCTTCACTGACGTTTTCCGTCGTGAGCTGGAGCATGTGCACTGGGCTATTTTTACGGCCGGCGCATGCGCAGTTTGATCAAGATAATTTAAATACAAGCCGCCCCCTTTGAATTACGTGGCCTTACGCCAGGCCATTTACACTATGCCGCCACAAATTTACGGAGCAAGTGCTTCGAGAATACGTCACTTGCTCCGGTAAGTTGCGGCGGTGTAGTGTAAATGGCTTATGCTACGCCGCCGCGGATTCTACGAGAATCTGGCCCTACATGTTTACGGGCCTATGCCCTAAGTTGCAGAACTAAGTTCGCCTAAAGTTCGCCTAAACTTTTCTAAGCTAAGGGTTGACGTATTTCATACCTTCTCCATTAGTGGCCTAATCCACGACGTTATGTAATACTGATAATCACTTGCATACAGTTGTGCATTCAAATTTTTTAGTGCATGCTATAATTTTAAACGCTAAGCTCTTGTCGCATGTTGTAATGCGTCCAAGCTCAGTAGTTCAATGCCCATCTTTATGTGAGAGAGAGATGATGTAGAGAACCCCCAAACTCCTGATTGTGTGGAGTGACGTCTGGGGCCTAATACTGAATTCTCACATAGAGAAGAGCATTGAAATCCTTGCTACCACAGTTGTGGTTCACTCTCGCTCACCAGTGCCATCAAGCGATCCGCTCTCCAACTCTAGGCCCAGGCTCTAACAGTCCCAGGCACACTCACACAGGCCCCTTGCTAGTTGAAAGATGGCGTCCCGAGAGACCAAGTCCCAACCACACTACCTCTTTTATGTCCTCCCCCAGCAGGCTGTGCGATTGCCCATTGCATCCTGGTATCACAGTGGCATTGCGGGTTGGGTAGTCTCAAACCAACCCATGGAAATAGAGTCACTTCCTCCTTCACTACAATACCCACCATGCTTTGTTCCATGGTTTAACAGATCCAAAAAAAGGTTTAATGACATAACATAAAATGGGCACCAGAGGGATCCAACTCTTATTTAGGAACACAATGCAGTCCTTAAGGATACTTTTGCTAGTAAACCCTTGCTACACATGCTTTACTCCTTTAGTAAATCAGGATCATAATCTACCGAACACCTATATTTTCCACAGTCTGCCACTTATCTCCCCAACAATGACACAGACACAAAAAAAAAAAAACCCTACAGCTGTTTATACCTTCCACACTCTATCCAGAATAACAACAAAACAATTGTGGCTGGATTTCCACCTCATGACAATGCATATTGACTAGCATGCTGGCATACTGAGACATTCAAAAATGCATTAACAGTTAGTGCTTAAAGTCACAATTAATATGCCCTCTTTGTGTAACTTAAGTTTTATATTCATCTGAACTTGTCATCTTATTACAAGCAAAATACCAGTTTCTGCACCAACAATTTCCCACCATTCATCATTATTTTAATCAAAATTGTGTTGCTTGATTAGCAATTGAAACCTCGTTCTTAAATCAAAGTAAAGTGATTATCACTGCCAACTTTCAACAAGCAGATTTATTCTCTTTCACAAAAAATAAGTTGGTGGCCATAATTACAGACACTAACGCAGAAATAAACATTGTAGTAAATGCAGCCCTAACATTATGCATTTTTTGTTCCATTTAACCAGCGGGTTGAACAAAAGAAAATGCCTTAATTCCTCCATCCACCCATTCGATGTGATATTGTATTTTCTGATAGCAGGCAGATTTTCCTGCTGTCAGAATAAAATGATCAGTGTTGCTGCCTATAGTCATCCGGGCAAAACCAGACAGGCTGGTCTCTGATGAAACGGCTGAATTTCGATCCACGTATGGCCGGCTTAACACCCAGTTTTCTTGCAATTATTTTATGTATATGTAAAAAGCAATGGATAATGCTTTCTGCGTTTATTGTAATTTAGATTGTTCATAATTTTAGAGTGCACCTGTTTATAGACTACGGACAGTTAACCATTTACATATTCATAATAAGCAGTAAAAGAGCTTTACAAAAAGCCATCACTAACCTTTCTCACTGCTTGTAAAGTGAAGTAACTCATTCTCATTCTTGGTCACAATAAAAACTTTCAGTAGGTTTCTAATGGCTTAGACACACCTATTTGTTTACACTGGAGGGCTGGTAGCCTGCCAACATCTATTCTCATAAAAAAATAAATACGATTTGTGTGCCTTTTTTGTGACCTATGACAATGAATTTTTTCAGAAGGTATACTACCAACAAATTAGCAAATGTGACAATATGTGGGCACCAAGCAGGCAACGAGGACAATACGGAAGCAAGAAATGGGAAATAGTGGCAACATGTGAGGAAAAAAATGGGTAACTGTGAAAATGCATGGAAAATCACAAGTGGGAATAAAAGCTTTAGGTCAATACCAATAATGTTTTTAATGCTCACCAATATGATAAAAATGGTTTCCCTTACATTGGAGGTGGCCAGTGAGAATAATCTTCTTGACAATGGTAATCAGTGGAAAGTGACTTTTACATTGGTGGTCAGCAGGAAGAAGAATTCTGAATTTGATGGATAACTTCAACAGCCTTACTGCTCTATAGCTTGACTACATCCAAGCTCCAGGCCAATTTGTATTCTACTAGCTGGTATCTAATTAGTTTCAGTGTTGACTATTCAGCCCATCTGGTGTATCCAGTGCCCCACACTAGGTACAACACCGCCCATCACTTTTTCTCCTCTGTCAATGGTCACCAAGCCAAACAGAGAGAGCATATCTCCCCAGCTGACACACAGCACCATAGTCTATGCAAAACTCAAAAGAAAACAATCTTTGTTTGTAATAAGTTAAAATAACTTAATATATGTTGCCAAACTAAGCTTAACCACTTGCTTACTGGGCACATAAACCCCCTTCGTGCCCAGGCCAAATTTCAGCTTCCGACACTGCGTCGCTTTAACTGACATTTGCCCGATCGTGCGACGTAACTCCCAAACAAAATTGACGTCCTTTTTTCCCCACAAATAGAGCTTTATTTTGGTGGTATTTGATCACCTCTGCGTTTCTTTTTTTTTTTGCGCTATAAACAAAAAAAGAGCGACAATTTAAAAAATATATATATATATTTTTTACTTGTTGCTATAATAAATATCCCATTTAAAAAAAAAAAAATACTATTTTTTTTTCTCAGTTAAGGCCGATATGTATTTTTCGACGTATTTTTATATAAAAAAAAAAAAATCGCAATAAGTGACTGGTTTGCGCAATAGTTATAGCGCCTACAAAATGGGGAACAGAATTATTATTATTTTTTTATTATTTTTTTTAACAAGTAATGGCGGCAATCTGCGATTTTTATTGGGACTGCGATATTGCGGCGGACACATCGGACACTTTTCACACAAATTTGGCGCCATTCACATTTATACAGCGATCAGTGCTATAAAAATGCACTAATTACTGTATAAATGTGACTGGCAGTGGGCAGTGAAGGGGTTAACACCAGGGCAGTGATGGCGAACCTTGGCACCCCAGATGTTTTGGAACTACATTTCCCATGATGTTCATGCACTCTGCAGTGTAGTTGAGCATCATTGGAAATGTAGTTCCAAAACATCTGGGGTGCCCAGGTTCGCCATCACTGCACTAGGGGGTGAGGAAGGGGTTAAGTGTGTATCCTGGGTGTGTTCTGACTGTGTGGGGGGAGGGGGGTGACTGGGAGAGGTGACCGATGCTGTGTCCCTATGTACAAGGGACACAGATCGGTCTCCTCTCCTCTGACAGAACGTGGAGCTCTGTGTTTACACAAGAGCTCCACTTCCCTGCTGTCATCTGCTTGTGTTCCCGCCGATCGCGTGTACCCGACGGACGCCAGGTACACGCATCGGCATCCCAGTAATGCGCCGGAATAGTGTTTACCCGCTGCGCGCCAACCAGTGGCGCGCGCGGGTAATGCACTATAAATGACATCCAAAGACGTCAACTTGGCACTTGAGAGCCGCGCTGTGGACGTCTTTTGTCTATAGCGCGGATCTCAAGTGGTTACGACCCCTTTCATATGGGCACCTCTATCTTGCAGATTCCACTTGCTCAGAGGGGGGATCGCGCCGCTGATGCCGTTTAACAGGCGGACAACAGATCCCGTCCCCTCCGTTGTGCAGAGCAGACACGGACACAGTCCCGCTCTCCTCTATGAGGAAGTAGGGTGAAAACAGACCACCTGTCCGTTTTCATCGGATCCTATCCGATCTGATAGACAGATTAGAATCACCATCCGTCTGGATTTTGCGGGCAGGATCGGACTGCATAGCGGCAGGTGTCCGTGGACATGGAGGAGACTATAAAGTTTGATCAGGTCCACCTGAAAAACTGACAAGAGTACCTGATCAGAAAGCCTGTGTAAAAGGACCCTTAAGCACCCTCAACAGTGACTAGTTGTATTCCATTTGCTGTTGGCATTAGTAAATAGATATATTTATATGTTTTAAATATTATTTTTGCACTTTTTTTAGTTACTTTGTGGTTTCCATGCCTAGGAAAACTATGTCATACATCCCAGGACTCTTCAGGAGGGGATGAACTCTTTCTCAGCCAAGCACACCTTCCTGTCTGCATGTCTGAGCTAAGAGCAGGTGGATTCCAGGAGGTAAATGCTACATGAATCATCTGCCCTTACTTAAGATGGCCATGGTCAGAAATGCTAGTAGGTGTTTTTCAAAGTGATTGCTTAGCAAAATAAAGCATTGAGACATGGAAGGATGGGTGAGTTTCCTTTGAATATTAAAAAAAATGTAATAGCGTTTTTGGTTTGTGGTGCCCAGGTGCAGTGTAGTTCCACTTTAAAGTGAGGTTTTTAGAGTAAGCTCTTATTTTTTATTTATTTTTTAATAGCAAACATGTTTTACTTACCTGTTCTGTGCAAAGAAATTTCACAGATCGGCCCTGAACCTCCTCTTTTCAGGCTCCTCCTCCCTTCTGACTGCCCCCATGCAAGCTTGTTGCTATGGGGGCAACTCTGCAGTCTCAATCCCAAGCCTCGCTGCATGTGTTTATAGACACAGACAGCGTGGCCTGGCCCCACCGCCCGCTCCCTCTTCACAAGACCCAATATCTCCCACTGCCTCAGCAAAGCCTGTGAGTACGGGAAGAGAAACCAAAACCTCTACAAACAGGCACAGCCCTGGATCCAGTGAGGACTCAGGTAAGTTAAAGGGGGATGAGGGGGTCAATATTTTTACCTAATCATTTTTTTACCTTAACCACTTTAGCCCCGGACCATATTGCTGTCCAAAGACCAGAGCACTTTTTGTGATTCGGCACTGCGTCGCTTTAACTGACAATTGCGCGGTCGTGCGACGTGGCTCCCAAACAAAATTGACGTCCTTTTTTTTCCCCCAAATAGAGCTTTCTTTTGGTGGTATTTGATCATCTCCGCAGTTTTTATTTTTTGCGCTATAAACAAAAAATAGAGCGACTATTTTGAAAAAAATGCAATATTTTTTACTTTTTTCTGTAATAAATATCCCCCAAAAATATATAAAAAACTTTTTTTTCCTCAGTTTAGGCCGGTACGTATTCTTCTACATATTTTTCGTTAAAAAAATCGCAATTAGCGTTTATTGATTGGTTTGCGCAAAAGTTATAGCATTTACAAAATAGGGGGTAGTTTTATGGCATTTTAGTAATGGCGGCGATCAGCGTTTTTTTTCGGTACTGCAATATTATGGCGGACACATCGGACACTTTTGACACATTTTTGGGACCATTGGCATTTTTTTAGCGATCAATGCTATAAAAATGCATTGGATTACTATAAAAATGCCATTGGCAGTGAAGGGGTTAACACTAGGGGGCGGGGAAGGGGTTAAGTGTGTTCCTATTGGTGTTCTAACTGTATGGGGGGGTGGCCTCACTAGGGGAAATCACTAATCTTCTGTTCATACATTGTATGAACAGAAAATCAGCGTTTCCCTCGCTGACAGGAACGAAAGCTGTGTGTTTACACACACAGCTTCCGTTCCCCGCTCTGTAACGAGCGATCGCGTGTGCCCGGCGGCGATCGTGCCCGCCGGGCACGCGCACGGGACTCGTGGGCGAGCGGGGGGCGCCCACGCCCCCCCCTAGTGGCTGTCGAAAGGGGCGACGTAGAGCTACGGGTATAACTGCGGCGGCTGGTCGGCAAGCGGTTAAAGTAGAACTAACAGCAAAAGTTTTTTTTTTTTCATTTTGGATAGAGCAAGGGAGGGTTATAACCCCTGTCAGATTTTTTTTTTTCACCATCTGTGTCCCATTGCGGAGATTTCCCTTTCACATCCTGTTGTAGCCAAACTGGAAGTGAGAGAAAATTCCTGAAAATTAAGGCAATTCCCTGGGGACCCCCAGGTCACCAGAAGCCCCATTGACAGATTTTCCCTCTATTACTTTTTTGGGGAAAACCTAAAATGTGGGGTTTCTTTTATTTTCACTTTCAATGCCAATGGTAAATAGGACAAATAGAGAGGGTGAATCTCCTTAACGGGGGCACAGACAGCAATAAATACTGACGTATGTTCTAAACCCTCTTCATTCTATCCAAAACTAAAAAAAAAGTTTTGCCTTTAGTTATACTTTAAGGCAGGGAATGCAAAAAGGTAAACAATGTTTAGGCTTTAGAACCACTTTAATACTACTACTACTGTTAACTAACAAAAACTTTGTAATACATCTACTTTTCTAAAGTTTTTCCTATATTTCTTGATGTAGTTCTTGCTTCTAATTTAGGAAGAATTACAAATTTTAAAGGAAACTAACGAGTTATATGGATTTAAATGTTTACACTTTTACTTTCCTCTAAGAAAATCAATTAGTTTGTCACATAATTATGACCTATGGGCTACACAGATAAACTAAAACGCACTGGCTGATCAGTGTCCAAGTTTACAAACTCTTCAGCACAGGGTCAAACAAGCACATTCAAGTGAAGTTACTAATCCTGCCCCCAGACAAATCATTAGAGCGAGCCTGCCACCCCAGGGATTAGTTCAGAGTCACAGCTCAGCGGTAACATTGCGCTTCGCCAGACAGAGGGCACGAGAGGTTGTGCATTTATTCTCATTGTTGTAAAGGGGTCACTATGGTCAAATGATTTTAGCCACTAAACAACAAATCCCATAAATAAATAATCTATTATCCTTTTCCCATTGTACCAAATTATTTTTTAGTTTGTTTTTGTGCAACTGGACAACATTCAAATTGAATGCATGTTTGGAAGCCTCATGTAATTTTAAATTAACATTGGCTTCCAGAACTCACTGCTTGTCATTTCATTATGGCAAAATTACTCTTTTTGACTTGTCCTTCTGTAGTTTTTATTCTTCTGTTGTGAAAAAGAATCTTTTGAACTGTATAGAATACCTGGCTTGTCTCATAATCCAAGCATATGTTTTATATACAATTTTTTGACTGATAATATTTATGTTGTATATAAAGTTATTTAAACATCCACAATTAGGCCACTTGTTGTGTTGCAAGTGGTCCAGTCCTGTGGAATGTGAGCAATAATTGGGGTTATATATGTGTGGCCTCTAAACACACAGAATTTACACTTGTGTGTTGCCAAAATGCACAGTAGAATGCACGTTTGACCATGCATTACCACAACACTTGTTAAAACATATTCATGTGTGTTGCTGTGCTGTGCTATTACTTTTGCATGGTAGATCAACACACATATAGGGCCAGATTCAGGTAGATGGGAGCATCTTTGCTCTGGAGTAACGCTTCTCATTTACGTTACTCTGACGACCCTTTCAGCGCAAGTACTGTTATTCACATAGCAGTTGCGCGTAAACTTGCGCCAGAGTAACGATAATGCGCTGGCGTAACCCGACGCAAGTGGAAGTGGGTGTGATCATATGTAAATGATGGGCGGAGCCCAGCGGAGTGGCTTACGTTCAGCGCATCATCCACGGAGCATGCGCAGTGAGTGCGGCTCCACTCGCCCCCTTGTGCGCATGCTCACAACTTCCGTCGGCACCACTTCCCGGGAAACGTCAGCGCAATGCCTTCCGTTGGGCGCTTAAAAGCGCAGGCGGAAACGCCATTCCGGCGCAAAAGTATATCCGTTTCCCCCCACCCCAGGGAAGATACTTTTGTGCTGTGATGGCTGCTCCCGCTACCCCCAGAGAGAGGAGGAACCTGAACTTTAATTCACAGGAGGTCTCAGTGATCATATCCGCGATGGAGACTTATAATCATTTTCTCCATGGGAAAAAGAGCCGTAAGACCAGCCGGGAGAGGAAGCAGGGCATCCTGGACACCATTGCTGGCCGGGTCAATATTTTGGGGTACTCCACCCGGACTGCCTCTGACATTCAGAAGAAAATAAATGATCTGCGGCGCAAGGTCAGGGGCAAGGTGGCCACCATCAGGAGGCATTAGAGGGGCACAGGTGGTGGTCCCCCATGTCCGGTCACCCTGACCGAGGAGGAGGAGGTGGTCTCTCGCTGCCTGAAGAGGGAGCAGGTGGAGGGGGTCCCTGGCTATGACTCCATGGAGGAAGGCTCCAGGACAGGTAAGTGTTTTTTATCCCCTATTTGATGTGTTGCATTTGGGGGGGGGGGTACATGTGCCAAGTGTGTGGGACCACCAACATTTGTCTGCTTTGTGTCATCCACAGATGACGGAGCTGGGCCATCATCTGTCAGCGTCCATTCCACCCCATCCCCCCAACACCATCGTGTGCCCGAGCCCCTGGGTGGTGAAGACACCGAGGTGGAGGAGGAGAGTGGCCACACCACACCTGCCGAGGTGGTTGTGGAGGATCCTGCTGTGGCAGAGCAGGACTTTTCTTTAGTTTTGGAGGTCTCCTCCCCTTCTCCTGGGCCGTCTGTCATCCCCTCCCCCATCCTTGGAAGCCCCTCAAGGGCGACTCCACCCCCCCGGGGACAACCATCTTCTGGCCCCAGGAAGGCGACCCAGAAGACCAGGGGGGTGTCGGATGTTGTCCAGGGCCAGTTGGCGAGGGATCACGCCAGACAGACTCAACAAATGGGGGAACTAGTTGGGCACTTAGAGAAAGTGGCTGACAGCCTGGGCTCCGTTGCCCAGATAAACAACGCAGTGCAGGATGTGAGTTGCAACTGCGCTGCAGTGGTGACCAGTTTGGGGGAGGTGCAGGGGGATATTAGGCACCTCACTGCAGCCGTCCAGGCCAACACTGCTGCCATCCATGGGAACAGTGCTGCCATCCGGGACCAGGGGAGGCTGAGTCGGCGGGCCCAGCACTACCAAGTGACCCGGCAGCTCAGGATGCAGGCCCAGCAGCTGAGGATGCAGGGCCAGACAAACAATTTGCTCGGCCGGATAGCCATGGCCTTGGAGGGCATGCAGGCCACACCTGTCAGGAGTGGCCCACCCGGGGATCAGCCACCTCCAGAAGCCCCCCCACCCCCACCCACTCCATCCAGGCAGCTGAGGAGCCAGAGAGGTTCGGCAAGAAGGAGCCCCCGGCATCCCCGATGATTTGTTTTTTATTTTATTTGGATTTATACTCAGGTTATGAGATTTTTATTTTATTTGGATTTATACTCAGGTTATGAGATTTTTATTTTTGATTCTGCACACGTTGCAGTGTGAATGGTGTGTGAATGTGAGAGGGTGGCACTCCTGACAGTAAGGGGTGTCACCCTCGGCCGTGGTGGTGAAGTTAACCTCACGGCTGTATGAATGACGTGTGAAAGGTGTATGAATGGACAGTGACATCATTGGGGCCTTGACGCTGGCGTTGCTGCTCCCAAGTCCTACATGCTGGACTTGGGCTAATCCAATGCGATGTGCATGTGGTGTGTGTGATCTAGGGACATCAGTGGTGTACACGCGTGCATTGTCTGTGTGCTTAATGTTTTGGTTTAGTGTCCAAAGATGCCTATGGCGAGGACCCTCCTGACTGCTCTTCCATCAGCAGACTGGTTCTCCTCTGGCAGGGGGGTATTGTCTGGTTGGGGGGTCAGGTCATCACGTATGTCAATCTGCAGGCCTTTTCTCATAGCAAAGTTGTGCAGAATGCAACATGCACCGATGATCTGACACACAAAGGTAGGGGAATACAATAGGGTCCCCCCGGACTTATCCAGGCAGCGGAAACGGGACTTCAGGAGCCCGAATGTTTGCTCCACCACTGCACGGGTTTTGATGTGTGCTTCATTGTATTTTCTCTCTCCTCTGGTTTGGGGGTTCCGGAAAGGAGTCATTAGATGGGGTCCCAGTGCATATGCAGAGTCACCTGTAAGGGAAAAGACAGGAGGATGTTAGTCATGCATGTGCGACTTCTGTTGTTCATCACGGGAGGGGATAGTCATGCCTGCCACCCATGTCACTCACCAACCAGCCAGCTGTCCCCATACATGTTCTGTTCGAATTCTGCTGGGATGGGACTCTGATTGTATATGAAGCTGTCATGGCTGGACCCGGGGTGTTTGGCACGGACGTGCCATATGAGGCGTTGGGCATCGGCTATCACCTGTACGTTGATGGAATGCCAATGCTTCCGATTGCGGTATATGTGCTCTGTGGCACTGGGGGGCTGGAGTGCCACATGTGTGCAATCAATGGCCCCCACA
The DNA here is from genome assembly GCA_029574335.1 of Rana kukunoris. Classification (NCBI taxonomy): domain Eukaryota; kingdom Metazoa; phylum Chordata; class Amphibia; order Anura; family Ranidae; genus Rana; species Rana kukunoris. The sequence continues at coordinate 361,900,278 of CM056051.1, read as the reverse complement.
GTGCGTGGGAATCTGGCAATGTTGTAGAAATCTGTCATTGCCTTCAGCCGCAGGTCCTCAGTGGTTGGTCTGATGAACTGGTTGGACATGCGTCTGAGGATTGCGGGGACAACCTGGTGCACACATCTGCTCATGGAGGATTGTGACATCCCAGCCACCACTCCACTTGTACGCTGGAATGATCCACTTGCTAGGAAATGAAGTGTTGCCAGTACCTTCACCAGTGGCTGCACTGCTTGTGAGCGGTGTGTCTTGCTGGTGATGTCATCCTGCAGGGTTTTGGTTAGTTCAAGTATTGCATCAGGGCTGAATCTGAAGAGGCGATACACCTCCTCATCCCCCATGCCAAAGAGGCTCATGCGCGTGCGGTATATCCTCTCACGTGCCCGCCTCCTTCGTTCCGGGGGACCCATCAGTAGTTCTAGGACCACGATTGCCCCTGGCATGTTGGCACACAGAGGTGTTGTCCTTGCAAGTGTGGGTGCTTAGCTTGCTAGTTTCGTCGGTAACGCTGCTGTAGCTGCTCTCCTGCTGACCTGTGACCGTCTGGAGTAAAGATAAAGCAGCCTTTTGTAGAAATAACTTTGCGCCGGACGGACGAGATACGCGCGGCGCATGTAGCCGGCGTATGGTGCCAATCCGTTCGTGAATTGGGAAATCTCCCTCATTTGCATATTTGCAGGGGAAATCAATAGGCGCGACTGATGCGCCAAGCGAAATTAAGCGCTGACGATACTCTGGCGTCGGAACGTTCCGCCGGTCGGAAATAGCCCGTTATTGGGCGCATCTAGTTTGGTGGGTACGGCCACATAGAAACGACGGCGCATCTTCACAGTTACGCGGCGCATATCGAATTACTCCAGCGCAAGTGTTGCTGAATCTGGCCCATACAGTGTAAAAACACTGCCCTATGTGGGAGTGTCCATATCCATATTTAATGTTTGACGCTAAACTGTAGTCAGCCTGGTCTTTGTTTATGTTATCTATATTCACTGGGCTTCTCCTAATCCCAGGGCGTTGATTATTTATGCCTGCTGCTGTTAAATGTCCTCCAGTAATTAGTAAGCAGGTTGGAATGGGCTAGTTAGCTGCTGTCCAACAGGGTGGGAAAAGGTTAACCCAGTCCCAGTGCTTTACCTGAGCTCTGCCAGTGTCTCCATGTGCTGTAAATAAAAAAAAAGGGGGGGGGGGTTCAAGCCTCAGCATGTGATTGATTTCCAGCTGCTTACAGAAGAATAGAGAAGGGGGATTGCAGGAACCTGCAGTCCCCACTAAAGACACAGACAGCGTGACCTCCAGCTGCTGCTTTTGCCAGGGCTCTCTGCTTCTCTGGGAGTACCTGCTTCTGCCAGTTACCTATGTCCTGAAGCCTTCCATAGGTAGGGGAATTGCAGTCCTCCTGAAGACACCAGCATGGCCTCTACCTTTGCAAGTATGCCAGGGCAGCACACTCTGAGTTAGGGATTAGTGATTTAAGATTTTTTTGTTTCTTGTGCATGTGTACTTTGTCATGTTTGCACCTTTTTCTAAGTAAAGCAAAGCTCGCCCCTTTGCCTTTTGTCTGGTCTGAAGTTATTAAAGGACTGTAATGCAAGTAACCGGCACACACTTAAAAGACTTCAGCTTTGGGTCACTGGGCACATTGGAGTATGAAGACAGAACTTAAAGAGGCATTGTATTGCAGTACTACATATGGTTGCCATGGACAATAGAAGTTTATGGTCAGTCAAAGTAGCATGTCAGTAGTGTTTATGTGTTACAGGTGGGACAGTCTCTTGCCAGGAGGAGATGTTGTTGGTCTCCCATAGCAACGGGAGCGGATCGGCACCACCGAGGTCCCTATCCTGTACAGAGGTATGGAAGTTCAAAAGTTAAGTTAAGTGCACGTATGGGGCCCACGCTAGGTGGCAAACAATGGACAAGTGGATGTGGACATAAGCTTAGCATGCCCCTCCTAAGTGCAAGCTACAGTGAAATGTGTACATTGACATGGTGCCCTGAGAATTAAGTAGAGTACAGTTGTTGTTCAAGTGTACACGGTAAGCGTACATCTCTGAGGCCCACCTTAAGGTTGAGTATTCCCATGACGGTCTCAGTCTTGTCAGAGGGCATTGATGGAAAACGGCACAGAGCAAAAGGTACAACTGATTGTGGTAATGCTTAATGCATCAAGAGAGTTCACTAGCGTTCGTTCACATTTGTCATCTCCCGGGTTGTGAGCTCAAGTAAAGGTACCCCATGTATTAGTAGAATGGGAACAGAAGAAAACTCCCCTTGAAACTTGACCTTTAAGGCCACCGGTTTTGCTGGAAGCAGCTTAGTGCTGTCTTCCTCATGTCACATCACTCTGGCATTAGTGGACTGGACCATGTGCATCTCCCAGTGGGGAAAACCAAGCTGAAACGCATGCTTAGTTCTGCAAGAAGGTGCCATTTCTATTGCACCTGACCGCCTGTTTCCCCACCATGGTGGCTTTATAAGTCACTGGGGTACACCATCCGGACCGACTCTCCACCACAGTGGCTGTTCTGGCCCCTCAATCTGTCTGCTTTTGAAAAGTCTGGAGGCAACTGGTGAGTCATTATTATATTATGGCGCATTTGTCCTTTTATTTACTACATTACATATACTTCTAATCTATTCTAGTCCAGTCTTTTTATGCATGTTATTGCTTGGCCATCATATTTAGTGTGTTCTATTTGGACCCCTTATTTTATGCTACAGCCTATCTATATCCAGTTTTCAATTATCATTTCCTTTAACTTGTAAATCCCCTTTTTGGCTTTACATTTCCTTAACCTCCCTGGCGGTATGATTCTTTCAGATTTTAGGTGCTTAAAGCGGTACCATTATTTGCAAGGGAATTTGGCGTTTTATACTGTAGGCTTGTAATTCTTAGGAATAACTCACTGAAATCTATCCAAACAAGAGTCTAATAGGCATCCCGGGTATGATTTTTATTTTATTTTTATTAAAAATTATAATATAATAAATAATTATAAAAAATTATAACAAATAATATAATTATAGTAAAAATTATTCAATAATGTAATCAAATCAAAATCACTGAAATTTGCTCAGTTGCAGAATTTTTGCTGTCATTATTTTTTTTTTTTTATGACGAATTTCCCCACAAATCGCTATCGCTAAATTCTGCAAGTGATTCTGATTTATTATCGCTGTTTTTTAGCTGCTCTAAAACAATTTTTGCCATAAAGGGACACTTTTGGTTGCTATGGGCAATCTACAGTTTGCAGGGAGAAAACAGTTTTTATTATATAAAATGACATGTAGTGTACAGGGCAGACCACTAGGGACATGGGGGTGTGTATTTTTTACATACAGTACTGTAATCTATAAGATTACAGTGTACTGTATGTATAGTGTTTGTTTACATTTTTGAATTTGGCGCCGTTCCCCCCCCTACGTCGCGACGCTCGCAGGGAAGGGAATCGGCGGTACACACAGCATCAGGCGGACATCCGGCCGCCGTGTACTGCGGAGATTCATCGCTGGATCGCAGAGAAAGGGTAAGTAAACTTTTTTCTGCATCCAGCGAGGCAAGTCCGTGTGTGGCACGGGGTTACCGATCTTAGCTTAAAAATCTCACCCCGTGCCACACACGGGAAGACCGCCAGGGAGGTTAATCAGCATTTCCATTATGTTGTATGGCATACTTTATTATCTATAGGAAAATTGAATGTGATAAGTAACCAACCATGACCGCAATTCAAATTGTTTTGCACTCTAAAGGCCCATACACACGGTAGGACATCCAACAAAATTTCCCTTGGATTTTTGTCCTAATTGATTTGTCCGATCACACCCATAGCATACACACGCTCGGACTTTTCTGCAAACTTTTCTAAAACTTTTCCATCATCACGTGGTTTTTCTGCTCTTTACTGCCACCCTTTGGTTAACTTCTGCTATTGTTGGTTGATTTTAACATTGGTTCTGAGCATGCGCATTTGTAATTTTTTCAAAAGTCCGATGGTTTGCTGTACACACGATCGGATTTTGCACCATCGGACTTTTGTTGCCTGAAAGTTGGTCCGTTCGCAGACCCAACTTTTTGTCCGATGAAAGCCAAAAAAGTTGGTCCGATGGAACGTACACACGGTCGGACAAATGCGAAAAGTGTCGGATTTTGATGTTGGTTGGGCAAAAGTCCGACCGTGTGTACGGGGCTTTAGACCCCATACACACTACTACATTTTTTTCAGATTTTTGTCTACCCAAACCATATAATAGCAGAAAATTGAATAGTGTGTATGGGGCTTTATGCTGATAAGCATGTCTAATTCTTTTTTACATTAGTCCACCTCCCACTGGCCATGGTAGGTCTCTTATTCCCCAGTGTGCTTTCCCTGGTGGTCCTTGTTTGATCTCTCTGGCGAGGATTGCAGATTTGCCATCACTCCCTGGCATCAAGATGGACACCACTGTTGGCTGCTGTTGAATAATGTATTTATATACAACATGTAAGTGTAATAGGTACCTCTATACTAATTACCTGGGAGCTTTATCTGTTATAATAACTATGCACTTATGTTTTAATGTATGTTTTTTCATAGAAGTAACTTTGTTCTACTAATATACACCCATGAAGAAATAAAGAATATGTTTCTTAAATGTGTCAGATGATCCTGTTTTTATTTGGTCTCAGTATATGTAACAACACTTTCCTTGATATTGTAGAACTTTTGTTGCATGTACTTCATGGTTTTGTATACTGTATTGTAAATGCACCAACCAATACACCAGCTGCCTTTCTAGTTTTATCTAGGGGGGTTTCCTTCTGTATCTGTATCATTTTGAGATGTTGGCCTAACCCCTTTCTCCCTGACCCGATTCCTTCCTTCCAATACAAATTTGTGAGGAGAATGAACTTGATACAAGAACCCACCCTGGGGATAGTCCTCATATATGATCCAGACATGGCACCCAACTAGGATGGAAATGGACCTGGGGTCCTAGTAGATGACAGGCTCAGCAATGGCATGCAATGCCAAGCTGCTACTAACAAAGCAAACAGAATATTGGCATGTATTAAAAAGAGAATTAACTCCAGAGATAAAACAATAATTCTCCCAATCTACAAGACTCTGGTCCAGCCGCATCTTGAGTATGCTTTCCAGTTCTGGGCACCAGTCCTTAGGAAGGATGTGCTGGAACTGGAGAGAGTCCAGAGAAGGGCAACAAAACTAATAAAGGGTCTGGAGGACATTGGTTATGAGGAAAGGTTATAAGCACTGAACTTGTTCTCTCTGGAGAAGAGACACGTGAGAGGGGATATGATTTCAATGTACAAATATCGTAGTGGTGACCCCACAATAAGGATAAAACTTTTCTGCGTAAGGGAATTTAATAAGACATGCAGCCATTCACTAAAATTAGAAGAAAAATCGGTTTAACCTTAAGCTGCGTACAGCCTTACTGTAAGGCTGCGTACACGCGATCGGTCCAAACCGATGAAAATGGACTGAAGTCCAGTTTCATCGGTCCAAATCGACCGTGTGTACGGCCCATCGGTCCATCGTCCTCCAGGCCAAAGTTTTAAAACTTGCTTTGAAATCGGACTGATGGACACCTGACCATCGGTCCAAACCGATGGTTAGTATGCAAAAGCACCGGTTCAAAAACCCGCGCATGCTCAGAATCAAGTTGACGCATGCTTGGAAGCATTGAACTTCATTTCTTTCAGCACATCGTTGTGTTTTACCTCACCGCGTTCTGACACGATTGTTTTTTTAAACTGATGGCGTGTACGCACATCAGACCATCAGACCATCAGTCTGTGAACCGATGAAAACGGTCCGTCGGACCATTCTCATCAGGTTAGACCGATCGTGTGTTTGCGGCCTTAGAGCGGTTAGGATGTAGAATTCCCTTCCACAGGCAGTGGTTTCAGCGGAGATCATCGATGATTTCAAAAAAATATTAGATAAGTACCTGAACTACCACAACATACAGGGATATACAATGTAATACGTACATAAAATCACACACAGAGGGTGGTCTTGATGGACTTGTGTCTTTATTTTAACCTCTCCTACTATGTAACTATGTAACTAGTTAATGGGGAATGTGGAGGAAGATCCACCATTACAAACATGTTACCTCTCTTACATTTTCTCCTGCATATGCGCAGTTCCAAAGCTGGCTTGCAACATATTTTTATAGGTGGCCCCTATACGAAATGGATATTTATGGACAGCTTGTAAATTTACGGACAGTTGGCAACCCTGGTGCTACCTTGTTGTGTACGTGGCATATGTATTGTTGTATAGATGACGCAGATTGTTGCAGCATATTTATCTTACAGCCTACTGTATACTACGAAAATCAATGCACCACCTTTGGTATGCTGCAAAAATATTTACTGTATGTCATCTACATTACTATATATTATAAAATATTTTTTTAACACACCCCTAAATGTGTATATCAGAAGCAGTGGCCCCCGCAGTCACACAGAGTACCGTGGTGATAAGAGTCACTCTATTCTGACACAGTACCTTGTTTAAAAGCACTGCATGACATCTCCCCAGCAAGCAAGTCCTCTCAATGTCCCACGTACCCTGGCCCAGATTCACAGAGCAATTACGCCTGTCTAACTGGTGTTAGACAGGAGTAATTTCAAATTTCGCGCGCCGTATCACTAGTTTGAATCCTCAAACCATGATACGGCGGCTTCGGGCTTCGATCCGAGAGGCTTACGTCTTCGTAAGCCTTCGGATCTACGCTGCGATATTTTTGCGGCCGCTGGGAGGAGTCCGCGTCGTTTTCAGTGTCGGGATATGCAAATGACTTTTTACGGCGATCCACGAAGATACGAGTGGTCTTCGCAATCGCTTACGTCATTTTTTTGCTACGTACTGTTAGACCAGCTATTTGCTGGTCTAACGGTGCGTAGCCCATGTTAAGTATGGCCGTCGTTCCCGCGTCGAATTTAATATATATATTTTTTTTTTTACGTAACTCGTTCGGGAATAGGAATGTCCGTAAATGACGCTACTCAAACAACGAATGACGTAACGACGTGATTTCGCAGTTCCATCGCTGTGGGAACGCGCCTATTTTAAATGCTTCACGCCCCCTACTCGCGTAGATGGCTTGCGCCGGGAGAAATACACTACGCCGCCGTAGTTTACTGGACAAAATCTACCGGGATTCCACGTAGAGCCAGGTAAAATACGGCGGTGTAGTGTATTTCTGATACTCTACGCGAATCTAATTGTATGTGAATCTGGGCCCCTGTGTCTAATGAATGATCTCATTGCATGCCAGGGTAGGTGTAGACAAGCAGCAAACAACCATCTTTTAGTGGCTAAATCCTGCTAAAAATTGCCGAATAAATAGTAAAGAGCCAAGAAATGTCAGCAGGCACCCTCAGGCAAGGCCAAGGAGGCCTAGTGGAAAATTTGGCTTTAGCAACAGACACAGATGGCAATAAAATAATGGTGAGTGCGGGACACATTAAAGCACGGAGGAAGGAAGCACGGAGTGAAACACTGGATATATATATTAAGTTTGACACGAAGCACGCAGCACTTTGCATGGACTATTAATATTTATTCAGCAGCTTAAAATTAAACGGACAATATTAATCACCTATTTAATTGATCTGGTCATATACCATTTATTTCATTATTTCTATTTAATTTTTATTTAATTTATGTGTATACATTACTGCACTTTAATTATTTACATATACTATATGTCTTTTATTGTACTTGAAGAATTAGCACTATGGGTGTACACAGGAGTGGAGATATAGCACCCCATAATTCACAGTTTATTTATTTATTTTTCATCAATTCTTACCAGAAGGCGCCATCACCTACTAACCTCCTTCTACTTAATTCATACTCCACCTAGGTGGGGTACATATGTAGGGGCAGCCACTGCAGTCTATCAATTCAGATCTCCATATATATATTTTAGATTTTGTACCATATTGCAATTCTGCATTCCGCAGTCCAAACATCTACTATCCCTCTTATAACATATATTTTTTAAGCTCATTTCTGTGGAGCGGATTCACATTTCCTTCTAATAAAATAATGACCAAAGTCTCTGTCCACTCTGTCCAAATCAAATAAAATGTTTAAGTTGAAGTTGGCTTTAAAACACTTTGGTATTTATTTCTGCACAACCCAGGTAAAAGAGATACTTGCAAAATCTCCTCTAGTAACAAAACACAACAATGCTCCTCACAAGGTGGTTTGACCGTTAAACCAATTTGGGATTCATGATCAATCACAGACTCCATTCCTATTCCTGTAGATTCAGCTGTCATTTCTAAATATTTTAGATGCCTCCAACAGTAAGTAAATTAGTAATTGTGCTGACATTTTCATTCACCTGCAATCACTGTATGATTAAATGGCAATAAAGGGCAAGTGTGGCTACTGAATTTTATGTGTATCAGTGAAAAAAGACAGATGTGCAGTAACAGGAATAGCACAAGTAGCAACAAATAAAGAGCCAGGCAAGGGCAGGGCAAGTGTGGCCCCAGTTTGGCAATGCTCATTTTGTTCACTCTCACTACACCAATTAAAGCCTTATAATGTATACATGCATCTATATATACTGTATATATATAGATATGTCTATATCTATCTATATCTATCTATCTATCTATCTATCTATCTATCTATCTATCTATCTATCTATCTATCTATCTATATATATATATATATATATATATATATATATATATATATACACATATACATATACATATATAGATAGATAGATAGATAGATAGATAGATAGATAGATAGATAGATATATCTACACTGTTCCAAACAATTAAAGAAACACTTTAAAAACATATCAGATCTCAACAGGCAAAAATCTCATGCTGGATATCTATACTGTTATGGACTGGGTAATGTGTTAGGAAGAAAAGGGTGGCACGTCATTTGATGGAAATGAAAATTATCCACTTACAGAGGGCTGAATTCAAAGACACCCCGAAAATCAGAGTGAAAATATTATGCAGCAAGCTAGTCCATTTTGCTGACAACTCAAAATGGTCCTCAGTAGTTTGTATGGCCCACAAGTGCTTATATGCATGCCTGACAACATCAGAATATGCTCCTAATGAGACGATGGATGGTGTCATGGGGTATTTCTTCCCAGATCTGGACCAGAGCATTACTGAGATCCTGAACAGACTGAGGTGCAACCTGGTGGCACTGGATGGACCGAAACATAATGTCCCAGAGGTGTGCTTTTGGATGTAGGTCCGGGGAGCGTGGGGGCCATTCAATGGTATCCATTTTTTCATCCTCCAGGAACTGGCTGCATGCTCTCACCACATGAGGCTGGGCATTTTCCAACACCAAGAGGAACTCAGAACCCACTGCACCAGCGTAGGGTCTGACAATGGGCCAAGGATTTCATCCCGATACCTAATGGCAGTCAGGGTGCCATTGTGTAGCCTGTAGAGATCTGTGTGTCCCTCCATGGATATGCCTCCCCAGACCATCACTGACCCACCACCAAACCGTTGATGCTGAACAATGTTACAGGCAGCATAAAGTTCTCCGCGGCTTCTCCAGACCCTTCTATGTCTGTCACATATGCTCAGGGTGAACCTGCTCTCAACTGTGAAAAGCATGGGACACCAGTAGCAGACCTGCCAATTCTGGTGTTTAATGGAAAATGCCAATCGAGCTCCACAGTGTCTGGCAGAAAGCACAGAGAACACTAGAAGACGTCGGACCCTCAGGCCACCCCCATGAGGTCTGTTTCTGATTGGTCAGAGACATTCACACCAGTGGCCTGCTGGAGGTCATTTTGTAGGGCTCTGGCAGTGCTCATTCTGTTCCTCCTTGCACAAAGGAGCAGATACCAGTCCTGCTGATGGGTTAAGGACCTTCTACGGCTCTGTCCAGCTCTCCCAGGATAACTGCCTGTCTCCTGGAATCTCCTCCATGTTCTTGAGACTGTGTTGAGAGACACGGCAAACCTTATGGCAATGACACGTATTGATGTGCCATCCTGGAGGAGTTGACCTGCCTGTGCAAACTTTATAGGGTCCAAGCATTTCCTTGTGCATTTCCTTGTGCTACCAGTAGTGCAAGACTAGTGAAAAACAGTAGAAAAGATCAGTAGGGGAAAAAATGTCAGACACCTCCACCTGACATTTCTGTTTTGGAGGTCGTTTCATTGTTGCTCATCTAGTGCACCTGTTGTTAATTTCAATTAACAGCAAAGCAGCTGAAACTGATTAACAACCCTCTCTATATAGACCCCTCCCCCTCTGCTACTTAACTGTCTTTAGATACTAAACCCACACGAAAATGGAATAGAACAAAAAAGTTGGATTAAACTCAAAATTTTAAATGTAATATATTGCAGTTTACAAATCATTAGATGTGGTGGCTGCATTGATTTTATTTTTTAGTCTTTTACCCTCTATTTATACCAGGTGATCTGGACAGTGATACACCTCCTGTATTAGAGTGCCACTCTGGACACCTTTAGACAGCAGCATTGTCAGTCTTGGGGGAGGATAGTGTTAGCTGTACTAGCAGATTTAGATATATTTTAGATACACTAACAAATTGAAGTCCCAGGCCACACTTTATAAGTAGTTACAGCAAAAAAAAAAAATGTATTATTCCTTTTGGATTAATTTTTTTTACATAAATAAAAGCTGATCATTGTAAGCACTGTTGTAAGTAATAAATTGATTTCCTTATCCTTTTAAATGCTACATCTACAGGACAGCGTGATCTGTTGAATAACAAGAGACTTACTGGCAGTGGCAAGATCACCAGATAAAAATAGAAGAAAGAAAGGCTAAAAAGAATTGGTAAGCTGCAATATAATAAATGTTTGCTTTTAGGCTTAAAATGGTTCCAAAGCCTGAAGGTGTTTTTTTTTTAGCTTAAGGCTGAGTTCACATCTAAGATGGATGTGGCTCGCAGCAGAGGTCTGGTGCTTCCCTGTTCTTCGTTTCAGGGACGAATCAGGGACACATTTTTGCCCTAAAACTGAGCCAAAGACACACAGGACTCTTGTAGAAGCTGCTCCATAGAGAGCTGGTCGCAATCTTCTGTCATGCGAATTGGATGAGGGGAAACCCTGAGAACCATGTGGTAGGCAGTGTTTGATCGTTTGTTCTCAGTCTTGGAGCTGGCAAGGGACATATGGAGCATTAGACCTAGGTAAGTAGGATTCTAAAAAAAATAATAATATGTACTTCTCTTTTAATATATTAATTCAGTATTCAGTTCCACTTCTCAGCCTCCACTTATACTTACCTGATCCTGAATCCATTGATGTGCACGAGAGCATAGGCCATCTTTGTTCTCTTCCTGCTCATTGGCTTCCGCTGCTGTCAATAACAGCCAGTGAGGATGGAGCAGCTGTCTTTTGGACACACAGAGTAGGGCTCGAGATCGAGCGTGCACAAGTGCCTCATAGCATTTGGACCATTCAGAGGGGAGGAGGAGCCAAGATCTCCACTGAGATCTGTGCTGATTTGTGCAAAATCTCATAATATATGTGGTGAAAACAAATATAGAAACAAAAAAGTGCTTTTTATTATGGTCAAAGCAGACCAGACCTGTGATGGTGGTCCAATTAAGATCATCTAATTTGACATCTCACAGAGCACACATTAACATACAAAATTGCTCTAATGACCTGATCCATGCTGCTATCTCAACTTTACATTCTAGTACAACACAAATAAAGCAAAATGTACAGTGATGGTAACTGAAACAATTCTTATTGCACTTTGTGTCTTGATGATTGACTATTCTGCCAGCTTCCATGAATATTGTTTCTGAAAATTGCCTTTAATAGATCTAAATTAAAGCAAGCTGACAAGTATGTGCGAGATATACAATAATTAATTTCTTGTCCATTCACATGCCTGAAATTTCAATTTACCTTTCTGGCCACAAAATCTCTTACCTTTAAATAGTTAAGAATTATTCAGATTTCCTATTGCCATAATGTATGTTAAAATTCATTAGCTAGGTGTGTGTTGGTATTCACATGCATGCTGGCAGTCTAGATCAGGAATAGAATAGGAAAAAAAAAGACCTTTATGTTTTTAGAAAATACACTGATCTCCTGCAGATATTTTTTTTTTCTCTCTGTGTATTGATTTAATTCTAATTTTATGTAGTGCTTTACCACCATTACTAATCTCTAAATGCCACAATTGCTTTAACACAAACTGTTCATTAATTGCCACCCTACGCTTCTTACCTATTATTTGTTTCACCCTTTTAAACTCCCACTAAAAGAAAGCAACTGTAATAGTCAACGGTAATCCAGACACAATAATCACAAAGCCATTTAAACAATAACAGGGCACAAACACAATTGAAACACCTCTGCATTTAAACAATTTTCTCACAAAGGCAAAGTTAAATGCTTAGTAATTAAAAGGACAGAAAAATACAGATAATAATAATAATGATCAAAAAAAAAAACTGCCTAAAAGCCTACCATTATTTTCTCATTAATCCAGTCTCCTAATGTTTTTAAATCTGAGTCATATGTTTGTAGTTAAAGTGACGCTGTCATGATTTTTAATTCAACTGGAAAAAAAAGTTACCTTTTCTGCTACCCACATTGCAGAACACTGTAAAGGTATTTTTTTTTAAGGAGCAAACATTTCATACTTACCCACTCAGAGCATCATCAATCCTCCTCTTCTCTGGTCTCTGATTCCCTGCTAGCGGGCTGAGCCCCCCCCCCCCGCCCCCCCCGGGCCGAGTGCCCCCAACCACCACCCAAACAATACTATGAAAAGAACAACTGATCCAGTGCATCCAATGCTTTTTAGTCACCAAGGTTAATTTGCTAAAGGGGTAGAGGCTGCTACCTTAACCACTTCCCTACCGAGTCATGGTAAAATGACGTCGGCAGGGACCTTTCGTCCTTCAGACTGGACGTCATATGACGTCCTTGCATTCCCGGCCGCTAGGCAGCGCGCGCGTGCCCCCCCGCAGCATTGCTCGGGAGCCGGTGCACGTGCCCGGCGGGCCGCGTTGTCCGCCGGGCACCCGTGATGCAGGACCATGGATCGGTGTGTGTAAAAACTCCGATCCATGTCCTGTCAGCGGTAGGGAGACTGATGTGTGTTCCCAGTACAGAGGAACACACATCGATCTCCTCCCCTTGTGAGTTCCCCTCCCCCTACAGTTAGAACACACTTTAGGGAACATATTTAACCCCTTCAGGGCCCCCTAGTGTTAACCCCTTCCCTGCCAGTCACATTTACACAGTAATCAGTGCAGTTTTATAGCACTAATCGCTGTGTAAATGTGAATGGTCCCAAAAATGTGTCAAAAGTGTCCGATATCGCAGATCGCCGCCATTACTAGTAAAAAAATTTTTTTAAATGCCATAATTCTATTCCCTATTTTGTAGACGCTAGAACTTTTGCGCAAACCGATCAAATACGCCTATTGCAATTTTTTTTTACCAAAAATATGTAGAAGAATACGTTTTTTTTTTTTATTATGATATTTATTAAATCAAAAAGTAAAAGATATTGTGTCATTTTCAAAATTGTTGCTCTACTTTTGTTTATAGCGCAAAAAATAAAAACCGCAGAGGTGATCAAATACCACCAAAAGAAAGCTCTATTTGTGGGAAAAAAAGGGCATCAATTTTGTTTGGGAGCCACGTTGCACGACCGCGCAATTGTCATTCAAAGTGCGACAGTGCTGAAAACTAAAAATTGGTCTGGGCAGGAAGGGGGTGAGAATGTCCTGTATTGAAGTGGTTAAAGGAGTTGTAAAGAAAAAATGTTTTCACTTTAATGCAATCTATGCATTAAGGTGAAAAAACATCTAATTCTGCCGCCCCCCCGAGCTCTTGTTATACTTACCTGACCCCTCAAAAGTCCCACGCGGTCCTGATATCCTCTTCACTGATTAGCCTGGATGCTGATTGGCTAGAGCAGATGGATTGAGAGCAGAGCAGCCATTGGCTGGCGCTGCTGTCAATCACATCCAGTTACGCGGCATGCCGAGAGGCGGGGCCGAGTGATACAGTGAGCGGCTATGGCCGCTCGCTGTATCACGGGAGCGTGCCCGCAATGTTTGCACAAGCTGTCCTCTAAAGCAATGGGAATAAACAAAATAACTAGTAATCAGCTCTACACTTGCTGAAAATAAAAGTAAATCTGTACAATACAAATTGGATGGTGTATAGGTGACTGTGCTGACCAAAAGTAATGGTTCTCTGTGTTTATCCTTTGTGTGAAATACCTGGTGTTTCTGTCAGTCACTCTGCTTCCCTACAAAAAAAACTAGGCATGAGAGCACAGCATGGTCAGTTATCTTGCTGTGCTGGGAAATCAGCCTGCTCTCCTCCAATGATCAGACTTGTCCTGACTATTTTTTTTTACACAAAGTTGTCAGATTAATAGGATTTTTCTTACACACAGCATTGACATACTTTACACTCCAAAACACATTTGACTTCTTGTCCTGAGTATGGCAATATCATATGAGTGAGACTTTTTCAATATTTGTGCTAAAAATATACTGGACATTGTATCTTGTGTATCACACACATTAACCAATTGTATCTAAACCAAATGTACTGTAATGGTAGCCTCTATACTAGCGTCATCTATAGTAGTCACAGTATCTGTAAGCCAAACAAGTCTAGTCTACTGGTACATGGCTTCCCCCAGGAATGCCATGTTCAGTGGCCAGAAAGTACAGGAGTCCAAAGAAAGGAAGACAGGAAGAACAAAAGAGTTCCTGTAGTTCCAGGAGTGCAGTTGTTTGTAGGGGGTGGCTGGTACTGATTTCTCACAGGAACATAGTCAATTGGAAGTGCATATGGGTTTGTTCAGGCTGCAGGCAGAGAGCCAGATTCTCAGAAGCGCTACGACGGGGTATCACAGATACCCCGTCGTATCGCCGTTTTTTTGCCTGTGTATCTATGCGTGTGATTCCTAGAATCACTTACGCATAGATATAGGTGAAGATCTGCCATGTGTAAAACAATTACACTGGCGGATCGTAGATGTAATGACAACTCCGGCCGCTAGGTGGCCTTTACGTCGTTTTCTCATTTGCCTATGCAAATGAGGCTAATACGCCGATTCCCGAACGCTTTTACGCCGCCCCGTCGTGGTTAACGTCGTTTTCGTCCGCGTAAGGTTACCCCTGCAAAGATGTGGAGTAACCTTACGAAGTCCCGTCGGATGCCGTCGGCACCGCGTTGTGTTGTGCATCGTTTACGTCGTTTGCGTACGTCGATTCTCAATGGGGCTGGCGTACGCTACGATTACATTGTTTACATTGAGAAAATGTGATGTCCTTTGGAGCATGCGCACTGGGATTTCGTCACGGCCAGCGCATGCGCAGTTCAATCGGCACAAGGGCGCGCTTAATTTAAATACAAGCTGCCCCCTTTGAATTACGCGGCCGTACGCTGGGCCATTTACGCTACGCCACCGTGGCATCAACCACCTCTGAGCCTGCCCCTGCAGAGCTGACAGAACCTCTGCCCCAGTGTGGCTCCTGTCCCCCAAGCACACCAGCTCAAGCACCACATGGCATATTTTAGCCTGAATACTTGCGTAGCCCCTTGAACACCTATGGAGCACCACTGGTTCCGAGGACAAAGCACAGGAATAGGCCATGTCGGAAGAAGAAGAGGAGGGGTAGAGGAGAGAGGTGTGTCACAATCACCAGTAGTAGCATTTTGGAGGCGTGGTGGCAGAACAACCTCCGACACTACTGTACCTTGTCCTCCATCCTTCCCAGCTCCCAGCAGAGTCACCCAATGAGCCATGAAAGATAGGTTACATCCCTGTCCATGCCTGCAGGACCATGAGTCAGCGGTAATATGCACCTTACGGCTGACCGCCCTGTCCAGCGGCCACGTGCTGATGAGGATGCACTGTATCCATGACCAGCACTGTTGCCTCTAGACACAGAGCCTGCTTGCCCTCTTTTAGGTGCACACTGTGCAAAGGACACAGTACACTAACTGACAATATTTTCAGATCCTTGCCTGTGGTATTGGTATGAGAACACTAGCAATTGTATTCAGGTAGCTTTACGTGCGCACTGTGCAAAGGACACAGTACACTAACTGACAATAATTGCAGCTCCCTGCCTGTGGTATTAGTATGAGAACACCAGCAATTGTATTCAGGTAGATTTAGGTGTGCAAAGGACACAATACACTAACTCACAATACTTGCAGATCCCTGCCTGTGGTATTAGTATGAGAACACCAGCAATTGTAGTCAGGTAGCTTCAGGTGCACACTGTACAAAGAACAGAGTGCACTAAGTGAAAATAATGCAGCTAGCACAATCACCTGCCGGCCTGTCAGTATATTAGGAAGAGAATACAGGAATGGCTCTAGCTAAACTGAGTATCTGAATATCTGAAGTCTGAGCATGTAGGCCCTTTATAAAATAATCTAGAGTGGGTGACTGAGGACATAGAGAAGGCAAATTTATTAAATGCTTTCTTCAGCTCTGTGTATAAAATGGAGTATGGGGGGAGCTCATGTCCATAATGGGGGTGGGAGTGACACAGCCCCAAATCCACAATGGCTCAAAAGTGATATGGTCCAGAAATATTTAGACGGAATAAAGGTGGATAAAGCACCTGGACCAGATGGCATCCACCCACGGATCCTAAAAGAATTGAGCTCTGAAATTTCAAAGCCACTGTATCTAATATTTAGGCACTCATTAATGACAGGAATAGTACCACTGGATTGGCGTAGAGCCAATGTGGTGCCTATATTTAAAAAGGGAACAAAGTCTTTACCAAGTAACTATAGACCTGTTAGTTTAACTTCTATAGTTGGGAAGATAATGGAACGTTTAATAAAAGACCACATGGATGAGTTCTTGCTGGAAACAAACTATTTAAGCAGCAGAAAGCATGGATTCATGAAAGACAGAAGTTGTCAGACAAACCTGATTTCCTTTTATGAAGAGGTAAGTAAAACCCTGGACAGAGGGGTGGCAGTGGACGTGGTATACTTGGATTTTGCAAAAGCGTTCGATACAGTTCCCCACACACGGCTCATGTGTAAGGTAAGGTCTACAGGATTAGATATATCAGTTTTTAAATTGAATAGAAAACTGACTGAAAGACAGAATTCAGAGAGTTGTGGTTAATTATTCATACTCTGAATGGTCCAAGGTTATCAGCGGTGTACCCCAAGGTTCGGTGCTGGGTCCCTTACTTTTCAATATATTTATAAATGATATTGGGTCTGAGATCCAAAGTAACATTTCTGTCTTTGCAGATGACACCAAGCTATGCAGTGGAATAACGTCCTTGCAGGATGTCTCCAATTTACAAGCCGACCTCAATGCTCTGTCTAATTGGGCGACTAAGTGGCAGATGAGGTTTAATGTTGATAAATGTAAAGTTATGCACTTGGGGGCTAAGAATATGCATGCATCATACATGCTAGGGGGAGTTCAACTGGGGGGATCTGTAGTGGAGAAGGATCTGGGGGTTTTAGTTGATCATAAGCTCAATAATGGCATGCAATGCCAAGCTGCGGTTTCCAAAGCGAGCAAAGTCCTTTCTTGTATTAAGAGAGGTATGGACTCCAGAGATAGAGATATAATTTTGCCCCTGTACAAATCATTAGTAAGACCTCATCTGGAATATGCAGTCCAGTTTTGGGCACCAGTTCTCAAAAAGGATATCGGAGAACTGGAGAAAGTGCAGAGAAGGGCAACTAAACTGATGAGAGGCATGGAGGAGCTCAGCTATGAGGAAAGATTAGAAAAACTGAATTTATTCACT
Organism: Rana kukunoris; assembly: GCA_029574335.1. Classification (NCBI taxonomy): domain Eukaryota; kingdom Metazoa; phylum Chordata; class Amphibia; order Anura; family Ranidae; genus Rana; species Rana kukunoris. The sequence goes on along the minus strand of CM056051.1, from coordinate 361,882,483 downwards.
CTTGAGAAGAGGAGAATAAGGGGGAATATGATCAACATGTACAAATATATAGGAGGTCCATATAGTGAACTTGGTGTTGAGTTATTCACTTTAAGGTCAACACTGAGGACAAGGGGGCACTCTTTACGTCTGGAGGAAAAGAGATTTCACCTCCAAATACGGAAAGGTTTCTTCACAGTAAGAGCTGTGAAAATGTGGAACAGACTCCCTCCAGAGGTGGTTCTGGCCAGCTCAGTAGATTGCTTTAAGAAGGGCATGGATGGGGGGGCGTGGCAACCGAGCTCCTGCATGGACGCCTAAGCAGAGAGCTCCGTGCCAATCGTAGGAACAGCGGCGGGCTGCGGCACCACCGACGACCTAATCCTGCCTGGATCGCTTCACAGATCTGCCTGGACACCCGGGATGGCCGCAAACGGAAAACGACCGCGCAGGTACAGAAGCTCTCGCACTTCTTCCCCCCGACACCTCGCGGCCCAGTCCAAGATGGCGCCGACGGCGCCTCGCCGTCCTCCTCCAGCGGCTCCGGTGCCTCCCAGACCAGCCCAGCCACACTCCCGGGAGTAGCACACAGATCCCCGGAGGCTTCCACGCCGCTGGCTAGGAGCCCTGCGAAATCAAAACCGCGGCTGTCCCCTGAATGCTCAGACGAGAGACAGGACACTTTACAAGACTCCCTGAATGATACCAGAGAGCTGGCGGAGGCCATTAACTCCTTCCCCACTGCAGACAAACCCCTCTCAGACACTGTGTTAAAAGACATGCTGATGTCCCTCCGTAGCTCTCTTCATGCTGATATGATGGACTGCATGAGGGGGTTTAAGGCTAATGTTCAGGAGTTGGGTGGAAGGGTGGATCATGTGGAGCAGAAGATGGGGGAGTTTGCCTCTTCTTATAACTCCCTGGTGGATTCACACAACGAACAAGCTGATGAACTGGCGTGGCTCAAAGCAAAGGTCTCAGACCTCGAGGACAGATCCAGGAGAAACAATATTAAGATACGTGGTGTCCCTGAATCTGTCCTCCCCCATCAGCTGCTGCACTATGCACAAGACCTTATGAAGGCGTCTGTACCTGATCTATCTGAAGCTGACTTAGCTATCGATAGAATTCACCGCCTGCCCAAGCCGTCACATCTCCCTGACACCGTCCCCAGAGACGTTATTATGCGGGTGCACTTCTTCCAGATCAAGGATCGCTTCATGATGGCTTTCAGAAAGAACAAAAACCCGCAACCTCAATACTCTTCCGTCCAGTTGTTCGCGGACCTTTCCCAATTTACTATGCAAAGGCGCAGATCCCTCCTCCCGGTTACCAAAGCCCTGCGAAACCACGAAATAGTGTACAGATGGGGATACCCGGCCAAACTTACCGTCACTAGAGATGACCGTACCTCCGTGATTAATAACCTCTCGGAGGGCCTGGCCCTCCTAAAATCCTGGAACATTCTCCCTGAGAACACGGATGAGGACCCTTCCTCGGCTTCCAAGATTAACACCCAGGATTCCTGGCACATGGTGACCAATAAGAAGAGAGGAAAGAAAAGGTCGTCCTAAGTGCCCTAGCCACTAATACATTATTGCACTACCAAGTTCCTACTGACTATTTTGATTTACCCCCTGTAATACATGTTCAGCAATGCTGTTCTCAGATTCAGAAGTTAATCTCCCTTTTTATCTCTCAGGTTTGCTCGATCAGAGCTGTTTTGTTATTTGACTGTTTTTGTTCTCCTTTTCTCCCCCCCCCCCTTCTGTTTTTCCTTTTTCCTGTCATGGGATGGACCCCCTTCTACAATCCAGGACGCGGTGGATCTCCTGCCCCAGGCCACAACACCTTGGATATCAGCCAAGTACTGACTGTTTCTTCAACCTGAGGTACTGTTTCTCCATCTCCCCCTTTAACCATGGTAATTAAAGTAGTTTCTTTTAATGTACATGGTCTGAACCACCCTGCCAAAAGATCAGCTTTGTGGAAGGAAGCCCAGAAACTGCAAGCGGACATTTTGTGTATCCAGGAGTCCCATTTTCTCTCCTCTAAGCCCCCCAGTTTCAAACATAGGAACTTCCCCCACATTTTTTCTGCCTCTGCCCCCAATAAGAAGCATAGGGGAGTCATCACGATAGTAAAAGACTCGGTGGCGTTCAAACTTGATGAAGTTCTTACTGACCCTGCTGGTCGATTTGTAATTCTTGTGGGGGAATTCAATAGTCGCACCTATACAATTGTAAATATGTATGCTCCAAATGTTAACCAGGTCAGATTTGTTAATAGAATGTTTAAAAAACTGTTGTCTGTCAGGAAGGGAGAGGTTATTGTCTGTGGAGATTTCAATTTGACGGTTGATTGTAGTGTTGATACAACTTCTAAATCTGCTCGCCCCCTCCCCTCATTGCTCCCCGCCCTCCTCAGGGAAGACCTCTATGATGTCTGGAGGTGCCAGCATCCTGGCGAGCGAGATTTCACTTTTCATTCCTCCAGACACAACTCCTATTCCCGCATCGATATGATTCTTGTTGGCAGATCCCTGCTTGGGGCGGTCTCCTCCTCCGCCATTCATGAAATTTCATGGTCGGACCATGCGCCTGTCTCCATGTCATTGGTGGAGGAGCAGACCTCAAGCCCCACCCGGATATGGAGGGCCAACGTAGGTGTCTTCCAGACACGGGAACAGGTGACGGCCATCACCAGGCACCTGAAAGAATTCTTTGAGGTTAACGAGGGATCTGTCTCGGATCCGACGGTCTTGTGGTGCGCCCACAAGGCCTTCATCAGAGGCATCCTACTGCAAATTAGCTCGAAACTGAAACGCCAGAGGATCCTGAAAGTAGACCAGCTCTTACAAGAGATTAGATCTCTGGAGGCGCAGAACATGGCCTCTCCTAACCAAGCTATATCAATGATCTGGTTAAACTTCGATGTGATCTCAGACGCCTACTGCTAGAATCCCATAGTAAATTTGTTAACGCTCTGAAGTTGACGTGCTACTCCTCTGGCAACAAGGCTGGCAGGTTTTTAGCCCGTCAGCTTAAGGACCAGAGGACTCGCGCGAAAACTCCCTTTATTCGTAACCCAAGTGATAATAGCAAAATGTATGATCCTAAGGATATTGCCAATTCTTTCGCTACCTACTATTCTTCCTTGTACAATCTTAAAGAGGACAGTGACACCCCGCAACCCTCTGATCAGGACATACAGAATTTTTTGGCAGATTTGTCTCTCCCCTCCCTGTCGCCTCTACAGTTACAAACACTTAACGCTCCCATTTCGGATGAGGAAATCCAAAAAATGATCACTAAGATGCCTCTTGGTAAATCCCATGGCCCTGATGGCCTACCAAACGACTATTACAGAACATTCAGTAAACTCCTCGCCCCCACATTGTGCTCTGTATTTTCACAAGCTATGTCTTCTGCGAGGTTCCCCCCTGAAATGCTAAACGCCTATGTAGTAACTATCCCTAAGCCGGGCAAATCCCCTGATGTCCCCCCTAACTTTCGCCCTATCTCACTCTTAAACACAGACGTCAAGCTCTACGCTAAAATTCTCGCCCACAGGCTCCTAAATATTCTACCATCATTGATCAACCCGGACCAGTCCGGCTTTACTGTTGGGAGACAAGCCTCTGATGCCACGCGCAGGATTATTGGGGTTGTGCAATACGCTTGGGCCTCTCGGACGCCTTCTCTGCTCCTATCTTTGGATGCGGAGAAGGCGTTCGACAGGGTCCATTGGGGTTATATGTCTCACACTCTAACTAAGTTCGGATTCCAGGGCCCTATCCTGTCGGCTATCCTCGCCCTCTATTCCCAACCCTTAGCCCAGGTCTATACCTCCAACTGTCTTTCCCGCCCTTTCCTGATCTCGAACGGGACCCGTCAGGGGTGTCCATTGTCCCCCTCGATCTTCAACCTTTTGATCGAACCACTGGCGGAAAAAATCAGATCCCACCCCCACATCTCCGGCTTCTCTATTCATGGTATGTCCCACAAAATTAATCTGTTTGCGGATGACATCATTCTGTCCATAACCTCTCCGAACAGTTCGCTCCCCCACGTTCAAAAAGTCCTTCAGTCCTTTGGCGATATTTCATATTATAAAGTCAACTGTTCCAAGTCTGTCATTTTGCCTATGCATTTACTTCCCTCAGTCCAGAGCTCTCTAGAAAAAACTTACCCCTACGCATGGTCGCGGAAAAGCATTTCCTATTTAGGCCTACAGATTACTGCGGACCCCTCCGGCTTGGCAGACGCTAACTACCCTGTATTGATAGGAAAACTCTTAAAAGAGTCCACTAGGTTAGCTAAAATAGAGATCTCCTGGTCTGGGCGTCTTGCATTCTTCAAGATGTTGCTTCTACCCCAGATCCTATATGTCTTCCGTACCCTCCCAGTCCCTTTAAAACCCCAACACCTGAGATCTTTGAACGCTATTCTAAGGTCTTATGTGTGGAGCGCACGCAGACCCAGGTGCTCTAGGGCTTTGCTAACAAGACATAGATCAGCGGGTGGTATGGGACTCACGGATATAAAGGACTACTACCGGGCATCCCTTCTAAACCAACTCAGGGCGTGGTTTGCGGATCCCCCGGCAGTTCCATGGTGTGGTATAGAGAGATCAATGAGCCCCACCAGGGACCTTCGGTCTCTTCTGCTTCTTGACCGGATTAGACCCTTTCCCCTAAGACAGGTTCCCTTGTACATTCAGGCCTCCTTAGAGGCGTGGAGGGATCTGGGAGCTTTATCCATCCCCCTAGGTGAGTTAGTGGAAGTCCCAATACCCATTGATGTCCTGGCAGAGGCCATCCCTGACATCAATCTGGGAGACTGGAGTGCCAAGGGCATTACCCATGTCTCGGACCTTTATCTGGAAGGTCGGCTTGCGTCCTTCCAGTCTCTCCAGGCCACATACAATCTCTCATCAAAGGACATGTTTAAGTTGCGTCAAGTCTCTCATTTTCTTAATTCCATTCATAGTCACAAAATAGTCCTCCCGACCCCGGTTTGGAAATTTTTTGGGTCCCCTTCCCCCTCTATTAAAGGAATCCCCCTTTTTTACAACCTTCTCCAGCACAGACGAACCTTTGTCAAGTCCCCCCCTTTTTTGAAGTGGGAGATTGACCTGGGTGGTACCTTTTCCATCTCACAGTGGCAAGTAGCTCTCAACTCAGTATACAAGGCCTCTAAATGCACCAACCACTGGGAGCTTGCCCATAAAATCTCTTTAAGATGGTACCTTACGCCTTACAGGCTGTCCAAATTTTCCCAAGACAATTCCCCTATGTGCTGGAGGGGTTGTGGAGAGGTGGGTAATATTTTGCATGTATTTTGGAAGTGCAAACACCTAACGAGTCTCTGGAACAATTTGTTTAGATGTATCTCTTCAATCACGGGTGTCCTTACTAAGCCAAGACCTGAATTAGCCCTGTTGAATTTGAACATTGACCTGTTTCGCCCACAGTTCCGCACAGTGGTGACACATCTACTGCTTGCAGCTAGATCTCTCATCACTCGTAACTGGAAATCCAGTACGGTCCCCAATCTTTCAGAGGTGATCGCCCTCACCCGTGAAAACTACATTTATGAATCTTTGACAGCCTCTAGAACTGGACAGAGGAGTAGCTTCGATAAAAAATGGCAGGCTTGGACGGAATGGACTAATTAAACCAGTGTGAGCCATCCTTGGTTGAATGACCTCTTACTGCTCTCTTGAATGATTACTCTACCCTATATGGAGGTTCCCCGCCCTGATCAAAACACTTTCTTGAATCTTATCAAGATCCAATGGTCCATCTCACCCCCCCTCCCTTTTGTTTTGTCCCCTCCTAGGTACTTCCCTTTCTTCCCTTTCCCTCTCCTTTCTTCTTTTTGGTTTATTAGGTCAATTCCACTACTAGTTGTATTTTCTGTCTCATGTCATACACTTGTATCATCGTTTAGACTGGGACTTTGGGCTCGTTTTGATGTATGCAGGCTTTATTTGGAATATATGGTATGATGCCTTTGTTTTATTTGCATTCCTGCTCTTCGTAAGTGCCGCTCTCAACGATAACCTGAGGCCTTATTATACGCACCTGTTATATTTCTTACTCTGCTGTTGTATGACAACTCTATGTTTGTTACTGTATATATATATTTTTTTTTATATACCCAATAAAAATTTAAATATAAAAAAGAAGGGCATGGATTCTTTCCTAAATGCACATAATATAACTGAGTACTAAGTTTTGTAGGTAAAGTTGATCGGGGGTAAATCCGATTGCCTCTCGGGGGATCAGGAAGGAATTTGTTTCCCCTCTGGTAGCAAATTGGATCATGCTCTGCTGTTTTTTTTTGCCTTCCTCTGGATCAACTGTGGGTATGGAGTTGGATGTATGGGATGTACTGTGTTTTATTTTGTTTGTTTATTTTTTTTTATGGTTGAACTGGATGGACTTGTGTCTTTTTTCAACCTGAATAACTATGTGACTAACTATGAATACAGTGTATTAATATATATATATATACACACACAATACCTGGGATGCATATATATCCTCTACACACTGTAAATTCAGCTAACTGACTTGCCTGCCTTCTTTATCTAACTCAATTGAAATGACACCGTCTCTCTCTGTCTGTGTCTATCGTTCACCACCGCCTCAACACACTACTCAAGGCCGCCACGCAGGCAGCCTTATATAGTGTGAGGCGTGTACTAAACACCCTGAGACATAATTGACCAAGCAACCCTGGCTTTCGCCAATTATGGCTGTCTTTGCTTAAGGCGCTGTGATTGGCCAAGCATGTGGGTCATAGTGCATGCTCGGCCAATCATCGGTCAGCAATAACAATAATTGGGTAGCAGATGTCAATCATGACAATATGCGGACAACAATAGTCAATCCTGACTACATAGGCAACAAACAGGCAATCTTAACAATATGCGGTTGATTAACTGGAGGGTCTGGGCGATATTCAGAGATTTTCCAGGTATTATCATTAAGGCAACCAGCATTTTCATATGAAGAGGTAAGCAATGGCAGCCTCTATGTTTCATTTGTAACCGATCTCCTGTCAGCATTGGCTTTTCTCCTCCCTTGGGTACTTAAAAGCAAAAGCAAGCATCACTGATATTAAAAAAATTGCCTTTGGAAAAAAGGAGTCGAACGTCACTAGATAGAAATTGGTTAATGTTATCCACAATACTGCAGTACTAAACATTAGAGCCTGTATAAAGGACAGATGATATGAAAAGTCATAAATATTCTCCTAATTCTTTTCATTATTCTCATATACAGAAAGCTTGGCAAATGTCTCAGATATTGACACTCCAATGAGATTGCTATTTAATAACCAGATTTCTCCAATTGTGCTTAAAATTCTAATGACATTTGGTGATATGAGCAGGCTTATGACTTGATGAAGATAATGACAGAAAATTTTATTTTCAACTTCATTCACGGGAAATGATATAGTATCTATTCACTGTCTAATATACTGTACTGTGCTGGGCTTTATGAGTTGTTCAGAATATGTTTAAATAGGGAGGATATGACAGATGTTTTTCATTAGAATTTTTTTTCCACTGGAAGCTCCTTTTTTTAAATGTGGGAAGTGATGACTCTGATTAATGACAAGCCTTAAGGTTTCCCATCTTAGACTGTAAAATAAAAGATGATTTTAATCTCAGTGCCAGGCTATACAATGCATTTTAAATTGAAGAACAGGACTGAAAAAAACATGCGCAAACTCTGGAGTGAGTAACACCATCCTGCAAAAACAAAAAGGACACTATGGTTTGTCCTCAGTATATCAAGTAAATAAAAAACTCTATTGCAACATTTAGACAGTGTGACTGCTCCTAGTATTATTAAAAAGGCACCTGCCTAAACCACTACACTACTGCTTAGCTGTACTGCCTGTCACTGCTACTTCATTGAGGAATTTAACATTATTTTAATTTTAAATAAAAGTACTGCATAGGAAAAAATATCCCAAAGACCAGAGCACTTTTTTTGATTCGGCACTGCGTCTCTTTAACTGTTGCGCGGTCGTGCGACATGGCTCCCAAACAAAATTGGCGTTCTTTTTTCCCACAAATAGAGCTTTCTTTTGGTGGTATTTGATAATCTCTGTGGTTTTTATTTTTTGCGCTATAAACAAAAATAGGGTGACAATTTTGATAATTGATAATTGATAATAAATATCCCCCAAAAATATATATAAAAAAAAAAACATTCATTTTCCTCAGTTTAGGCCGATACTTATTCTTCTACATATTTTTCGAAAAAAAAATCGCAATTAGCGTTTATTGATTGGTTTGCGCAAAAGTTATAGCGTTTACAAAATAGGGGGTATTTTTTTATTTTCTTACTAGTAATAGCGGCGATCAGTGATTTTTTTTTCGGTACTGCGACATTATGGCGGACACTTCGGACACTTTTGACACATTTTTGGGACTATTGGCATTTTTATAGCGATCAATGCTATAAAAATGCATTGAATTACTATAAAAATGCCACTGGCAGTGAAGGGGTTAACACTAGGGGGCGGGGAAGGGGTTAAGTATGTTCCTGGGTGTGTTCTAACTGAAGGGGGGTGGGACTGACTAGGGGAAATCACTGATCTTGCGTCTTGCGGCGCGCGCGCCCCATAGTGCCCTGCGAGAGACGTAGAGCTACGGGCTCTCGCGCAGGGGAGCCAACTTGCCGCCGTAAAACGATGGCGGAAGGTCGGCAAGTAGTTAAAGGGACACTCTAATGCAAGATAAATGAAGGCTGCCATTACTGAAATCCTATTTGAAAATGCTAGTTCTCTGGCTGTTATTTTGATGTTTTGACTTCTGTAGCACCCTCTAGTGTGCTAGAGTAGGTAGTTTTAGGTTTTTGTTAGTGTAGGTAAAATGTTTTGGATTGACTGACTGGCAGCCAAGCCTTTATTTTAATCTGGGCCGGGTGATCCAGGGAGGCTGGAATGACTCAGCAGGCAGCATCTCTGGTACCTCCCCCTACTTGTGGAACTTGATGGAAAGATCTCCAAGGAGAAGACGTCAAGGTGGGCTGGTGAGTGATACAGTCGGGGAGGACTGAGAGGCAGCTGGATGAGAGCAATCTGTGATGGATGCAGAGTCAGTCTCGGAGAACTGTGAAAGATTAGCCAGGAGGGCTAGAGAAAGGGGCAGCTCTAGCCAGGTGGGCTGGCAGTGCCTGAAAATGTGGTGCTGGGATCAGTAGCTACAGAATGACACCTGGGCACAAGGACTTTGCTTCACAACCTCCCCACAGGCACACTTAACCCCTTGCGATCACCCCCCCCCTCCCCCCTGTTACAGTGTCACTGAATGCAGTAATCATATATGTATTATTACTGTATTTAGTGTCAGTGTGACAGGCAGTTAGTGTTAGGTTCAGGGTAGCCCCCGTACCCCCCCTAATAAAGTTTTAACCCCTTGATCACCGCCCTAGTTAACCCTTTCACTCCCTATTGCCAGCGTCACTAAGCGATCATTTTTCTGATCGATGTATTAGTGTCGCTGTTCCCGCTAGGTAGCTATTTTTTTTATTGCGATTTTTTTTACTAAAGACATGTGGCTAAATACATTTTGGCCTAAATGTTTGACTAAAATTTAGTTTATTTGATTTTTCTTACAACAAAAAGTAAAAAATATTGTTTTTTTTTCAAAAATGTCGCTCTATTTTTGTATATAGCGCAAAAAATAAAAATCGCAGAGGCGATCAAATACCACCAAAAGAAAGCTCTATTTGTGGGAAGAAAAGGACGCAAATTTTGTTTGGGAGCCACGTCGCACGACTGCGCAATTGTCAGTTAAAGCGACGCAGTGCCGAATCGCAAAAAGGGGCCTGGTCCTTTACCTGCATTTTGGTCCGGGTCTTAAGTGGTTAAACGTATTTATTGTTTAGTTGTATGCCTGTTCAGAAGGTAAGGCCACAACTTCCAGTGGAGGAGGGACAGAACGAGGGGGTGGATTGCTGAAGTTATAGCTGCACCACCCTTTAAATTTTCAAACATCAAAATGAACTGTTCCAGGAGCCTACATTACAGAAGAAGTGCCCCTACTAGAAAAGCAAAGGGAGGGAGACAAGAAAAACAGCTGATTCATGATTATGGTAAAATTCCCTTATTATTTAGCCTCATACTTCTCCTTTAAATAATAAGGATGATAACCTGGGTGGGCTAGGTGGGCTGGGCATGTATGCTCAGACTGTGTGCAGTATTGGGATGTAAAAAGAAGCCCAATGGGGCACATCCTCTGTGGAAGTTGGGTGCACAACTAAAATCCGGCAGGTGGGTGGGAAGTCTATATCACTTATGTATTTTCCACTATGCAGATGAGTAGCACAGTGTTTAACCCCTTGAGGACCGCTGCATGTACATTTACGTCGGCAGAATGGCACAGACAGGCACATCAACGTATATATATGTTGCTGCCTTGACGTGGGTTGGGGGTTCGATCGGGACCCCCTCCGGTACATGCGGTGGTCCAGTTTGCTGTGCGAGCGATTCGGGATAAGGGGCGGCTGTTTGTTTTTGTCCACCCCCTCCAGATCGATCCCAGCCAATCCGCGCGCTCCCCCGTGTGTCACTTCCTCCTCCTGTGTAAACACAGGAAGAGGGAAGTGATGTGATCTCTGCTCTCGGCGGTATTTTCAACCGCCGCTGAGGAGAGATCACATCACACAGTAAGTCTGCCCAACACTACACTGACACCAATACACGCAGGCACACAGCCTGCATTACAGAAGAAGTGCCCTTACTAGAAAAACAAGGGGAGGGAGACAAGAAAAACAGCTGATTCCCTTATTATTTAGCCTCATACTTCTCCTTTAAATAATAAGGATGATAGCCTGGGTGGGCTAGGTGGGCTGGGCATGTAGCTAACTGAATCAAAGGCATGTGGTTAACCAATCTTGAACACAAGTCTTTTGGGATTATCGGGTACCAGTAGATCACAAGTTAAAGACATAGAACTATATGTACCAGCATGCCTGCTGGTCTTTGGGAATATAGGAGACAAAAATCTGTAAGACAGGTGCCTTGCGGACACACTCAGGTGCCTTGCGGATTAGAGTAATTTCCTTCCTATCCTAACTATGCTGGCACAGTTTCAACACCAACAGCACTCAGTGGTTTCTTTATCACTTATTGATCACTGACATAGGGAGGCACTTTACTGCTGACCACAATTCCGCATGCTTTACCTGCTGACTTGGCATTAAAGTGGTCAAAACACTGAAATATTTCCTAGACTTCTGTTCAAGTGACCGTGCGAGGAAAGGAGAGATGTCAAATATGTTAATCTGCAAAAGATGAGTGTAACTACTTACCTTCTCCCTTTGACCCGCGCACTTCCATCCCTATTGAACATACAAATACATACATTTTTGCCAATTAAACTTTTAACCTCACTCTCTTCATAGCTGTTTAAAAACACTGCTGGATTACTTTTGCTTTAATTCCTGGATAGACTTTAGGTCATGACACAGGAAGGAGTTGACCAGCTAAGGATAGATGATGCAAGGGTGTGTGCTAATGAGATCAGCTAGTCAACTCCTTCCTGTGTCATGACCTTAAGTCTGACTAGGAAGTAATGCAGAAGTAATCGAGCGGTGTTTTAAAACAGTTATGAAGTGAGTGAAATGCGCCTGTGTAGAATTAATGGAAAGCTGTTTTATTTTTGCTAAAAAGTTACATTAATGCTGTATTGGTTCAGTGGGGAGCTGGAATTTAGAAAACGAAAGGTGAACTTAGCCTTCAAGGCAATCCCCCAAGAATTCTTTTAAAATAATTGTATATTTTTTAGGTTATATTTTAAGCTGCTCTCCAATTATTTTTTTATTGCTTTGATACATGTCCCCATAGTAGTGTCTGGCTCCCCTTTTGAACCAAAAGCTTAAAAACTGTTTTTTTTTTTTTTTAAATCTAAATATTACACGATTCAGCTCTCATTGGCTTTAAAGGCTTTAAATGTATTTAGGTGCCATATTTGGCATTTTCAGATCTGAGATTGTATTTTCATATTTGCAAACCTAACCAAAGTCAGTTACTACTGTACATATTAGAAAGAAGCTTAGAAAGCATCCAAATTAGTAAGTACAATACGAGCATTAGTGTCATTATTAAAAAAAAAAAAAAATACAAAGAACTGTGCTTGCAATTGGGATATCATAACATATGCTGATTGCATACTTTACTTTAGCCCCTTTCAAATAATAACATACTGGAAGATTAAAAAAAAAAACTGCTGTGAAAACTTTAATGCCTCCTGCTTTCACATAATACATAGAGCAAAACTTTTAAATTTATACAAACGGATATACATTTTTTTAAAAGATGTTAAAAATCTTCCTATTCATGTTTTTCATGTCAGTTTCAAAGGGAAGCCACACAACAAGTTAAACAAAAAGTTCAGAAGTAATATACATTTGAAATTTGCAAACCCTTTGCAAGACGTGTCCATTATCTAGCACTATTTCATTAATAGTTATTGCCAATTTGATATGTAATTTTTGCAATTACTGATATATGTTAGGTTTCTAATCTTTAATAAAGTGAATATGTAGTTTTATATTGCTACCTTTGCTGCACTGTAAGCACTATGCTCTATCTACACTGAATACTCTTTATTGCTACTAAGTCCTGTTGTTTTCCGTTGAAGCCACATGCTGAGGATACTAAACACCTTTTATGAAAACAGAAACTCGGAATCTGTCTGATCTTGTTTTTGAGCTTTGATTTTCTTATGATTCCAAGTTCTAGTACTTAAATAGTGTGAATTATTAATTCAACACACCTGACCTCTGAATGTTATCATCTTTGTTGATTTTCACCCATTCAAAGCTTAATTTTAGCTACCTCTATCTGCTGAATTTCATTTGACAGCTTTCCACATCTAGATGTGATCTTTGCCTCATCCAAGGGATGCCTCTGTATGCAATAGCTGTGTTCAGTTTACGTGATCTGTAATAAAACAGTGACCAACTTTTCAAAGAAGGTTACCATTTTAACTAGTGAGAAATAACATCCTATGGACCCAAATGTAGGACATGCATTTTCCTAGCTTGTAGATAAAGTGGACCTGTACTTAAAAAAATATATTAAGCTACCCTCATGTGCTAAAAGCAGGGCGGAACTTGGTGGAACTCAGTTTCACCACCTCTGTCTCAGACCCTTGGGGGGGGGGGGGGGCTGCTCACCACAATTACTTGTAAACACAAAGGTCCAGTTTCTGGGCCAGATCCTCATACATTTTCGCTGGCGTAGCGTAAGCCATTTACACTACGCCGCCGCAACTTAACAGAGCAAGTGCCGTATTCTCCATGCACTTGCTCCGTAGTTTGCGGATGTGTAGAGTAAATGGCCCAGCGTAAGGCCGCGTAATTCAAAGGGGGCTGCTTGTATTTAAATTAAGCGCGCCCCCGCGTCGATCGAACTGTGCATGTGCGGGTCGGGCAAAGAGCCCAGTGCGCAATCTCCAGCTCACGTCGGAAAACGTCGGTGAAACCGACGACAAAACATCGTGATTGTCACTTACGCAATGCCCTATTCGCGAACGACTTAGTAAAACGACGTAACCGACGGAAAAAGCCGACGCTGACCCGACGCCATACTTAACATGGCATCCGACGGCACCCGACGGCATCCGACGGTACTGCGTAAGGTTACTCCACATCTTTGCAGGGGAAACCTTACGCGGACGAAAACAATGTAAGCGACGACAGGGGGCGTAAAAGCTTTCGGGAATCGGCGTATTAGCCTCATTTGCATAGGCAAATGAGAAAACAACGTAAAGGCCACCTAGTGGCCGGAGTTGTCATTACATCTACGATCCGCAAGTGTAATACAATTACACTTGTCGGATCTTCACCCGTATCTATGCTAAAGTGATTCACTCGCATAGATACCCGGTGAAAAAAAACGGCGATACGACGGGATATCTGAGATACCCCGTCGTAGCGCCTCTGAGAATCTGGCCCTCTGTGTTTACAAGTGATAGCTCTGCAATCTGTGTGTAACCCCCCTGAACTCTGCACTCTGTATGTAATGCAATCCTGGTATATCATGACCTTTAAGACTCCTACTACTCCTACTGTTCGTGAAATTTGACTGACCACACCCACTATTTGATGTGATTTGGAGGGTGTGTGTGGAGGGGTTTTGGGGGGTTATGGTTAAGTTCCAGCACCTATTGTTTGAGAAAAAAAGCACTGGCTAAAAATAGGCACCAGACTGATGTTACTAGTATCCAAGTACTCCGTTCCTATACAAAATTCAGACTTTGCCCTGGGGAACATGTATCAATGCAAAGCATTTGGCAAGCAGCTGTGATTTAAAGAAATAAAATAATTAAGCGCTGACATTTACAAAGGAAAAAGGAGTTTTAAGACCCTTTTCACACTGCGCTGCCCATAGTACGGCGGTAAAATAGCAGTAAAACATCGCTATTTTAACCATTGGATTTGCAGTGCATTTCAGCCGCTAGCGAGGTCCTTTTAACCCCAGCTAGCGGTCGAGAAAGGGTTAAAAACGCCCGCAATGCACCGCTAGAGTGGAGTATTGCCGGCGGTATGGCGGCGCTGCCCATTGATTTCAATGGGCAGGAGCACATTAGGAGCAGTGAGTTCACCGCTCCTAATGCGCCCCAAAGAAGCTGCTGGCAGGACTTTTTCTGACCCCCTGCCAGCGCACCGCTCCAGTGTAAAAGCCATCAGGCTTTCACACTGGAGTGAATAGAGCAGCAGTTTAAAGGTGGATTGCAGGTGCTATTTCTAATGCTATAGTGTGAAAGGGTCTAAATATCCAGCAAATTACATATCTCTCCTTGCTTACGGACAGACCCCAAATGTCCCCCAAAATACAGAGCAGACACCTAAGGGTCACATTTGTATTGTGGGGTATCCTTGGAGGGACCCGTTTTTTTTTTTTAAATGTAAGTTTTATTTGGCAACAACTTATACAGGGAGGCCTGGAATGGACATACAAGAAAACAAAAGTAATGGAGGGCTGGGCATGACGAGGTAGAGAGGAGAGGCAACATAGGGTTAAGAATTTGTAAAGGTTGAGGGGAGGTACAATGAGGTGGAGGTTGGAGGAGGAAAGTATGCAATGGGGGTGGAGCGGTATAAGAGGAGGGGCGGGAACTTGTAAGGCCACTTGGCGGAGTTCTAGACAGAGAGAGGAAGCTTTTCCACGCTTCTCTCTCATCCTAGTAATGGTGGACGTTGATAGGATTCTGGCACCGGCTGCGGACCGTGGCAGCGACTAAGGGGCCCAACTGGTTGGAAACCCAAATTACCTTCTAATGGATCAGGCTGGGGGGTTCAACGGATGGCAGAGAGGTAGAGCAGCGCGCTCGGAAGTCTAGGTCTCCGCTGCGGTCCTCGCCGGGCCCCTCCACGCAAGCTCAGCGCCATCCTAGGAGCCCTGAGAAGGACCCGTCGGCACCCCTGGCGAAGCGCACCCCTACTTCGGCCCAGGGGAGGAGGGGCGGAATCCTTGCGGGGAGCTTGGGGGCGGGGCTATGGGCCGTAATCGCTCTCGTTTCACGCTCCTGCATCATGGTACCCCAGTGAGAACGATCACCCCTGCAGCTAGACCTGCACATCAAGTGGGATTTGGCGGAGGAGAAGCGGAGACACAGCTGTGGGGCCTCTACCAGACAAGGCTGGCGGAGCTGAGATTTTACTTGTGCGGATGGCGATGGGTGATGATGGAAACCTTGTGGTGCGCCACAGCAAGGAGGCCTCCAGAGGCAGCAGGCAAAGTGCAGAGATGGCGGGAGGCGCATTGGGAGACCAGAGGACAGCGCATATGGGGCCTTTGGTCAGCATGCCCGGTCAGCCCGGTATGTCTAATATATTATCTCCTGTTGATTTATCTGAAGTGTTATGTAGGTTATTGGGGTTGAGTGCTGGGAGTGCTGTTAACGATGGGGGAATCTCTCGGGGGGCCATTGTTGGCACGGCACCTGTTTCCGATGGGGCGGGCAGTTTACCTGCCCTTCCGGGGTCAGGGGGGCTTTGGCGGATCTCCTGGGGGGGTTGCGCGATTCGTTTTAAGGTCACAAAACCGGGGCCAGCTCAGGTGGCGCCGTGGGTGGATGGGCAGGCTGTAGTGGCGAGTACCTCAGGGACCCCTGCTTCTTCGTTGGACGTGACTCCTGTGGTTCCAACAGCCACGATGCCGGTGAGTAAGGATGCAGGTGAGAAGGCAGGGGGGTCAGGGACAACAGTCAGGTCAGATATAGTTCGTATAGCGGATACAGCGAAATGCAAAGTTTACGTGTGCTTTGAGGGGCCGTTAGGAGCGCACCTGAAACAGTGAGGGACAAATTTGGTAAAGGTGAGTACATAGAGATTTTTTTCCCTACTGCCGTTAGAGAAGTTTAACCTTGATAGGGTTAAACCGGATGATTCTAAGAAGGAGGATGCGGAAAAAAGGCGGTATCGGGGCTTTTACGAATTGGCTGCAGGCGTTCCCTATCTTAGCCAGTGTTATAGGTGAAAAAAAAACATAACATTGCTCTGCATTGTTTTGTTACATGGATGCTATTGGGGAGGCTTATAGAGTATACGGGGGAAATGTGTGGCTATGATACAATGAGCAGTTCCTTCAGCGCAGGGCTGTGCGCCAGTCTATAAGGTGGGATCACAAGGACATAAGCCTTTGGATTTGGTTGATGTCTAATGCCACGTACACACGATCACTTTTTGTGATGAAAAAAAACAAAGTTTTCAAAAACGTCATTTAAAATGATCGTATGTGGGCAAAATGTTGTTTAATGTCTTCAAAAAAACAACCAAAAAAAAATTCGAACATGCTTGAATTTTTTGTGTCGTTTTTCAAAATGTCATTTTTTGTGTCATAAAAAGTGATCGTGTGTGGGCAAAACGATGTTTTTAAACCCGCGCATGCTCAGAAGCAAGTTATGAGACGGAGCTTCAATGGAACAGAGTGCCGTCGAACGTGGTGTACGTCACCACGCTTTGCTAGAGCATTTTGGAAAAACGATGGTGTGTATGCAACGTCATTTTGGAAAATGAAGTTTGAAAAACGTTGTTTTGTTTCGTCACATAAAACGTCGTTTTTTTTCATCACAAAAAGTGATAGTGTGTACGCGGCATTAGACTCGGGCCCCGAACCAGTTTTTTCAGGGGGGTTGGGGGGACAAATGCCTCTGGACCAACGACCGGAAAAAATGGGGGTGCGCTGGCAATTTAACGAGGGGTCTTGCAAGTTTGGGGGAACCTGTCGTTTTAAGCATGAGTGCTTCGAATGCGGGGGGAATCACCCCTTGTCCTGATTCTTCAAAAAAGGCAAGCGTGCCAGGGATCTTGCTAACAAGAGGGTCGCAGCCGGTGAGGGAGGAAAGGATGCATTTTTTTCTAAATAGGTATCCGGACAGGGAGGCGGCAGGCCTGCTGTCTGTAGGGTTCTCTGTGGGTTTTAGGATACCTTGCTCCCTGGAAGTGGTGCCGCCTGTGGCACGGAACTTGTGGTCTGCACTGGGGAATCTGGGGGTGGTTTTGGAAAAATTGGCAAAAGAAGTGGCATTGGGCCGCATGGGTGAGCCATTCCATATAAAGCCACCCATGGCTTTATATATGGGGGTGGTGCCTAAGAAGGAACCAAATAAGTTTTGCCTTATTCACCACCTCTCATTTCAAAACGGTGCGTCAGTTAACGATTCAATTGATTCTCAGGTGTGCACGATGTTGTTTACGTCGTATGATGCTGCTGTGCAGTGGGTACGGTGTTATGGTCAAGGCGTGCTCATGGCCAAATCGGACATTGAGTCGGCTTTCCGGTTACTTTCTGGACGGGATCTGATGGTCGCAGGAAAGATGGCAAGATGCTTTGGCCTGCCGATAACAAGTCGTGTTGCTATAAGGCCCTGTAGTCAGCAAGCAGAAGACAGTAGCTGAAAAGGAGAAGCACTCTGCAGGGGACGGGAACACATGGCGCAATTGGTTGTTAGCATGCTGGCAGTCCTAGCAACCAATGACAGCTCTCAGAAGAGATGTGCACCATCAAACGCAGCCACTGTGCCCAGTCTAATGCCACCACTTGTGCCCATCTAATGCAATCACTGTTCCAATTAAATGCAGCCACTTGTGCCCCATCAAATGCAGCCACTTGTGCCCCATTAAGTGCAGCGACTTGTGCCCCATCAAATGCAGTCACTTGTGCCCCATTAAATGCAGTCACTGTGCCCCATCATATGCAGCCACTTGTGCCAAATCAAATGCAGCCAATTGTGCCCAATCAAATGCAGCCATGTGTGCCCAATAAAATGCAGCCATTGTGCCCCATCAAATGCAGCCATTGTGCCCCATCAAATGCAGCCATTGTGCCCATCAAATGTTGCCACTGTGCCACATCATATACAGCTACTTGTGCCCAATCAAATGCAGCCATTGTGCCCATCAAATGCAGCCATTGTGCCCCATCAAATGCTGCCACTGTGCCCAATCATATGCAGCCACTTGTGCCCAATCAAATGCAGCCATTGTGCCCAATAAAATGCAGCCATTGTGCCCCATAAAATGCAGCCACTGTGCCCATCAAATGCTGCCACTGTGCCCCATCATATTCTGCCACTTGTGCCCGATCAAATGCCGCCACTGTGGCCTATCAAATGCAGCCACTTGTGCACCATCAAATGCCGACACTGTGTCCCATCAAATGAAGCCACTTGTGCCCCATCAAATGCCACCACTGTGCCCAAATGTCACCACTGTGCCCTATCAAATGCATCCACTGTGCCTGCCAAATGCCACCACTTTGCCCCATCAAATGCAGCCACTTTGCCCATCATAATATGCAGTCACTGTACACCCCCCCCCCTTATCAGATCAGCTCAGGTCACAGGGCTCCTGTCACAATTCTTATCCACATCAGCTCTGGACGGACGGCTCAGGTGGGACTGGGTTGCGGACACCATGCCAACTCCCCCTCCATAGCAACAGCTCACCTTGGAGGATACCCCGATCGCAATTCCCCCCCCCCCATTACCGCACTAGCTCGAGTCGGGGACGGGGCCATGCCTCTGGAACTAGTGACGTTACACCCGGGTGGCAGCTGAAGAGAACACACACACACAGTGTGCAGCAGCCGCGCCGCCCGGGTGGAGCAGGAAGTGATAAGCAGCGAAGCAGTGAGAGGGGAGGACCCGGAGCCAGGCAGGCACAGCTGCAGCGCGCACCTGTGGCCAGAGGTGTTCACTGGCTAAAAAAAATCATAAGGTAGCCAGCGCGTTCGTCACCCTCGCTGCTAACCTGGGGGGGATTTTACCATACCTGTCCCCCCCCCCGCATTATTTCCTGTGGTTCCTACGCCAATTAATTTTTAGTACACCTGGACAGTTTTTGGCTGTTGGGGTGTTCCTCGGAGGGGGCATTCTACGTGGATCGGTGTCTACCCATGTGTTGCTCCATATCCTGCGCCATGTTTAAAAAATGTAGCTCATTCCTGGAATGGGTCGTTCGGGATGTGTCGGGTGTGGATTCTGTGATTCATTAACTCAATGATTTCTGTTTGTTGGGCCTCCTGCCTCCAATGTGTGTGCAATTCTCTTAGCTACGTTGCAGCACATTGCTGGTAGGTTTGGGGTCCCATTGGCTGGGGACAAAACGGAGGGTCCAACAACTGAGTTTTTGGGCATCGTGATTGATTCCCAAGTCATGGAGTGTAGGCTGCCAATGGACAAAGTGGAGGCGTTGCGGAGTGAGATTAGTGACTTGATGGGGCTCCGGAAGGTATAACTTCCGGGACTCCAATCCCTGTTGGGTAATCTGAACTTTGCGTGTCGGATCATTCCGATGGGCAGGGTTTTTTGCCGACGGCTGTCGGCAGCTACCGCAGGTGTGCGGGCACCTACCTACTTCATTAGACTCACCAGGGAACATAGGGAAGATCTACAGGTCTGGCATGCGTTCCTGGAGAGTTACAATGGGCGGTCGGTCTGGATGGGGGGACCAGTGAGAAACTTTGATTTGGAGCTAGTTATGGATGCGGCTGGTTTGACAGGTTATAGGGCTTTTTTTCAGGGGCAGTGGAGCGCAGAGGCTTGGCCAGATTTGTAGGGGGGGTGGGATTGCTTGGTAACCTGGTATTGTTGGAATTATTTTCAGTGGTCCTGGCTATGGAGCTATGGGGATCGGCGTGTAAGAACTTGAAGATAAGGTTAAATTGTGACAACATGGGGGTGGTACAAGTCATTATTAGGGTCTCCGCATCGTCTCAGCCGGTGATTTGATTACTGCGCCACCTCGTCTTGCGTTGCTTACAGTTGAACATTTTCCTGTATGCTGTGCATAACACTTTGGCTTCCCTGCCCGGGTTGGCTCTGGGAGGTTGCCTTAGAGACACGGCAGGCTGGATCAGGAAGTCGGTAAGTGGGCAGACATGGGCGGCCTATAACAGGATTTGGAGCGAGTGGTGTGATTTTATACAGCTAGCGGATGCTGAGCTGGGGGGGTTAGAGTTGAGATTACTGGTGGTATATTTTGTTTTCAGGCATATGGAGGACGGAGGTTCAGTGTCCACAATAGAGCAGAAGCTGGCGGGTTTGGCCTTTTGGTTCAAGCTTCGAGGCCTGCCCGATTTTACAAAAGATTTTTGGGTGCATCAGGCGCTAAAACGGTATCGGAAGGTTCATCCTCAAAAAGACATGAGGAGGCCGGTTTTCTTTGCGATTTTGCAGGTGATTAGTGGGCAGTTGGGAGGGGTGTGTTCATCTGGTTATGATGTGCGTTTGTTCCAAGCAGCTTTTTCGCTGGCGTTTTTGGTGCATTTCGAGTGGGGGAGCTAGTGAGTCCATCTAGGGGGGTGTCAGGGGGCCTAACGATGGAAGATGTGGGTCTCTTCGATAAAAGGGTGGTGTTACGGTTGGGTCGGTCAAAAACAGATCAGAGGGGTAAGGGTGTGGAGATTCAGTTGTTTACTTTACCAGGGACAGCAGTTGGTCCGGTTAGGGTGGCTAAGGAATTTTTGGAGGTGCGACCGGTCGGGGGGGCCTGTCCTAGTACATGAGAATGGGTCTTTTTTGTCCAGGTTTCAATTCGCGGCTGTTTTTCGCAAATGCCTCAGGTAGGCCGGACTTGATGGTACACAGTTCGCTTCCCGCTCCTTCCGCATTGGGGCGGCCAAGGAGGCTGCCAGGTGCGGGTTGGATGAGGTGGTAATCCAGAAGGTTTCGTCCTTATGTGTGCCCCCATTTGGTAATAGAGGTAGTTTGATGGGTGTTGGGGGGTGCTGACAAACAGTTTTTGTTTGTTGCGAACTGTCGTTATGAGGTAGTATCAGAAAAGGGGGTGGGGGGTTGTCATAGATGTTCGAGTCTTTGGGTATTGGTTCTACATTGTTTCTTTGTTTTTGTTTCAGATGGAAGTCAATCACGCCTCGTCTGGATTCTTGGGCATTTGTATGTCTTTTGGGGGGCCAAGAGAGCAGACGCTAGGTCGGACGGCAGGCAACTGGGGATCCCAAAACAGGAGGCTTGCATTAGGTGGATGGGGATCCCAGGGATAGTTTGGAGCAGGGTGGTGCCGGTACGCACGGTTAGACAAACCGTCCGATGTACTGGTTTTACATGTGGGAGGGAATGACTTGGGGGTCAGATCCATTGGGTATCTGATAGCGGCTTTGAAGTCAGATTTTCTGACATTACAGAAGGCTGTCCTGAAGATATTGATAATCTGATCTGACATTATTGCGCAGGCTAGCTAGCAGATGGACAGGCTCAACAAGTTGGGAGTAAGGGTGAATAAGGTGATTGGCCGGTTCATGGCAAGTAAAGGGGATTGGTGATACGGCACTTGGAGTTGGAGGTCAATGCAGGGATTTACCTGCGTAGGGATGGGGTACATTTATCGTCAGTGGGGATTTATTTATGGGCGCTGGGCTTGCAGGATGGGATTCAGTGTGCCCTGCGGGTGTGGAAGGGCCCTTAAGGGAAAGGGGGTTCTCCTTAGTGGGCTGTGGCAGTGTCTTTGGTCTTTGACAGTGGCAAAATCAGGCCCCGTACACATGGCAGAGAACCTCGACGGGCGGAACACCTCGTTCCCCCCTTCTAGGTTCTCGCCCCGCCGTCAGATTTGGCGACCAGCCCGTCGGGAAGGGCGACGAGCCATTCATCCCGACGGGCCATCGAGCATTCCCGACGGGATGCTCGCCGAATCCGTACACACGGCCGAGGTTCTCGGCAGAATCAGGATGCCAGCGAGGTTCTCGCTGGTTTCTGCCGAGAACCTCGGCCGTGTGTACGGGGCTTCAGATGTCATGGAATCTGTGGTATGTGCCTCTCTGTTGTAGTCCAGTGAAACGGTGTCTGCTAGAATACGGTTATGGTTGCACTGCTGGAGGGGGTTGTCTACGAGCTGGTGATACAGCTGGAGGCCTGGTATGGTAAAATTATGGTCCCGCAGTGGAGTGGTGGAAAGTGAGAAAGTTTGCCGTCAGAGACCAACAGACTGGGAGTTAAGAAACTGTGATTTAAAATGTGGAATACATGGTAATGGAAAGTTATTTTATTAAAGTTATTTAATACTTGTAGTTATTTATATTAATGGTTATTAAAAAAAAAGGCTGTTATTTCCAGTTATATTCCAACTCTGGTGTGGTCTATTATTATTTTGGTATAAAGGGGGTATGGTTATGTTGAAGGGTGTAGAAGGGGAGGTAAAAAAGAGTATAATGGGGGTTAGATGGAAGGTTGGGAATATTTTGAGGTGCTTGGTTAAGAATGGAGAGTGGGAGAAACACTGGCTGTAGCTGCTCTTTGTAACTGCTGCACTGTGGGGCTAAACTTGTTACAGCTATAAAAGAGGAGAAAACTGCTAAGCAGAAAGAGTTCAATGGACTGAGTCAGGTAGCAATGCACTGGGGGAACTGTAGTCCAGGGGAGAGAGAGTCAACTGTAATCAAGAGCTTTTAAAATGCATTTCCCATAGGGAGATTGCCAGAAGGAAGGGGAAGACCTGCATTTTCTCAGGCTGTATTGGACACAGCTTCCTTTTGCCATGAGGGACCCCAGAGAGTGCACATTGCTGTCCAGTGTGAACCACTACTGCTGCTTAAAGGCAGCCTGGACAGGATCCAGAGTGCTGACTCCAGGTGTGTCAGCAGCCAGAGTCGCCTGGGTGCAGAGCAGAAAGTAGACTAATCACTGTGTCTAATCGGATGGTGCGCAGTAATATTGCTGGAACTGGTAAATTGCTGCTGTGGGGATTTACTCTCTGCTGCCAGTTAGGACAAAGGTCTGTCCCTTTTTTATCTGCTACACAGTGACCTTTGCCTATTACTTATGCTAAGAGGTAACTCTTGGGGGACATTGCACCACATACTAGCCATTATCCTACAGTGCACTGTAGACTAGTTATAGCATTACTATTCACATTGCAGTAATGCTTATACGCACTGCTTATTGTTGTTTTTGGTGATTGATGAGTTAATTACAATATAGGGCCAGATTCACGAACAGTTAGGCTGGCGGATCGAGTGATCCGCCAGCCTAACTGTGACTTTGAGCCGGCGTTTCTGTTTTCTGTAACCAGAAAACAAGAAACGTCGGGTTGAAGTTCCGATGCGAGCAGCGTAACTGAGTTTCGCCATCGCATCGTTACTTCAACTTAAAAATGGCGCCGGGGGCGTTCCCGCCGATTTACGCTCAAAAAATATGTTAATGAGCGGAAATCGGCAATTCACGATCGAATTCCGGCGCGACGCAATGACGATACGACGTTTCCGGACGGGATACGCGGCGCATAGATATACCTACATGGGGTTGGAGTATCCTATGTTAGGTATAGGCGTCGTCATCGCGTCGGGAAAAAAAAAAAAAAACGTTGCTTGCGTAAAACGGTCATGAATGGGAATGTGACGTCATTGACGTTCATTCACAGATTTTGGAGCATGCGCACGGGGATGTTTTGACACTCGACGCATGCGCAGTACGTTGGCGACGGGATCGCGCTTAGTTAGCATACTACACGCCCCGTACCCGCCAAATTTGAATTCCGCCGGCTCATTTGCGATGCGCTGCCGCAACTTTAGGAGCAAGTGCTTCGTGAATGACAGCACTTGCTCCTAAAATTTCTGCAGCGCAACGCAAATGAGAAGCGTTACTCCAGAGCAAAGATGCTCTGGACTACATGAATCTGGCCCATAGTTGTACAGAACTCTATTCTAAGTTACCTCAATATAGTTACTGTATTGTCTATAGAGGTATATGGCAGAACCTACCTTCTGTGTGCTCATTTATGATCAAACCACCATTTATTCTAACCTCTACCAATACATTGAGTTATTTACCATTAAACGGTCTTGTGTCTATTGTCTGATATTGATTCACAGCCAAGTTAAAGGTATCTATAGTTGTGTTCTTGCAGTACCTTTTCGTTCAACTAGATGTGTCAGAGGGGCTGAGGGTGTTCTTGGAATCAAGGTGCAGAATAGATAACCCAAATTACCAAGTAGAGATATATGTAAATGTCACCTTTGCTGTAGCACATCCTACAGCAAGAATGATCCTCCTCCCCGACAAAGCACCTTGTTCCCATGTCGATGAGGATTAGGGATAAGCCGAAAACCCCCAGTCCCCCCCGTTCAGTTCGCACCAGAACCTTCAAACAGACCAAAAGTTTGTGTGAACTTTAGAACCCTGTTAAAGTCTATGGGACTCAAACGTTTGAAATCTAAAGTGCTAATTTTAAAGACTAAGGCCGCGTACACACGAGGGGATATGTCCGCTGAAAAAGGTCCGATGGACCGTTTCAGCAGACATCTCCGCTCGTGTGTATGGGCTAGCGGACAGATTTCTCCACCCGACAGATTTCAAAGCATGCTTTGAAATCTATCCGGTGGGAATCTGTCCGCCCGACATGTCTGCTGGTTAGTACACTTACCAGCAGACATGTCGGCTCCCACCACCGCCTCGCCGCTGCCGAATGGATTCGGCGCATGCGCGGAAGTGTTTTACTTCCTGGTGCGGTGACGTGGCGGTGACGCGGCGGCGTCAACGTCACCGCCGCGTCACCACTACGTCACCGCGCCGTCCGGCGGCGGGGAATTTGATCCGATGGTGTGTACACGCCATCGGATCAAACTCCCGATCGGACATATCCGATGGAAATGGTCCGCGGACCGTTTTCATCGGATATATCCGATCGTGTGTACGCCGCCTAATATGCAAGTTATTGTCCTAAAAAGTGTTTGGGGACCTGGGTCCTGTATCAATACAAAAAAAGATTTAAAAACGGCTGTTTTCCGGGCGCAGTGATTTTAATAATGCTTAACCTCCCTGGCGGTGTTCCCGAGCGTGACTCGGGGTGTTTTTTTCTTGCTGAGATCGGTATCCCCGAGTCACGCTCGGGGTAGACATGCAGAGCCTGCAGCGCGCGCTGGCTTACCTTCTTCCTGGATCCAGCGATGCATCCCCGCTGTGTGAGCGAGCGGGTGCTCGCTCGATTCACACAGCGTCCCCGTGTGCCACCGAGCTCCGTTCCCTGTGACGTTACGACGCACGGGAGCGGAGAACGGCGCCAAATTCAAAAAAGTAAACAAACACTTTACATACAGTATACTGTAATCTTATAGATTACAGTACTGTATGTAAAAAATACACACCCCCCATGTCCCTAGTGGTCTGTCCAGTGCCCTGCATGTTCTTTTATATAATAAAAACTGTTCTTTCTGCCTGGAAACTGTAGATTGCCCATAGCAACCAAAAATGTCCCTTTATGTCAAAAATGGTTTTAGATCAGCTAGAAAACAGCGATAATAAATTATAATCACTTGCAGAATTTAGCGATAGCGATTTGTGGGGAAATTCATCATAAAAAAAAAAAATAATGACAGCAAAAATTCTGCAACTGAGCAAATTTCAGTGATTTTGATTTGATTACATTATTGAATCATTTTTACTATAATTATATTATTATTTGTTATAATTTTTTATAATTATTTATTATATTTTAATTTTTAATAAAAAAAAATAAAAAATCATACCCGGGATGCCTATTAGACTCTTGTTTGGATAGATTTAAGTGAGTTATTCCTAAGAATTACAAGCCTACAGTATAAAACGCCAAATTCCCTTGCAAATAATGGTACCGCTTTCAGCACCTAAAATCTTAAAGAATCATACCGCCAGGGAGGTTAAAGTGAAACAATAAAAGTGAAACATTCCTTTAAATTTCGTACCTAGGGGGTGTATAGTATGCCTATGAAGCAGCCCATGTTCCCTGTGCTTAGAACTGTCTCTGCACAAAGTGTCATTTCTGAAGGAAAAAAAGTAATTTAAAACCCACTCTGGGCTATAATGAATTGTCGGCTCCCGGCAATTCAGAGAAAAGTCATGCATAAAAAAAAAAAAGCGTGGGGTCCCCCCAAATTCAATTACCAGGCCCTTCAGGTCTGGTATGGATATTAAGGGGAAACCCGCCGTCAATTTAAAAAAAAATTACATGGGGTTCCCCCCAAATATCTATTTCAGACTCTTCAGGTCTGGTGTGGATTTTAAGGGGAACTCCACCCGAGATAAAAAAAAAAAATGGCGCAGAGTTCCCCCTAAAAACCACACCAGACCCCTTTTCCGAGCACACAACATGGCCGGCCTTACTTTCAGTACGGGCACTACGCTAAAGTTAGCGGGCGAATAGGAGAGTTATTTTGCTCTCATTCGTAATTTGTCAAATTGCAGGCTGCTGCTATTTCAGAACTGTCCTGTAGGTCGGTCTGCGACCCAGGGGTGTGATTACACCCCTGGGCGGCAGTTGGCTCTAGAGGGGTTCTGACAGAGCCACTTTTCCCCAGCAGCCAATTAGAGCTGTTCTTCCCTTCGCTGGGCATGCTGGGGAGGGGTATATCTGGGGCAGCTGCCGCGTGTTCTGGGTCGGCGGTTCTTTTTCTCTGTGCAGGGTTCACGTTCCAGGTGCGGCATCCACCTTCGGGGTGCGCGCATCCACAGACCCCACCCACCTGGCCAGAGCTGCCTGCTCCATGGAGACCCATCCAGATGTTGATAGGGGCCCCAATGACTTACTGGGTCCCCGACCTTACTGAGAAGATCCCAGGCTGTGTGCCGTTCGGTGGAGGATCGGCTTGAGGAGAACCCGGAGGCAGGTTATCGGGGATCTGGTTACTGGAATTGACAGGTACATGTCAGCTGTCAACCGGTGACCCCTTTCATTGCATTTACTGGGAGTATTCGCTCTTTTCGAATTGTTCTCTTGAGTACTAAAGTACTAAGCCTGTGGCAGAGGCCCGAGCCAGGTCTGTGATAGAGACATGTTCCTCCCAGCAAGCTAAAAGTGACATTCCGGCTGCCAGGCTTATAACAAGGGTCTGTCCGGAGGCAGTTCACCCACTCTGACGAGAGTGGCGACGAACTGTATCTACTACTACTGAGAGCAGGACTGCTCTACTTCTTATCCAGGCCTGATACCACACTGTTCTCTATTGCTTCATCAACCTTTCCTATCACCTGTTGATGTTGGCCGTTGTTGGGCCCTGGAATAAAGCATTTGAAAATCCATTTGGTGACTGGACATTCGCTCACTGCTACTACTCACTGCTACTACCCCTAGACACACTACAAGGTAACTTAATACGCCAATCCCAAACAACAACCAGCGGCTCCTTTGGGGGTAAGGGCTACATTCATTTTTTTTTACTTAAAGCTGAGCTCCACCCAAAAGGGGAAGTTCTGCTTTAAGCTCCCCTCCCCCTCCCAAACTGTTACAGCCGGATGCCCACACTTGGTTTGAATAGATGCTTGCTTACATCACACAGGAATTGGAATTGACAAAATCCTCATTGCTTTAAGTTTCTGACATAAAACAATGAGAAGAATACCATCAGTTCCTCTCACTGTGTCTAGGGTAGCCGTTTCCACCAGTTGCATCCTTACCAGGCCCCCTGTTGGGATAGGAGAGTCTGGTAAAGGCAGCAACAGGGGGGGGGGGAAATTCCACCTCCTATAAAAATGATCTAATGGCAGCTCAGATTACCTAAAAGAGAATAGCAGGACAATACTAGGATCATAATTGTAGCTGCAGTTAGAGCCGGTTCACACCGGGGCAACCTCGGATCCGACTTCAAGTCGCCCGAAGTTGCCCCAAGTCACGCGGTCGAGAAAATGAATGGAAGTGAATGGGAGCCGTCTTAATGTACACTACTGAAGTCGCTCCGACTTCAGAAAAGGTTCCTGTGTACTACTTAAATCCGACTTCTAGGCAACTTGTAGACAACTTGTACCCATTGATTTCAATGGAAGTCACCTCAGAAGTCGGATCACTGTCTTAACTGAAGCAACAATACAGGAAGATAACATACATTTCTCTGGCAAACCTCTCTCTCCCCCTCCCTCCCACAGAGCTGATTGTTGTTTGATTGGCCACTGGAAAGCCTCCTGACCTGGAGGCGACTTGAAGTTGCCTTGTACTGTCCTGGAGGCAACTTGAAGTTGCCTTGTAAGTTGCCTTGTAAGTTGCCTGATGATTCATACTCAAGTTGTGTCCAAGTTGCCTCCCAAAGTCATGCTAGAAGTCGTGTTGCCCCTGTGTGAATGGGCTCTAATGATCTTGGTATAGCCCCTTCAACCCAAGGCTGTTTATCAATAAAATAAGGACAGAAAGTAATTAATTTACAAAGTAAAATTAGCCATAGGTGCTGCGTTCATCCACCTAGCTATATAGGTATATGCCAATACTAGTGTATACTTGCATATGCATGGACATATGCCTCTGGATGCAGGGGTCAAGAGTGGTAAGTCCTTACGAATGAGCATGTTTATGCAAATATCAATATTTATCCCCGCGTACAGCCATTTGTTTCTGTGGATGACTATGTGCAGCATTTGTTGGTCCCAGGCTTGAAAAGACACTCAAATGTTATGTTATATGGCGCCAGGTGCATGTGTGCATGAGTTCTATAATCAGGAGCTACATGCCACCTCTCTGGTTGTGCAATGTGAAATATGTGTAAAGTTCCTTTCACACGTACGGACCGTTCGTCCGTTTTTTAAAAGTCCGTTTACGGACTTGTAATGCATCCCTATGGGATCGCGTCCATTAGCGGATGATGCATCCGCTAACGTCCGCAAAGATCCGCGTCCGCAAAGATCCGTTTTTCTGGACGGAAGAAAACTCTATTTTTCTTCCGTCAGAAGGATCGGATGAATACGGACACGCGGTCCGTATTCATCCGATTCCCCATAGGGGAGAGCGGAGGAGAGACAGGGCGGTCTCTGCACAGTGTGCGGGGACCGCCCTGTCCGCCGACAGCTCAGCAGGGATTTACGGATGATCCCCGCTGAGCCGACGGACGTACACGGGGCGGATCAAAAACGGTCCGCTCCGTGTGAAAGGACCCTTAGTCATAAGATTGGCTTAGACAGGATTACAAATCCTTCGGCAGCTAAAGCAGTAAATATGTACAGTATGTCTCAACAGTGCATCTTTTTTTTTTTTCCTGGAGTTGGACTTTAAACTGCTAACACTCACTGCATGTCAGGGACCAAAGTAAATGGTTGTTTTATAAAATTTCTTGGTACTGTTTAAATACCATCATTTGCTTTTCATTTAGGTTTTGTTTTTTCAGAAGCATCTAAATTTTAAATTACATAACTTCATCTAGCATTGTTTAGCACCTAGCCTAAGGCTGCTTGATTGTACTCTGGAAAATAGACCTTAAATACCCCACACAAAAACAGAATCATACAGTGAAGACGGTGCACTTAGCTGCACATCTGTCTCCTCTAGAGAGAAAGGAAATGGGAATTAGTAACTTGTATAATTTAACATTAGAGTAATAGAAAATAGGTCATGCTGGGAACACATGAGAAAAAAATATAGACTGAAATAACACCTCTGCCTGGCACAAATGCATCAGTAATTCAAATGGATTTTTTGTGTAACCTCTTTTGCTATGAATTATAACGATACAGCTTGAAGCATGCAGACATGCTTGTGAAAAAAACATGCCACTACCACTCTCTCAGTAGTGGTTAAAAATCAAGCAGATAGCAGAGACAAAAACACTCATTGCTTATCAACATGTAATATTGTGCAGGTTTAAGGTCTCCGTTATTGAAATTGATTTTCTAACATCTTGTTAAACAGTATCTTAGCGGCTTTAGACAGGTCTGATATCTTTTTTTTTTTTTTTAGTTTAAACCTTTCTGCATCTAATATCCCTCACTTATGGTTTGCTATTGACCTGGCAGTGGACAGTTTTAGAACTTTGCTAGACCTCAGAAACTCTCTGGTATACAAAAGCCAATGCATGTGTCACTGCGCTGCTATGTATCTTGATTACACTGAAAAAAGAAAATAAAAATGGAACATGGATGTTCCTGCTTAGTTAGGTCTAAGTAAATACATGTATTTTATTGAGCCTGGTCCAGCAATTTTTTTTTTACAGAAGCACTAATTATCGCTAAGATAAAAAAAAAAAAAAAATCCTTATAGCCCAGGCATTATGCATTACCTTCTGGATAATTTAAACATTGATGCAACAACTAACTAAAAGAAATAGATGAAGGACAGAAAGATGAAACAACTTCCCTTACAAGTAGCAAGGAAAGTAGCAATTATTAAGCAAACTGTACACTACACTGTATACATGTAGGCAGGTGCAGCCTATTTGCTCCACTGCAGTTGGCGCTCATCCGCAGTGGACCTATAGCTGAAGAGGAAGTCCAGAGGAACACAGTTCCTCTATAGTTTCCTGGGTCACTGGGGAAATTATCCAGTTGAATGCAGCCCCCCACTTGACTCTGGCAACCATCTTGGGTCGGGCAGAGCCTCTTTAAGTCTATGGCCCCCAGATTTGTCATGCATTCGCAAGTCAGTAGAGTAGGGGCAGGTACCCCGCCTATTAGGGACAGTACTTTGGAGAAAGATTCCTGATGAGGAGGGAAAGCGTAGGGTCGTAACTTCTGGAGCTCAGGCCACTTGGGCAAGAAATGGCTAAGCCGCATTCTGTCCGCTTAACAGACGCTGTCAGTCCAACTGATAACTACTCTCTTCACATACTGAGAACCCTGAGTGAACCCAGTTGGACAGTTCCCCTACTGTTTTTGTTGTGAACTGTTGCTGCACAATTTTAATACAAGTTCTCCATTGCACCTGTGTAAATTACCACACCATGCTGCACCACATCTTCATACATGCCTGACCCAACCACCTGCTGATATAACTCGCAAGTTTATTGTTGAAGTTTAATCTACTTATATTTTGCCTTCCTGATACCTAAATTCCCTCCTTGTCAACATGCTAATGAAATATTCAAACAAAACCATTTTGATTTAATTGAATTAAAACAAATTAAATTTAATTGAATTAATCTTATTTTAAGCAGTGATGTAATTATTGCATTTCTGTTCTTCATTATGCAATGCAGGCAGATCATGACTGGTGGCAGCCAGGGTGCTGAACATATCTTCCTGAACAAATCACAGCACCTTGCTGTGGAACTTCTCTACTGCATAATGGATATTCGGAGGGCCACTGGGGATTCTGCAAATCATTTAAAGTGGAACATTAGTCAGAAAATTAAGTCCTGCTAGATCATTTTAGGGTGGCCACTTTTGCAGGTATAGCTAAATAAAACATTTACAAATAAGTGCCTATATTGTTTAAGATCCAGTAATACAATGTCTCACCCTGCTCTACACATGTTTAGTAGTGTTGAGCAGAATATGCCATATTCGATTTCGCGATATATCTCGAATATATAGTCGAATATTCGAGATATATTCGCTAAATACGAATATTCGTGATATTTTTTGGAAATGAAATGATTGCGAAATTTCGCTATTGCGAATGCGAATGCGAAATTTCGAGAAATGCAGAAGGAGCACTCTGATTGGCTCAGAATATTCGTGATATTTTATAATACAAAATAATTGCGAAATTTCGAGAAATGCGGAAGGAGCACTCTGATTGGCTCAGAATATTCGTGATATACTACAATACAAAATAATTGCGAATATTCGGCAAATGCGGAAGGAGCACTCTGATTGGCTCAGAATATTCGTGATATACTACAATACAAAATAATTGCGAATATTCGGCAAATGCGGAAGGAGCACTCTGATTGGCTCAGAATATTCGTGATATATTACAATACCAAATAATTGCGAATATTCGGCAAATGCGGAAGGAGCACTCTGATTGGCTCAGAATATTCGTGATATATTACAATACCAAATAATTGTGAATATTCGGCAAATGCGGAAGGAGCACTCTGATTGGCTCAGAATATTCGTGATATATTACAATACCAAATAATTGCGAATATTCGGCAAATGCGGAAGGAGCACTCTGATTGGCTCAGAATATTCGTGATATATTACAATACCAAATAATTGCGAATATTCGGCAAATGCGGAAGGAGCACTCTGATTGGCTCAGAATATTCGTGATATATTACAATACCAAATAATTGCGAATATTCGGCAAATGCGGAAGGAGCACTCTGATTGGCTCAGAATATTCGTGATATATTACAATACAAAATAATTGCGAATATTCGGCAAATGCGGAAGGAGCACTCTGATTGGCTCAGAATATTCGTGATATTTTACAATACAAAATAATTGCGAATATTCGGCAAATGCAGAATGGAGCACTCGGATTGGCTCAGAATATTCGTGATATTTTATCGTAATTTCGCAAAAATGCGAATAAGAAATTGATTGCGGAATTTCGACAGTAACACTCTGAAATCGAATATATGTGTTATTTTAGCTAAAAGCAATATTGCGAATTTCTCGAAAATAATCGCGCGATATCGCTATTGCCGAATAATCGCATTGCGATTTTTCGGCAATATAAAATGATCGCTGCAGCTACTCGGCCCAAGGTCTCTAATCATACCAGCAATGCTTTTAGACGTCGATGGGGATCTCTAGGATGTGATCTGTTCTAAAAAAAATTGAAAAAATATGAATATTCGAAATAGCGAATATTCACCGCGAAATTCGGAATATATCGCGAATACTCGAATATGCCATATTCGAGCCGAATATTCGCAATACGAATATTCGTGAGCAACACTAATGTTTAGTTGATGTCCCTTTTTGGTAACTACTAGAGGCCGATCTGCTGATAGCCTAAAGATTTACTGCTGCTCAGAGGCTCAGAGCTTCCCGCAAAATTGCAGCCTCCAGCAGGAAGAAACAGGAGCAATACTGGAGATAATTTAAAGCACATGCTAATTTTGGCAGCATAATTATTGTGGAATGTATGTTCCTTGCTAAATAACATAATTTTTTATCAAGTTGTTATGGGTAAAGTTCCACTTTAAGTAGTTTTGTGGGATTTTTCCAGCAACCAAACCAATAAGCAATATTCATAAAAAACTTCCCTTTATTACAAAATTGTTAAACTACAGTAAAAATTCTTTTAAAACCACACATAACCATTTTTGGCCTGAAAGACATTTAGTAAGCATATACAGATTATGGCCTCGTACACACGAGGGGATATGTCCGCTGAAAACGGTCCGATGGACCGTTTCAGCAGACATCTCCGCTCGTGTGTATGGGCTAGCGGACAGATTTCTCCACCCGACAGATTTCAAAGCATGCTTTGAAATCCATCCGGTGGAATCTGTCCGCCCGACATGTCTGCTGGTTAGTACACTTACCAGCAGACATGTCGTCCCCCACCGCCGCCGCGCCGCCGCCGAATGGATTCGGCGCATGCGCGGAAGTGTTTAACTTCCTGGTGCGGTGACGTGGCGGTGACGTGGCGGCATCAACGTCACTGCCGCGTCACCGCGCCGTCCGGCGGCGGGGAATTTGATCCGATGGTGTGTACACGCCATCGGATCAAACTCCCGATCGGACATATCCGATGGAAATGGTCCGCGGACCGTTTTCA
This sequence comes from Rana kukunoris, assembly GCA_029574335.1. NCBI lineage: Eukaryota > Metazoa > Chordata > Amphibia > Anura > Ranidae > Rana > Rana kukunoris. Next base: position 361,848,600 of record CM056051.1, on the reverse strand, counting down.
TCGGATATGTCCGATCGTGTGTACGAGGCCTAAAATTGTCCAGTACTGTTATGAAGTTTTGATATTCCGCAGAATATCTCACTTTATGGCAAAATATATCCAACACATTTCAGGATTCATTCAAATAATCTCTTCCTCAGGGAAGTAGGCTTGGTTTTTCCCTGGGCATTCCCCAGGTTTTGTTGTTATCTGCTTTAGCCTTCCAATGCTACTTACTGCTATGGCCAGCTACAGATGGGGCGGTGGATATGTTTATGTTTCACCTGTGGTGCTTGTATTGGTCCAGAAGCGCACCAACACCTTTGCAGCCATTATCCTACATGCTGGGTGTTTGGTGTACTCCTGCACCCTTAAGGAGGGGTGTCTCCCCTTCAGTCCATCTGTCCTTATCTATTTATCAGAATGCATGTGCCACCATTGTGGGGACAATCATTGTTTAGTGTTAGTATCACAGATTACAGGGTGCCTTGGCGCGGCTCTGTGGCTCACGCATGTGTTCGCAAATGCGTGCGGACAAAAACCCCTGTTTTTAACGCATACTGTTAGAAAGGTTAATTGGTTGTTCTGCGAGCTGGTCGGTAAGTAGGCTTGATTTTTCCCTGGGCATTCCCCAGGTTTTGTTGTTATCTTCCTCAGGGGCAGTAAGTTGCCACACTGAAATGTCAGAGAAAACTTCCGATAACATATTGACTATAAAACAGGTGTCACCACAATAAAAGTAAACCATTTCACCAAATCATACTTACAAACATTTGTTTATAGTTTGTGCTACATGCAGTACAGTCATGTGATCTTTCAGATACTATGCAAGTAGCTTCCCCTCACTCACTTGGCAGTGGCACCTCCACCATTAACAGAATGCCCTGCATTTTTTTCAAAATTTCTCTGATTTAATAAGGTGGAACATGAAAAAAAGAGTGGAAGGTGCTCACACAGAACCCAAAACATCACAGCCCTTACCATATGTAGCATGGGCTACTACAGTGATTTACAGCATGTCCATCAGCCATCTGAATATCAGATATGGATACTTTAATATTGGGGTGATTAGACTCTAGGAGTAGGTGCGTTTTCAATAAGTGTGCCAGTCCAAAATTGTATTTTTAAGGGCATGGTAGCCCACTTTTATTTAAAAGAACAGAAAAGTTCACAAAAGACATCAGTAGGTCATGCAGAGGGTTCCACCATAACTCCAACTTGCACGATTAGAATACATCAGCCTCCTGGCTTACTTTCTTGCTACATGGCTGCTTCAGGCCTCAGGCATTAGGGGCCAGATCCACATACGTTGGCCGCCCGTGCGGCGTGTCCCATTTAAGTCACAGCGGCGCTTTCCTTATCCTCAAAGAAATGCCGCTGTAACTTACGGCAGCGTAGCGTAAATGGGCCGGCGTTCGCGGGTGTAATTCAAATTTACTAGGGGGGGGGGCATATTTTATTATAATTATGAATGACCCGACGCAAACTACGCTTTTTTTACACTGCACATGCGCCGGCCGTGGACGTATCCTAGTGCGCATGCGTGAAATCACGTCGCAAATAGTCAATGAAAACGACGTGTACATAACTTACGCAATTCCCTATTCGCGAACGGGTTACGCAAACGTCGTAAACGACGAAAAAATCGACGCTGGCCCGACGTCCATACTTAACATTGCGTACACCTCCATATAGCAGGGGTAGCTTTACGTGATTTTTATCATCCGATAATCGGATCGTGTGTATGAGGCATATCAGCCACGCTGACCCAATATAAATATTAAAAATATAGTGCAGAATAAAAAAAATAAAAAAAAAACACACATATGAGAGTTGCAGCTTTTAGGAACACTATTCAAAGATAAGAGTGCACTTTAGAATCAAGTTTTTAAATGTGCAAATGATATAAACTGCAGCAATAAAAGGTCTATTTTCAGAATGCATATTTTTTTATTGTTGCAGGAAAAGTCATTGATTATAATGAAAGGGTCCGGAGATACATGCTGCACATTGTAATTTATGCAGCATACTTCACTCTTATGGCAGAAATATAACAAGTCAGGCAAAACAAGCGTGGTTCTTCAGATTCTACTGACTTGCCTGAAAAATAAAAATAAATAATAATAATAAAAGATTCACACAGCATTACAAACAGTCCAGGAGACCTTGACTGCAGGGTTGGAGAATGAAGCAGACAGCTGGGGCTATGGACAAAGAATACATACAAATTACTTGCCTGTCATTGGGAGAAAACTATTAATCTGTATCAAACAGCAGGGTATCGCCACCTTTCTGTTTAAAGATGATGTTTCAGTACTGGAGCAGAATCAAAAAGATGGAGAAACTTAACATTTGTGCCTTAATGTTTACGGTTTTACATGTAGCGCCTGTGCAGGGGTGGACTGATCATCAAGGCAACCGAGCACTGCCTGAGGGCCCCATGCCACTAGGGGGCCCCATCAGGGTTGCCAGGCTCAGTAAAACCAGGGACAGTATGTAAAAACCTGTGTTTTTTTTTACATCTGTCCCCGATATGTCCGAAACCGACATGCTTTTGATGTAAAAATCCCAAGATTTTAGCTTCCCCGCCTCTGCACTGCCTCCTGGCATAGTTGCCATCTGTAAGCCCGGGGGCGCCATAATCTTCTATTGCCCGGGGGCCCCATGAGTTGTCAGTCCGCCCCTGCGCCTGTGTACTTCCAAGTACCGGTGCTATTAAAATTTAAGGGATAACCAGAGTGTAAGAGTGTAAGTGACTCTGATTCTAATTGCAATCATTGAGTAGGGTCTCTGTTTCAGCTTGGCTGTGCTGTGGGCTCATTCTGTTGTTGCTGAGGTGTTGTTCCACCCCTGGACTATAGGTGGCAACAGTGGAAGCTGAGGTTTGGGCCTCGCTGGGCATGCTGGGAGAGGGTACTTATGGAACAGACGCCATTGGTCTGGGTCGTTCTTCGAGTGTGGCACCCACCTTTACGGTGGCCACATCACGGCGCCCCTAGCGTTATGTCCTACCTGGCCGGGGCGTGCGTGCCATGCGGTGTTCCTGGTTTCTGGGCCATGTTGGTCCAGAACATTCAAGCAGGACGGGTTCCCACTTTTAAAGATCCCAAGCGAGTGTAGCTGTTCGGTGGGGAGTCTATCTGAGGAGCGCCAATGAGAGGCTGGTGGTCCAACAGGATTCAGACAAACCACCAGGGATCAAGGTACTGGACACTGAAGGATTTACTCCTGTTTCAGTCGGTACCTGGGCGACGTTAAGAAGAAGATCCAGGCGAAACTTTACTTAGGAGGGCTATCTCTGTAGCTTTAATCAGAGAAGGCCTGTAGCAGAGGCGTTTCCCTGACGTTCATTCGGGAGGGCCTGTGGCAGAGACCTCTTCCCAAGTTCCGAGTGATACTCTGGCTGCCAGGTTGGTGAGAGAGACCTGCTATACCTACTCCAGCTGGAGTGGCGAATAAAACCTAAGGCCGCGTACACACGATTGTCAAAACCAATGAAAACGGACTAAATCGTGTGTAGGCCCCATTGGACAGTTGTCCTTCGGTCCAAAAACAGAGAACTTGCTTTAAAATTGAACTGATGGACGCCTGACCGATGGGTCAAAACCGATAGTTAGTATGCAAAGGCATCGGTCAAAAGGCCGCGCATGCTCAGAATCAAGTCGACGCATGCTTGGAAGCATTGAACTTTTTTCAGCACGTCGTGTTTTACATCACCGGGTTCTGACATGATCGTTTTTTTTAACCGATGGTGTGTAGGCACACCGGACTGTCAGTCGGCTTCGTCGATTAACCAATGAAAATGGTCCTTCGGACCGTTCTCGTCGGATGGACTGATCGTGTGTACGCGGCCTAAGAGTTGTCAGAAGCAGGACTGTTTCCCTATTGTGTTTCCCTACAGCTTTCTAGATTGTAAGCTCTAACGAGCAGGGCCCTCTGACCCCTCCTGTATTAATTTGTATTGTGACTGTACTGTCTTCCCTGATGTAAAGCGCTGTGCAAACTGTTGGCGCTATATAAATCCTGTATAATAATAATAATATTGTACGCCTGAATCTGCTGTTCTCCTTCCAACCCTTTCATCACCTGTTTACTGTTTTTACCCGGCTGGGTAATAAAGAAGCACATAAAAGACATTCCTTTTGCGGACATTCCTTTTTCTACTGTTGCATTCATCATTCACCCCTAGATGTTCAGAAGAAGCCATGAGGTAATGTGCCATCCCATTCTATTACCAGCAGCCCCTTCAGGGGTACTGCTACATAAAGCTTAAAGTGTAAGGCGGCGTACACATGACCGAGAACTTCGTCGGGCTAAACTCATCGTTCCGCCCGACGAGGTTCCCGATGAGCAGTCGGAAAAGCTTGTCGAGCCAAAGTCCTCATTGAACAACGAGGAAAAAGAGAGCATGCTCTCTTTTTGGCTCGACGAGCTTCCCGACGGGACGCTCGTCGAAAAGTGTAAACACGATCAAGCTTCTCGGCAGAATATGGATCCCAGCAAGCTTCTCGCTGGATTCTGCCGAGAAGCTCGGTCGTGTGTACGCGGCCTGATTCATCTTTCCCCAAAATTAGGACCCACAGACATCAAAATCAGATCCTTTACCATGACCCCTCTAAGTATAAAATATTAAACTCTTCAATATTTGTACATTTGTTAACAGGGCTTAGTCTAAAATACTCTTGTAAAAGTTTGATTAAAGTGCTTCTAAAGCCTTAGGTCCTGTACACACGATCAGACCGGTCCGATGAGAATGGTCCGACGGACCGTTTTCATCGGGTCACCGCTGAAGTGGCCTGATGGTCTGATGTGCGTACACACCATCAGTCCAAAATCTGATCGGGTCAGAACGCGGTGACGTAGAACACAATGACGTGCTGAAAAAACGATGTTCAATGCTTCCAGGCATGCGTCGACTTGATTCTGAGCATGCACAGGTTTTTGGTCCGATGCTTTTGCGTACTAACCTTCGTTTTGGTCCGATGGTCAGACGTCCATCAGACCGATTTTAAAGCAAGTTTTAAAACTTTGGTCCAATGGACAACGGTCCGATGGGCCGTACACACACGATCAATTTGGTCGGATGAAACTGGCCTTAAGGCCAGTTTCATTGGACCGGTCTGATCGTGTGTATGCGGCCTTAACCACTTGCCTACTGTGCACCTACACCCCCTTCCTGCCCAGACCAAATTTTAGCTTCCGGCACTGCGTCGCTTTAACTGACAATTGCGCGGTCGTGCGATGTGTTTCCCAAACAAAATTGGCGTCCTTTTTTTCCTACAAATAGAGCTTTCTATTGGTGCTATTTGATTGCCCGTGCGGTTTTTATTTTTTGCGCTATAAACAAAAAAAGAGCGACAATTTTGAAAAAAGACACAACATTTTTTGCTTTTTGCTATAATAAATATCCCATAAAAAAAAAAAAAAAAAAATTGATCTCAGATTAGGCCGATACATATTCTTCTACATATTTTTGGTAAAAAAAAATTAAAAATAAAATCGCAATAACCGTATAGTGACTGGTTTGCGCAAAAGTTATATTGCCTACAAAATAGGGGACATAATTATGATTTTTTTTTTTTTTTTTTTTACTAGGAATGGCGACGATCTGCGTTTTTTTTTTTCGGGATTGCGACATTATAGCCGACACATCGGACACTTTTGACACATTTTTGGGACCATTCACATTTATACAGTGAACAATGCTATAAATATGCATTGATAACTGTATAAATGTAACTGGCAGGGAAGGGGTTAACCACTAGGGGGCGGGGAAGGGGTTAAATGTGTATCCTAGGTGTGTTCTTACTGTAGGGGGAGGGGGGGTGACTGGGGGAGGTGACCGATTGTGTCCCTATGTACAAGGGACACAATCGATCTCCTCTCTCCCTGACAGGGACGTGCAGCTCTGTGTTTACACACAGAGCTGCACGTCCCAGCTCAGTTACACAGAAATCGCGGGTGCCCGGCGGCCATCGCGGCCGCCGGGCACGCACACGGTGTTGTTAGTAACCCGACGGGTGCGCGCCGCACCGGCAGCCCGCGCGCGCCACCTAGCGGCCTGAATTGACATCACGTCATATGACGTGATGTCAGGATAATTGAGTATCCCGCCCGCCGTCATTTCACGGTGGGCGGGTATTAAGTGGTTAAAGGATCACTAAAGGAATTTATATTTTTTTAGCTAAATAGCTTCCTTTACCTTACTGCAGTACTGGTTTGTCCTTATTGTTAGTTTTTGCTTTGAAGTTGCTGTAATCCTGCTCTGATCTCCACACTTCCTGCTTGTCTGTTTCCTTATAACCACAGTGCTGGGAGCTTTCTCACGGTGGTCTAAGCTGTCATTAATGTGTGTCTAAAACTTCCCAGAACCAATCAGATTCATTTTAAAAACAAAACACTGCCCTGGATTTGTTTGTTTTTGTTCCGTGTGTCTATTTCTACTTTGCAGAAACATGAAGCCAGTTCAAAAGTGAAACTAACCTGCAGGCACATTATATGATTGATTTGTATCTATTTTTAATCATTTTGAAAAGGAATCAGTTAACTTTTATGTCTCTATACCCTGCAAACAGTCATTTCAGCAAAAAAAAAATGTTTTCCTTTAGTGACCCTTTAAGGTTTTCTGTATCTTAATGCATTCTGTGTATTAAGGTAAAAACCCTTCTGAGACCCCCCCCCCCAGCCCCTCCTTATACTTACCTGAGCCCAGTCTTGATCCAGCGCTATGCCAGAAAGCAGCAGCTCTCTCTGATCTCTCCCTCCTCACAGAACAGAGTGATAGCAGAAGGAGCCAATGGCAATCAAATCCAGTGACGAGGGAGCGGGGGTACTGATGACCTATGTTATTACTTGAGGCCCTAAAATGCTGGGACAGTGAAAATACCCCTCAAATAACCTTATTTTGGAAAGTAGACAGCCAATGTATTTAGTACGTGGATTGGTGAGTTTTTTTCATTTTACGTTTTTTTACGTCACAATTTTTTGGAAAATTTAGAAATTAAAGGATAAGTTCATCTTACATAATATGTTACATGTTACACCCATATTCAGGGTGTAACATGTAACATCTTATGAAAGGACTGCCCCTCCCCTCCCCACTGTGACAGGTAGCAGTGGATCTTGTCCCCCTGCTAGCTGTAAAATAAAAAGTGTCCCCATCCGCCCGGCTGCATCACTCATTCACAGTCCTCTGTGAATGGAAGATTACAAGTCCCAACAGCCTTAGTGGCTGTTGGCTTGTAGTTCTCAACGAACTCCCACTGCGCTCTATGTGCTAACGTAGTTCATTGATTCTTCCTGTCAGGCGGCGTACACACGACCGAGGTTCTCGCTGGAAAGCAGCGAGAACCTCGCTGGAAGCTGCATTCCAGCGAGGACCTCGGCCGTGTGTACGCTCTCGGCGAGCATCCCGTCGGGAATCCCGTCGAGCAGAAATAGAGAGCACGCTCTATATTTTCTCGACGGCCCGCCTGGATGAATGGCTGGTTGCCATTCCCGACGGGCGGGTCACCGATTTCGACGGCCGGCAGAGAACCTCGACGGGCGGAACGATGTGTTCTGCCCGTCGAGGTTCTCTGCCGTGTGTACGCGGCCTCAGAGTGTATTGGCTTGCTTGTACACAGGAAAATTGGCAGTGTTAAATTTCACTCTGAGGGACTATATAAACACTTTCCTGGTGTTTATATGATCCACACTGTCAGAGTTAAATTAACACTCGTAAAAGTTATTTAACTCTGTATTTTCACCGGATAAAAATGATTGTTTGCATTAATAGTGTTAATTCCCTGTATTTCAACACCATAATATTATCACTTTAAATAACTTAACACTAGGATTTTAATACTGGCGACTTTCCTGTCCACATTTTTTTTTCACATACTGTCATCAGAGCATATGACTGGTATGGCAGTGATCTGGGACAATGAGTGCTGACAGTATGTAAAAAATAATAATAATAATAATAATAATAATTGTTTTCAATATTTTTAATTTTTATTTTTTTTACAATGTATTTCCCTTTTTGTTTTACAATGTTTACACTGTACTGCTCTGAGGAGCTGATATGGATTTGTTTTTATGCTATGATTGCTTATTACAGTGATGATCGCTGTTATAAGCAATTGTTTTATAAATGACATCTAGTCATTCATAGTCATTCATTGTGTACTATTGTAATAGCTGTGATTGGCCACAACTATCACATGGTACAGATGCGCTGTGATTGGCCCTGTACCATATGATCACGGTGACCAATCTCAGAATTCACAATAGAACACAATGAATGGCTTTGAATAAAATCCATTGGGTACAAATGACATGTGATCACTGTGATCGATCACATCACTCCTATAATACCAGGGCCAGCCCATTACAACAATCTGCCTTCCGTTTTGTCTGATAGGAACACAGGAGCAACAAGAGTGACAGGATATTATATGATGCCCATCTGGGAAAAGGAAGCACCCGTCTGGCCATAAAATTATAATAAGCCAGACATGAGGTGGTTAAGGACGCTGTGGGTGGAAGCACCCGCTGGTTCCTTAGCAACCACTGACAGCCAGAATCTGTCATGTTTATCCACGATGAATTGCTCTATACATACCGCATTCAGATGAACATCTGAGCAATCAGTGTTTGGTCCAAACACTAAGCTTTTCCCTATTCTTATCCATTTATTAGGGACACTATCTGCACAGAGTATGAATTTTTTGGTGTTTGAATGGATGTACCTTGGGAATTGAAAACAAGTGCAAAATTACAGAATAAGGTCACTTTTTGCACAATTAAAAGGCCAAAAGTGGTTCTAAAGCCTAAATATACGGTAATTAAGCTTAATGCATTCCTTGCATTAGGATACCCCCACCCCTTTCACTTACCTGAGTCCTCATTCGATCCAGCACTGTGCATGTCTGTCAGCTTTTTTCTCCCCTCACTTCCTGGTCTCATTGGCTTTGCTGAGGCAGCCACTTTCTCCTGCTGCTGTCAATCAAAACTAGTGATGAGGGAGGGGGTCTGAATTCTGCGGTCTGTGTCTATAGACGCAGACAACAAGGCTCAGGAATGAGCCTCTACTAATGCTGCAATACAAAGCATCTTTCTATGGGCACACTTACTGGAAGGGAGGAGCCAAAGCACCAGAGGGAAACCTGATAAGAGGGGCAATGGAATTCCACTGCACAGAGCAGAGTATAAACCTGTCTGGTATTTTACGCGCACCCAGTGCATGGCGGGGGAGCTGATTTTGCGTGGCCGGCAGGCACGATCGCCACTGGCCATGCCCGATCACGTACCATGAGCACCAGCACGGGGATTTGCGTGTGTAAACACACAAATCCCTGTGCTGTCAGGGAAGAGGAGCCATATTGTTTGTTCCTACTAAGTCAATCCTAGTCAATCCTGTCCCCATACAGTTAGAACACACTGAGGGCATACACAATTAACCCCTTGATCACCCCCCTAGTGTTAACCCCTTCCCTGCCAGTGACATTTACACAATGATCAGTGCATTTTTATAGAACCAAATGCTGTATAAATGCCAATGGTCCCAAAAAAGTGTCAAAGGTCTCCGATCTGTCCATCACAATGTCGCAGTACCAATAAAAAAAAAACGCAGATCACCGACATTACTAGTAATTTAGGCCATATGGGCTGGACGCATGTTGCTGCTCCCATTGATTAGGCATTCAAACATGCAAATGAGGGAAATACGCTGATTCACGAACGTGAGTGCGCCCAACGCATGCTACGCGAGGTGCGCGTAAGTTGTACGTCCGGCGTAAAGTTATTCCCCATAGATGAGGTGCAACCCGGCAACAGACATGCAAAGGTCTGCACCAGGGAACACAAGCCGGCGTATTGTGCGTTGGACGTGTGTCTGGCTGGGCGTATGTTAAGTTCACGGTATACGTGGTGATCCGGCGTAGCTTAGGCAGTTGTGCCGGCGTGGTTGTGAGCAGGCGCATAAGGGTGCTGTGCATGCGTCCACGTCACGGCAATGTCACGGCGCATGCGCAGTTCGTGATATGCCGGGCGAAAAACACTGCACCATGCTTGGACCATCATTTGCATCGGGTCACGCCCAATTCCACCTACTCCGGCCTGCGCCCTTGAAACCTATGCCACACTGACGCAGTGTATGGGAGCAATAGCTTGCTGAATGCAATGCTTGCCTCTCCGCACTACGATGGCGTGGCGTACGGCGTTTGTGCTATGCCGACGTAATGTGCGCCCACACTCTGTGAATCTGGGCCATTACCTTTTGCGCAAGCCAATCAATATACACTTTTTTACCAAAAATATGTAGAAGAATATATATTGGCCTAAACTGATGAAGACTTTTTTTTTTATTTGGGGATATTTTTTTTTTTTTTTGTAGGGCTATACTGCCTGCTGGGTGCCAAGCCCTACTCCATTAAATCCATAGATTTTTTTCCCTATAATCTGTATGGGTTTATTGCACTGATCATTTTCTGAAAATGTTACGTATGGCTATCTCTGGCTTCAGTCTTTTGTTTGTAAATCACTAGCCTTAAAGGAACACTAAAGGTTTGTTTTTTTATTAGATCAATTGATTGCTGTAAGCTAGAGCATTTAAATATCACTTACCTCGTTTTTCCTTTTGACCTCCAAAATACAGTAATCCAGGTTTGAAAATGCCATTTCCTGTCTCTGCTCTTCTTGCTTTCCACCAGCACCTGAGCCGTTTTGCATGATGGAAATCAGAATGTGCTCACCCCCTCCCTATGACTACAGCCCTGCGTGAAGTTGCTCTCTTAACCCTCACAGGCATGGAGGCTAAGAATAATGGGAACTGTAGTTCCCATTAGGCCGTGATGTAGCAAGAATGAATGCGCACCACAAACCAGGAAGTCAGTGAGAATAACGATTCAGGAGTGACGAGGTGAATAAAACAGCTCAATTTCAACAGGTATCAAACTAGTTATAATGCAAAACATTACTTTTTACTTTATCAGCTACTGTCAGACTTTAATTTAAGAGGAAAATATTTTTGTCTTTACAACCCCTTTAAGACATAAAAATGTCTAAATTCCTGATCTGCAAAGCTAACATTTGTATAAGCAGAGATCAGCACTGTTTCTCTTAGCAATTTTTTTCTTTGAAAGCAACCTATAATGGTCATTGTTTATAAGTTTATAATCGTATTTGTTTTAATAGTTTGTATTACATGAACATATATTTTTATGCTATGAACATAATAAAGAAATAAAATATGAAGTGTGAATGGAAACACATTTTGTCAATGTTACACTGAACTAATGAATGTAACCAACAAGGTTGGTAAGCTAAAATATAGTTGTTTCAGCAAAGCCTAAGTGACATTGTTGTGGCAATACTTGCCATTTTTTCCAGCTGTGACTATTGACAGATTGATCTCTAATAGTAAATATATTTGGACACTTCCACTTAGACAAAGGATAATCAGCACTTTTTAGGATGTCTAGAATTTGAATTGATAAAATAGATTTGTCACAGCTATTAAACTGCTGTCCAAAGGACAGGAAGAATTTAGTCAGTTGTGTTGGCATGGTTGGGATTTGTAAAAGGATGCCAGCACTATGTCAGTAAAGGCATTTAAGGAGACAAGACACCTTTTCAATTTTCATCATAATACAAGTATTTTTTGTGCTCTCTGCTCCCCTTTACCAACTCTATTGGCTTGCCATCCACATGCCATGCCAGGCCCCCCATAACCTTTACGACTTTGAGTGTCATGACCAATGCAGACTCACACTTAAGGTAACTGAGCCTCAAAGAGAACCCTCTCTAATTTGTACTGCCAATTCACTCTGCTTAAGGAAATGTTACTACATAGGGTTGCCACTCATCCAGGATTCACCTGGCCGGTTTGGGTTTTGATTTTTTTTTCCGGATTTCAGACTGCCTGAAACACAGATACATTATTTAGACTGAATCAGGAGACCCTGATCTCAATATCATTGAGTCTGCCTGTAATTACTTTACATGAAAAGACAGAAGGATATGAGGCCACCCACATCCAGAGAAGACCTTTGGTTAGTTCTCCAAGATGTTTGAACAACCAACCTGCCGAGTTCCTTCAGATGTGCAAGTGTACCTAGTCGATTTAACCACTTGATACCCACAGACCGTCAAATGACGTCCAAAACGGGGACCTTTTATCACGGGTGGACGTCATATGACGGCCTAGGCTTTGCGGGAGGGGGGATATCTCAATGATGCCTGCACCCAGAGGCATCATTGAGATATCATTTTTTAGCGGCGGTGATCGTGCGCACTGTAAGAATGATCATAGCGGCAGTTCCGCCGCTAGATCCTTCTTACAGGCTGCAGGAGGGGACATCCCCCCTCCCGCCACCATCCGGTGCTTCTTCGGTCTCTTCCGTCCCATCGGGAGCCCGGAGAGATGATCGCCGTCCGTCGGATGTTTGCCATAGAGATGACTGGTGACCAGATGGTCACCAGTCATCTCTATGAACGTCGGAAGACCCGGGCGCGATGTGATGACGTCACGCCCGGGTCCCGTAAGTAAACAAACCGCAATTGCGGCTAGTTTGAATGAGATCTGTGAATTTTTTTCACAATCTCATTCTTTCCAGCCTGGAGGAGAGATGTGAGGTCTTATTGACCCATTCTCTCTCTAAAGAGGACCTGTCACACACATTCCTATTACAATAGATGTTTACATTCCTTGTAACAGGAATAAAACCTACTGCTGAAGTAGAATAATAACATTTTAAACCAGGCAGGACTTCAGCAAGGCAGGTTATTTACAGACGGTAACATACAGGTTTATGTTCAAAGTATTACAAGATACAGGTCTAATTTATACAGTTTCTTACAATACAAGCACATTAGATATAGGTATTCTTATCCTCTAACCAAATTGAAACAATAGTGAATTGTTCTGACCTTGAACCAGAATGGGTCTTTTCTGTCAATTCTTGGAAAACCTGTTACCTGATGGGGACCAGACGGTCGACCGACTCGACCAAGTTTGTGAGGGAAATTCACCTGAGACCACACTCTGCAACAAGTTAAGAATTTTTTCCTATTTGACTTGTTCGAGGAGACACGTTACGGACAGATATTTGCCTATTAGTTCTGACCGTCTGCCACTCGTGCAATAGGGCTGCATAGACAAACAGTCAGCCTGATAGGCGCCTGAACAGATAATTGCCCACTGATTTTGCTCTCTATGACCCCTGCAATAGGGCAGCATAGGGCAGCAGAGGTCAGCCTTATGAGCTCCTATCTGACTTGTCTGACTAACATTTGTAAAACTTGCATTTATATACCCTTACACTGGTTTTGTCCAATTAAAGACACCTGTGTAAGGACAGTCTGGCACCGAGCTGTTAGATCAAACTCTCCTTGTCTTGATAAGACTTCACCAACAGATTTATGACTTTGGAAAAATTAACTTTTAATAACCCCTCCTTATGTGTTATGTCTTACTTTATAATTATATATATATATATATATATATATATATATATATATATATATATATATATATATATATATATATATATATATATATACACACACACACATATATATACCTATTGGTTCCCCAAAAATATACTGTATATATATATATATATATATATATATATATATATATATATATATATATATATATATATATATATATATATATATATATATATATACACACATGTATACATACATATATATATGTGTATATTTATATGCAAAGCAAACTACTCTTATTCAATATTGTCTAATTATTAATATACCCTGTCAAACTTAATTAAAGCGGATCACTTTGCTCGTCCCTCTGCTGCTCCCCCCTCCATCCACAGTGAGGGAACCAGGAAGTGAAGCGTTGCGGCTTCACTGCCCGGTTCCCTACCGCGCATGCGCGAGTCGCGCTGCGCCTGCCGATTGGCTCCCGCTGTGTGCTGGGAGCCGAGAGTTCCCAGCACACAACGGAAAAAACCCGTCTTTTGCCCGAAACTGCGGGCCGGAAGTGGGTGCAGATACCTGTCTTTAGACAGGTATCTGCACCCCCTTCCCCCTGAAAGGTGTCAAATGTGACACCGGAGGGGGGGAGGGTTCCGATCAGCGGATCTTTAGGGTGGAGATCCGCTTTAATGTACTGTACATAACTTTCCCAAACCACCTGTTATAAGGAGTTTTCTCTCTCTCTCTCTCTCTCTCTCTCTCTTTCGCTCTGAAATACATTGGCTAATATGAGATTCGACAACACTGCCTGCACTGCCAGTCTTTACTAAGCTAAGCTTGCTAAAGAACCTTTAGCATTCAATAATCCCAATAGATGGTTGGTCCCTCTCTGTGTTCTGTGGTTCCATGATTTTTTAGCTGGTTTGTGCGGTAATATCTCAGTGATGCCTGCAGCTGCAGGCATCATTCAGATATCGCCGTCTTCGGCCGGTGATTCTGTGCACCAGAAGAATGATCAAAGCGGCTAGGGGACGTCCCCCCCTCCCGTCGCCATTCGGTGCTTCTCCTGGCTCCCCTGTGCCATCGGGGGCCCGGAGAGCGAATCGGCCGGCGCTCCTTGCTGAAGTATAGAGATGACTGGTGACCAGACAGTCACAGTCATCTCTATGACCAACGTGATGACGTCACGCCCGGTTCCCGGAAGTAAACAAAGCCGCTGTCGCAGCTGTCGGCATGTAATCGGTGTTTTTTTTTCACTGATTTCATGCCTGTAAGCCTATAGGAGAGATGTGGGGTCTTATTGACCCCACATCTCTCCATAAAGAGGACCTGTCACACGGATTCCTATCACAAGGGATGATCAAAAAGAAAATGTAAAAAAAAGTGTAAAAATAAAAAAATGAAGTAAAAAATAATAATAAAATAATAAAAAAAAAATGAAAACACCCCGCCCACGCATGCAAGTCCCGCCCACATATGTAAACAGCGGTCAAACCCCACATGTGAGGTATCATCGCGTGCGCTAAATCGTGTGCAACAATTCTAGCACTGAACCTCTTCTGTATCCTAAAAATTGTAACCTGTAAAAAAAATTAAATCGTCGCCTATGGAGATTTTTAAGTACCAAAGTTTGGCGCCATTCCATCAGTGTGCGCAATTTTAAAGCGTGACATGTTGGGTATCTATTAACTTGGCGTAACATCATCTTTCACATTATACAAAAAAACTTGGGCTTACTTTACTGTTTTGTTATTTTTTAATTCATGAAACTGTTTTTTTCCCTAAAAAAAGGCGTTTGAAAAATGATTGCGCAAATACCGTGCAAGTTGCAATAATCGCCATTTTATTCCCTAGGGTGTCTGCTAAAAAAATATATATAATGTTTGGGGGTTCTGATTAATTTTCTAGCAAAAAAAATTTTGATTTTTACATAAAGGAGAAAAGTGCCAAAATAGGCCCGGGAACAAAGTGTGAAAGGTGTGAAAATCAGTAGAGGGGGTGAAGGGGAAGGTAAGTATTATTTGTTTTCTTTGCAGATAGTACTTTTTTTCTTTTTTAAATAGAGACAGAGACACTTTAAAAAACTTTTGGTAGACTTCAGATAGCTTTACTTGATGAAGCTTTCCAAAAATGTTTTAATACATAAGCCACCACTTCTATTAGGATCTATATTCAAAAAACCTGGGCTGGAAATGAATAGTGATTTCTGGTCTACAAGGAAGCTGTTCAAAGTTATCATTATTTTCTGAGACTGAAGTTGTTTAAACTACTGATTTCAGGCAAAAAAGAATGTCCTTTTGTTTAGGATCGAAGGAGTACATTTTGGGGGTTAGGTTTATGGTTATGATTATATTAAGGGGTTATCTTGTGGTCAATCATTTATACAGCGATTACTGTGTAAACGACACTGGCAGTGAAGGGGTTAACCGGTAGGGGGCGAGGAAGGGGTTAAGTGGGTCCTAGGTAATGATTCTAACTGTAAGGGGGCCGGGCTACATTTGACATGAAACTGATCACTGCTCAAGATGACAGGGAGCAGTAGATCACTGTCCTGTCACTAGGCAAACCAGGGAAATGCCTTTTTTACAAAGACATCCCCCTGTTCTGCCTCTCCGTGACACGATCGCAGGACACCGACAGACCTGTATGTTGCTTTGCCTGCCCATGCCATTCTGCCGAAAATATAAGTGCGTTAGGCAGTTGACAAGTGGTTAAAAAAAGGGGAAAAATGTATATATTACCAAGGGAAGAAAATATAAACAAAACCCCAATACATAATACATTTAAATAAACTTGTAAGTATAGTGACACTTATGAAAACACACATACACAGTTCCAATGGGTTTCTGCAGACATTTGCTATTTACAATAGACTTTAGAACCAATCATTTGGAAAAGCTTCATAAAGGCAGAAATTATTCTTTATCCAGAAAACCTACAATACCTTTAAAACCTTAAAATATTCTTTCAGCTCTGTAGAACATATTCAGTTTATTAATTAAGATGAGGAAGAGTTAACTTCAGAGGATTCTGCATATATTCTGTAGTGAAAAGAAGACAAAGTGGATTTTTTTTCCCCTTTTACTTAGATGTCTCTTTTGTTGAAATCAATCCAATGCAAATGACAAGACAGATGAAAGTAAATGCGCAGTTAATGAAGCGGAAACAAGCAAAAATCAAAAAATCTAAAGTTACACAGTCTTAAATCTCTGTGCCTGACGAACATATGTTTAGTGTTTCTTCTGTTCGCTCATAATCACTTGGTGTTATCATGTGGTTGTTCATCACTGTACTTTCCACTTTCTTTGAAGATCACCTGTATTTACTGTTTGAAATTAATATTACTACATATTTAGGAGGTAGTTATACTGAAGTACTACTGAAGTACTAAAAAAAATTCTCAAAATATTAGCTTCTAAAAATGTGCTACTACCATCCATATGCTTTAAGAAGGTGTGTTTAAAGTAACCCTGTCACTTTACAAAATTGTACAACCCTTTTACTGCTGAGTCTTTTTTTTTCCACACACGTTAAAAATAAAAACCACGCAAATTTTCAAATTAAAAATACATTTTCTACATAAAAATAAAGTTAAAACATCACATGTTTATGTAGGCAATGGACCGATAGAAAAAAAGATAGTTGTTGCAAAATTGTATGTTGCACAGTGTTAGTGCAAATGATTAGGAAATGTTTCTAGTAGAATTACAATCAAATCAGTTTAAGTACACACAAACACAATTGAATTTATAAAATGTCTGCTAAAATTGTGTGCTTTCCAAAACAGCAAAAAGCTATATTACCCAAAAATTTAGTAATGATACTTTAATAACGTTAAGTTCATCTGTTTACTGTAGATTTAAACTTACTGTAACTGATGGCCTTAGAATTGTTTCTGTTATGCCCTCACATGTGCATAATATGTTATTTATGTACCATACGCACACATTTGCATTGATAAATACTTGTATTCTTATAAAGGCCTCAGGACTCCCTTTGTCCCATAATTCTTTCTCTGCACTCCCCCCTAGCCAGACAAAACAGAGACTATGGGGTTGATTTACTAAACCTGGAGAGTGCAAAATCAGGCTCACTCCTGCTTAGAAACCAATCAGCTTCTAACCTTAGCTTGTTCAATTAAGCTTTGGCGGCAGTATGGCGGCAGTGTTGGCCTGCACGATTCCACCCAGGCTCCTAACCCCAGCCACGATCCCTGCTGCTGTTGTTTGCAGTTCCTCAATAGACATGGTGTTGCGTTTCTGGGTCACCTGCATGTCCATGTCCGATCCCTGGTCCTCAGATGTTGCCGGACCCCCTGCTACCATGTGCTGATACATGGCATCCAGGGTGTGTGACTGGTCACACAGGCATGTGGCCATGGCTGCACAATTAGTATTGACCTCCTGCATGCTGTCACAGATGGCCTTGGTGTGTTCGGTCTGCTGGTTGAGGCACTGCTGCATTGTGGCTGCGGTGCCCTGCACAGCCACTGTGCACTCAGCCTGTGCTTTCTCCGAGGACCTGACGAAGGAGGCTATGCTGTCACCCACACAGTGGAGGTCGAAGGCAATGTCTGCCATGTGCCGTGTCTGGCGGCCTGTTCCCTCTAGAGCCCTTCTTGGACTGATCCGGTTGCACCCCTGGTCTTGCTCAGGCCCTTCCTGGGAGTTGCAGTCGGTTGCGTCCCTCTGGCTGGGGTGTCCCTTGAAGGTGTTCCTCTGGCCGGGGTGGCCCTCGGGAGGGGTTCCTCTGATGGGCGTCGATGGCATTATGAGATCTGCATTTCCACCGTCTCAGATGGTCCGGCGCAGATGGTCACCTCATCATCGAGGTACAGGAAGTCCTCCTGTTGGATGTCCACAGGCTCCTCCACGATGACCTCCAATGCACCTGTGTGTGCACTCCCCTCCACTGTTGCTGCAGCCACAGCGTGTTGACAAGCTTTGTGGCTTCCCAGGGGGTCAGGCCGAGGAACATGTTGTTGCTTGCATGGCGTGGGTCGTCCAGAGACATATGATGGCCCAGCTCCCTCCAGCACATCTGTGGATGACACACAGCATTCACATGGTGGTGGCCCACACACTTGTCACATGTTCCCTTGCACCCCCTCACATGCTCCACACCGGATGGGGGATGAAACACACTTACCTCTCCTCAAGTCCTGTTCGCTGAAGTCAAATCCCTCCAGGCCCTCCACCTGCTCCTGTGCCAGTCAGCTGGCTATGACCTCCTCTTCAGCAGACAGCATCAACTTGCTAGCTGATCCACCTCCCGTGGCCCTGAGGTGCCTCTTCATCTTCACCAGCTTTTCCCTGACACGCAGACGCATGTCATTAATTTTTTTCTGCACCTCCTTCCATGTTCTGGTGTCATGTCCGAGGGTGTTCAGCTCCAGGGTCACCTTCTGCAGGATTTCAAGTTTCCTGGCCTTGCTTGTCCTCCCGATATGTGCTCCGTGGCGGTACGTATCATACTTTGCAATGGCTGTGGTCAGGATCGCCCTCTCATCGCCTTGCTCTCTGTGAATCTGGGCCTTAATATTTTCACCACCAGGGGCAGTATAGGATTAGAATTATGTTGAAGATTATTTTTGTTTATGTCCAAGGTAATTTATGAATGACCCTTAACTTAGACTTAACAGGACCTATTAAATATTTAGAACTGTCTAAATTCTGTCATTCTAGCTATTGCGTCTCCTCTTGAAATATATGTATTTGAGAAAATATTCCCACACAATTAACTTGTGTTCTACATACCTTGAGACCCAGATCATTGGAATTTAACCCTGTGTATTACTTCACAGATACAGCTTCTATCATTTCAAACTTTTCATAGGATCCCATATTTGTAACCCTTATTAAAATAATATATATGTATTGATGGGTTTTATGAATATCCACACAATACACTATGAAATTATTATTAAAATACATAAACCAATATGTGTAAAATTATTTGCTTAACCCCTTCCTTACCTGGCCATAGGGGAATGACGTTATGGTCATCCCCTCGCCGATGAGACTGGACGTTGCAATCACGTCAGGAGTGTGGATCTGTGTGTGTAAACACACAGATCCACCTCCTGTCAGCGGTGAGGAGTACAGAGGAACACACATCGATCTCCTCCCCCTGTGAGTCCCCCTCCCCCTACAGTTAGAACATACTTTAGGACACATTTTAACCCCTTCAGCGCCCCCTAGTGTTAACCCCTTCCCTGCCAGTCACATTTACACAGTAATCAGTGCAGTTTTATAGCACTAATCGCTGTGTAAATGTGAATGGTCCCAAAAACGTGTCAAAAGTGTCCGATATGTCCGCCGCAACGTCACGGTCACAAAAAAAAACAACGCAGATCGCTGCCATTACTAGTAAAAAAAAAAAAAAAGAAATGCCATAAATCTATCACCTATTTTGTAGACGCTATAACTTTTGCGCAAACCAATCAATATACGATTATTGCGTTTTTTTTTTACCAAAAATACGTAGAATACGTATCGGTCTAAACTGAGGGGTAAAAAGGTTTTTTTTTTAAAATATTGTGATATGTATTAAATAAAAAGGAAAAAATATTGTGTTTTTTTTTTAAATTGTCGCTCTTCATTTGTTTATAGCGCAAAAAATAAAAACTGCAGAGATGATCAAATACCACCAAACGAAAGCTCTATTTGTGTGGGGAAAAAAACATAACGATTTAATTTGGGTACAATGTCGCCTGACCGCGCAATTGTCATTCAAAGTGCAATAGCGCTGAAAACTAAAAATTGGTCTGGGCAGGAAGGGGGTGAAAATGCCCTGTATGGAAGGGGTTAATTATGCATATAAGTACTTCAATATAATAACAATACCACGTAACTTTGGTTAATTTGATTACTTTTACTTGAGTATACAAGACACTTTTTAAACACTGTTTAAATACGTATTTTTCCTTACTTCAATTTAAGGGAAAAAAAATATTTTGGTTCAGTGATATCTGAGACCTATCTTGGTCAATTCCTTATCTTACTAAGTGTCTAGACCTTAAATGTATGACTTAAACTGATGTGCAAAGAGCCTAGATTCTCTTACAAAAATCTGTCTAAAGACAGTGAACTTGAGTTAACCTCTTTAAAAAAAAATTATTGTTAACCACTTAAGCCCTGGACCATATTACTGGTCAAAGACCAGGCCACTGTTTGCGATTTGGCACTGCGTCGCTTTAACTGACAATTGCACAGCCGTGTGACGTGGCTCCCAAAAACAAAATTGGCGTCCTTTTTTCCCCACAAATAGAGCTTTCTTTTGGTGGTATTTGATCACCTCTGCGGTTTTTAGTTTTTGCGCTATGAACAAAAATAGTGCAACAATTTTGAAAAAAAATATATTTTTTACTTTTTGCTATAATAAATATCCCCCAAAATATATAAAAAAACAATTGTTTTCCTCAGTTTAGGCTGATACGTATTCTTCTTCATATTTTTTGTAAAAAAAATCGCAATAACCGTTTATTGATTGGTTTGCGCAAAAGTTATAGCGTTTACAAAATAGGGGATAATTTTATGGCATTTTCATTGATATTTTTTTTTACTAGTAATGGCGGCGATCAGCGATTTTTATCGGTACTGTGACCTTATGGCAGATACTTTGGACACTTTTGACACATTTTTGGGACCATTGGCATTTTTATAGCGATCAGTGCTATAAAAATGCATTGATTACTATAAAAATGCCACTGGCAGGGAAGGGGTTAACACTAGGGGGCGAGGAAGGGGTTAAGTATGTTCCCTGGGTGTGTTCTAATTGAAGGGGGACGTGGACTGACTAGGTGAAATGACTGATCGCTGTTCATACATTGTATGAACAGACAATCAGGCATTTCTCCCCCTGACAGGACCGGTTCTCGCTCTGCAACGAGCGATCGCAGGTGCCCGGCGGTGATCGCGCCCCCGGGCATGCGCACCAGCGTCAGGGGCGAGCGGGGTGTGCGCGTGCATGCCTCAGGCGGCACGCGTGCGCCCCTATTGGCTGCTCAGGAGATAGCGTATAACTGCGGCGGCTGGTCGGCAAGCGGTTAAACAAGATGGCTTCTGGTTTGTTCATAGCATATATGAATCATATACAATATAAAAGCATCCTATATGCTTTTAACCCTAATAGTGCTGACAATACTTACAGTGGCCGCAGTAAACAGATTAAAGCAAGCTTTTTGTGTAAATTAAGACAGGACATATCTTTCCTGCTGTCTACACCACCGATTGGCAATCCTGGGAAAACTTCATATGAAGTCTGCACTGTTAACATCTGTTACAGGAGTGTTAATCTCCTGGGTCCCCCTCACTTTTCATTGGTCATCCTGCTGACCTCCATGTCACTACTGTATTCCATAGTGTAGATCAGAGAGAGCTGCTGATGATAGTGTAGCTTTAAAGTGAGCATGTGCATAAAACTCTGTTATTTCTTTCAAAGATATAATTATACAGCTAAACATTTTCCATCATCCCTATCTTACCCCTGTTTGATTACAAAAAATGGGTCTGAGCCAATTGTCAGAATGCTTCAGAGGTTGTGGCCACGTTGCTGACTTTCTTCACAGCTTCTGGTCCTGCCCGATAGTTCAGGGGTTTTGGGAAGAAATAGGCTCATTTATGTCCTCTACACGGGGCTTGCAAAATATTTTACATCCCAAAAACTGCCTCTTAGGACTTTTTGGGGACTTTACACTCTCTGTAAACACCAAAAGATTAATATATATATATTATAATGTTATGGAGTTGACCATCTGAGTGTAGATGATGCATGGTGTGTGCTAATGAGATCAGTTGGTCAACTCTTTTCTGTATCATGACATAAAGTCTGTCCAGGAAAAAAGGCAGAAGTAATCGAGCAGTGTTTTGAAACAGCAATAAAGTAGGCAAGATAAGCGTGTGTAGAATAAATGGAAAGCTGGTTTATTTTTGCTAAATAAGTACAATAATGCTATATTGGCACATAGGGGGAGCTGGAATTCAGAAAAAAATAAAAGGTGAACCAAAGTGAACATATTTAAACTTCATAAAAACAAATGTGATCCATAAAATATGGGTAGATGGATTTCTAATCCCCTTACGTTCAAATAGAATAGAAAGGCCCAATAACAGATGAACATGGAAAGCTAGTCACAAATGACATGGAATAGGCAGATGTATTAAATCATTTTTTCTCTTAAATCTTAACAGATACAAAAGATGGGTTTAATTGTTTTAACAGTAATATAATGTACTGTAAATTATATTTCACTAAAGGTACCACTGTGGTGGACTGTAAGCCAGGTACTAAGAAGACTAGAAAAAAATTATGTCAACAAACCACCAAATTCAGATGGCTTACACCTGTGGGTCCTTAGTGAATTTAGTTAGGTTATAAATAAGCCACAATTTCTATTTTTAAAAGGCACGTTACTGACTGGAATGGTGCCAACAGATTGGTATTGGGCAAACATGATAATAATTTACACAAAAAGATTGTGATTTATACAAGGAAACAACAGACCAATTAGCCTATTATAAGTAACAACCAGCATGGATTTATGAATGACCATTCTTGTCAGACCAACCTGTTCTATGAGAAAATAAATGAGAAATTGGTCTATGGGAGATAGTTTATTTAGATATGATTTTTGCTAAGGATTAAATACTATTTTCTCATAAACATATGGGCCCGGATTCACGTAGCACTTATGCCGATGTATCTTTAGCTACGCCGTCATAAGTACAAATGTGCGCCGTCATATCTGTGCGCCGTCATATCTATGCGCCGATTCCCCAAGCTAGATACGTTGAAAAATAAGGCTTCCACCGCCCGATGTAATTTGCCTACGCCCGTGTATTGTGGGCGCATAGTTACGCTGGATGTATTTGGCGTACCCATTTTAAATATGCAAATGAGTAAGATACGCCGATTCACGAACGTACTTGCGCCCGATGTATGTTTTAAGTGATTTGCGTAAGGGTTACGTCCAGCGTAAAGTTATTCCCCATATTGGAGGAGCAACACAGCAAAGGTATGGACCAGGGAACGAACGCCGTCGATTTTTACGTCATTTACATAATATGTGACTAGGGCTGTGCGTAGGTTACGTTCACGTCGTAGGCAGTGTTTTGACGTATCTTAGGCAGTTATTTTGACGTGACTGAGCATGCGCACTGGGATGTGTCCAAGATACGACGCATGCAGAATTCGTTTGTTGAACCTCAGCCCATCATTTGCATGGGGTCACGCTTCATTTAAATATATCACGCCCACTTCCACCTACTTTGACTTACGTTTTACTTGTAAATATCTTCTACCGGCAAGGACAGTTTGGGTTACAGGAAAAACAAACTGACAGCTCTGGTCGGAGACACTGTATTAACCATGTGAGATTAGTCCAGCAATCTCCCCAGCTGAGCTGTTGTGTTCTGACAGGGGGACGGCCCCATCTGTCAGAACACTATGATCAGCGCTCTCTACCATTAGCTGAGAGAGCTGATCGGGAGTCAGTCCGATGCTGGTTTTCCAGTATACACATTCGTCATACACACGGGCAAAATGTCGGACATTTTTTTTTTCACATTAAATTTTTATTGAGGATTTTGCATAACAATACAATCGGAGCAATTCCATCAAGTGGAACAACATTGTAGGTGATGAAACCAGTTAATATAAAAAAAAAAAAAAAATATGGCGGTCAGTCAACGCAATGTCATTTCAACAAATTATAAAAGTATTCTATTATCTACAGCAGTTCTAGGTGGCAACAGAGGAGCCGGCCCGAGTGTCTTTGGTATGTATTCTAGAGGCGGACCGTCTCTAGCTCCAGACACCCCCATCTGGGTTCACGACTGTGTCCCGAGCCCGAGACGGCCCCCCTCCCCAAGTTCTAATGTATCCTAGAAATCTCATGGTAGGGCAAGCGGGGTCATACAATTCCTATCGTACCAGGATGTCCATAGGTAACATTTTTTAGCTGCATCATCTTTGTGTTTATCCCTGAGTGCTAGCGTTTTCTCGTATACACAGTGCAATTGGGTGGTCTGTATAGCTTCACCTACAGTGGGGGGCAGGGAGTTTCTCCATTTTCTCGCTATGCTAAGCCTAGCTGATAGTAATATATGCAAGACAGTGTGTCTGGAATGGGCTGGGGCTTGGTCCAAGTCGAGTGACAGGAGCGCCAGTCCAGGTTGGGGGATGATAACAAAATGTGAGGCGTCAGAGAGTACTTGGAATACTGATGTCCAGAACTGTGTCAGTCTGGGGCAGCTCCATAAAATATGAAGCAAGGTCCCCCGGGATCCACAG
Source organism: Rana kukunoris (assembly GCA_029574335.1). Lineage (NCBI taxonomy): Eukaryota > Metazoa > Chordata > Amphibia > Anura > Ranidae > Rana > Rana kukunoris. Next base: position 361,823,898 of record CM056051.1, on the reverse strand, counting down.
TTCCTCCAACACCTATCGCTCTGCAAGCCACTGAATTTAAATAACCGCTCAGGAGTTAAGTACCATCTCTGCGTAATTTTTGTGGACAATTCCCAGAGGGTAGAGCAACTAGTAACGTTATAAACGGCCGTGCAAGCTTTGGCCCATTGTTGGGTAGTGTAGGAGGGATCGAGGTCTGATTCCCATTTAGTCAGGGAGGTCGATTTCGTAAAAGTGGTCTTCTGTTGTAGAACAGTATAAAAGAGTGAGGTGCCTTTACAGGTGGGCGATAGATGCCTAAGAAAGGACCAGGTGGACAAGGGTATACAGCGTTCCCAGCGGGGAAAGGTAGCCAGGAAGTGGTTAGTTCTAGCATGAAGGTAAAAATCTGAGTCAGGTAGGTTGTATTCTTTTTGTAGGTTAGGGAACGACTTAGCCTTTCCTTGTGTAAAGAGGTCGTCGACAAACAGTATGCCTTTTTCACGCCAACGTTTGTAAGATATCATATCTATGTAATACTGCAGAGTCTCGATCGGGACTTTCAGGGAGGTGTTGTCGGGGTATCCGTGGCATATACGAACAAATTTGTTCCATGTCCGGACAGTGGCTGACATAGTGGGGGAGACAAAGGAGGGGAGTTTAGTAGTAGAGATGGTAGAGAGCAGCCATGGGGCCAGAGCAGTATTGGGGATGAGGGCAGATTCCAACCGTCCCCACGGAGTACGTGGTACGGAAGAAAACCAGTCTCTGGCTTGGGTGAGGACCGAGGACATATAATAAAGTTGGAAGTCTACATACCCCATGCCTCCTGCCTTACGATGTTTGATAAGTGTGGAGTGGGCGCTTCTGGCCCTTTTGCCCTGCCAAATGTAGGAGGACAAAATAGACTGAAGGCATTTAAAGTACTGAGCAGGTATAATAATTGGAAGGGTCCTGAAGAGATAGAGGATTTGGGGTAAGTGAAACATTTTGAAGGCCGCTAGGCGGCCCGTCCACGATAGTTCATGAAGTGCCAGTTTGTGTAGGTCGTTCTGAAGTTTGCTATGAAAGGGGATATAGTTATGTTGAAACAGAAGGTTAGTCGTCTTTGTCAATTGGATGCCGAGATAAGTGATGCTATGTTCTGCCCACGTGTACGGGTAAAGTTGTTGCAATAAAAGGCTGGTGGGGGTGTCAATTCCTAGGTTCAGGATGTGGCATTTAGATTCATTTATTTTGTAATAAGATACTTTACTAAAGCTAGCCAGCGTCTCCTGTACTGCGGGTAGTGAGGCGGACGGGTCAGAGAGTATGAGAACAACGTCGTCAGCAAATAAGCTAATTTTTTGTTCTTGTCCCCCTACCGAGATTCCAGATATGAGTGGGTTAGCACGAATGGTTTGGGCTAATGTCTCCATTAACAAGTTAAAGATTAGAGGGGAAAGGGGGCAGCCCTGTCTGGTCCCATTCGTGATAGTGAAAGGGGACGAGAGAGAGTCGGCAGGGTATAAGGCCATGATTGTCCTATGAATTTGTCCTGTGAAGCCGAATTTGGTTAGAACCGAAGATAGGAACCCCCAATGTACTCTGTCGAACGCTTTTTCAGCGTCTAGGGACAGGAGCACAGAGGGGGTCCCAGAGGCTTTTGCTTGGTGAATGATATTTATCATTCGTCTTGTGGCGTCAGAGGCCTTTTGTAAATCCCGATTGATCCGTATGGATAATTGTGGGGAGGATGTCATTCATTCTATTAGCTATCAGTTTGGCGTATAATTTAGCGTCCACATTGAGGAGGGAAATGGGGCGAAAGTTTTGGGGCGATGTCGGTTCTTTACCTGGTTTCGGTAGCGTTACTAAGGTCGCGGTCAGCATGTCTGGGGGGAATGATGAAGATAAGGCCGCCGAATTAAAGACTTCACAGAGGGTGGGGTTCAGGACATGTTGGAACCTTTTGTAATATTCCCAGGTGAATCCGTCGGGCCCTGGTGATTTAGCGTTAGGTAGATTATTAATTGTGTGTGCTAATTCGGCATTCGTGAAAGGAGCGTTAAGGGTTGCTAGTTGGTCAACAGACAGCGAAGGAAGGCTAATTTGTTCCAGGAAGGTCACAATGTCATGTAGGGATGGTTGAATAGTGTTTTCGTCATCCCTTATGTTGTAGAGGTCAGCATAGTATGTGCTGAAGGCATTCGCTATATCGTAGGGTTTCATCAGTTTCTCTCTGGTGTGGGGGTGGTAAATGTAGGGAATTTTTGATTTGAGCCTGTGATCCCGTATCTTTAAAGCCAGCAGTTTGCCAGCCTTATTCCCTGTGGCATAGGACGTGGCCCTAATTTTTGTACAAGCTTTTTCAAAGGACTCTAAGAGTAATGAGCGTAACTCGTGTCGGAGATTGAAGATCTTTCCCTGCAGAGAGGGGGAGGGAGTAGTCTTGTTTTGGGATTCAGTGATCTCAATATCAGCTGTAATCTGATCTATTTTCTGTGCCCTGTTTCTCTTTGCTCTAGCACCTAGTTGAATAAAAACACCCCTAATCACCGCCTTGTGGGCGGCCCACACCACCACCGGGTCAGGTACTGACTGGGAGTTTATAGAGAAGTATTCCTCCAGGCGTTGTTGAATTAGATTATCAGTGGTCGGATCTCTGATTAGGGAGTTGTTAGCTCTCCAGAGGTATGAATTGGTTTGGGGGGTCTTGAAATCAATGGTGATAGTAACGGGGGCATGATCTGACCAGGTGGTGGGGTGAATCACCGAGGCAGAAATTCTCTGAAGTAGCAATCTATCAGACAGGAACAGGTCTATCCGTGAGTAGATGTTGTGAAGCGGGGAAAGGAAGGTATAATCGTGTTCGCTCGCGTGACAACACCTCCACACATCAAACAATTCATTAGATGAAACACAATTTTGCAGAGGGGACGTATGCCGCTTGGAACATGCGGTGGAGTCCAGAACCCGGTCTGGGACCATGTTAAAGTCACCGCACAGCAAAAGATGTCCTTTCTGGGAACCTTTAACCTTCTTCAGTACAGATTTGATAAATGGTACCTGCCGTTCATTAGGTGCATACAATGTAACCAATGTGTACTGAACATTGTTAATCAGGCATGTCAGAATGATGTACCGGCCCTCCGGGTCGGATGTGCTGTCTTGCAATTGGAATGAAACCGTGTTTCGAATAGCGATCAACACTCCTCTCTGCTTCTTCGTATAGGATGAAGTAAAAACATGGGGGAATTGCCGGCGTTGGCATCGGGGATGTGAATATCGCAGTTAAGCGATAAGGCTGACTTCCACAAGGAAGAGCGTTTGACTGGATGGTTCAGTCTATTTGCTTTCAGGGATAGAATGGTGAAGGACATGGTGTCTAGGCAGGGGTGTAGGATGCGAGAGTGAAAACTTAGAGTTAACAGGAGATGGATAAACGTCCCTCAGATCCCTGCCAGGTTGTAGGTGATGTGAACACAATAGGAAGATGTTCCGAAGCAGAAGATCAGTATCTGTAGCGCTAGGCAAAGTTTCTGGACGTGCTGAGGAATGCAAGCTCCTGTGCGAGAACTGCTGGTCAACCAGAAAAGGGTTACAATAATACAAAGCAAAACTATATATAAGTCAAAAAAAAAAAAAAGAAATGAAAAAACTACAGCACCAATCAGCAAGGCAGGCTGAAGCCAGCTGCTGAGCAGGACATTTTTTTTTATCAGCAAAAGATACTGATCCTGGATAATGCCAGAACAATGACAGCACTGTCCGTCTAGAAAGATTAGCAGTCACAATCACTCTTAGAGAGATGCTATGATTTCTGTGATGGGTAGTAGATACCTTTAAAGAGTAACTGAAGTCTGCTCACATAATTTGTAATAAAAACATCTTTGCCATTCTGAAGCTTCCCTCCAACCACTTTGCATAATATTTTATATATACTGTACTGTGGTTCTGTACTTGCCAAATATGCTACAAACATCTCTCTCCACTAAGTCTGGCTGCAGCCATTTTATCTGTGGGCAGCTGAAGCTGCTGCCTGTTTACTTCCTGGATTTACACAGACACACAAAGGCACACCTACAGACCTGCAGCTTTCATTTTCCCTCTTATGACTCATCCCCCCTCCCTTCCTGGCAAACTCTCACATGCGTGAGAGAGAGAGAGCTGTACATGATGTCATTAAACTAGGCTAATGACCAGACAAGAAACAGGACGTCGGCTGTATGCGGTATTTACTGGCAGAAAAAAAATGTACTTTCCAAAGTTGAAACAACAAGTGCAGAATATTTAATAGATGGAAAGTTGAAAAAAATTGCCATAAACTGACTTTAAAGTGCTCAACTAACACAATATTTAGCATATTTAGACACAGCCGTTTGCCCGTAAGTAGTGATGCTGGAGAAGAGGGGGAGAGGATCGGGGCTGCCCACATTGCTGGACCATAGGCAACACTGTATCCTGGCCTAGGCCAACAAGGCCCAGGCCTAGGGCAGCACTTTGCAGGGGACAGCATAGAATGGGGCCACCACTGACTTGCGCTGTTAGTGTATCGCCAGTCTTATGGGGCGGACTGAGCTGAGAGGAAAATTAGTCGGGGGCGCTGCTTCTAATTTTGACTGTCCTATTATCCTGGACCACAAACCTTCTCTAGAAATTATTAGAAATTTGTGCTTAAAGTAGAACTATAGGCAACACTTTTTTTTTTCATTTTGGATAGAGTAAGGGAGGGTTGTCAGTCTATTTTTTACTATCCCTGTCCCATTGCATGCAGAGATTTACCTTCACTTCCTGCCCCATAGCCAAACAGGAAGTGAGAGGAAATCTATGCAAATTAAGGGAATCCATTGCCCCCCTCCCGGCCCTCAGAATTAGTGTCCCCACTCGAAAATTTCAGGGTGGGTCTTAAACAGAAGTGTGTGTGGCCTTGACAAGAAGGGGTGAGTCATATTTAAATTAGGGGGTGCACGAGTTTAGTCAGGCCTGGGGCAGTACACAAGCTAAATACACTACTGACCATAGGACAGGTGATTGTAACCTTAAAAGTCAACATCTACACTTGAAAAATGACATCTGATGCTAGGTCCTCTTCAATTACCTATAAAATCTACCACATCATTATTGGCTAACGCAGGAAGCACTCTAATCCAGTCATAGTTTCACATATTTTATTATGCCATGTACATGGTATAATACATGTAACAATAAAACTATTCTGATACAATTAGTGAAAGCTGAAGACAGACATTCTCCATTTAATAAAGTTGGAAGTGGATACTTAGTTGGCCCTAATAAGACACATCTATATATACACTTGGCAAGTTTTGTAATGCACTTAAAGGGGTTGTGAAGGTAAAAAATATTTTCCCTAAATAGCTTCCCTTACCTTAGTGCAGTCCTCCTTCAATTACCTCATCCTTCGAATTTGCTTTTAAATGTCCTTATTTCTTCTGAGAAATCCTCACTTCCTGTTCTTCTGTCTCTAACTACACACCGTAATGTGAGGCTTTCTCCCTGGTGTGGAGAAAGCCTCTTGATAGAGGAGGGGGTGAGCAGGAGTGTCAGGGCACTCTCTACTTTGCAGATAGAGAAAGTAGCTGTGTGTTAGTGGGCGTCCTCACACTCCTGCTCACCTCCTCAAGAGGCTTTCTCCACACCAGGGAGAAAGCCTTGCATTACTGTGTGTAGTTAAAGACAGAAGAACAGGAAGTGAGGATTTCTATGAAGAAATAAGTACATTTAAAAGCAAAATGGAAGGATGAGGTAAGTGAAGGAGGACTGCACTAAGGTAAAGGAAGCTATTTAGGGAAAAATTGTTTTACCTTTACAACTCCTTTAAGATGGAATTTGTGGCATCATTATCCTTGGTGTATATATGGGAAAATTGCGCTTAGTGATCTAACTATAATTGATAATATGTGACACATCATAAAAGCAAATAAATAAAGAAAACGATTTGCACTGTCAAAATAGTAATATATAATAAAGTCTTTCCTCAATATATCATAGTATATGAACCGTTAAAGTCCTTCACATAATCCAAAACACATTATGGGCCAGATTCACGTAGATTGCCCGCCGGTGTAGCGTAAGCCATTTACACTACGCCACCGCAATTTAACAGAGCAAGTGCCGTATTCTCCAAGCACTTGCTCCGTAAGTTGCGGCTGCTTAGTGTAAATGGCCTGGCGTAAGGCCGCGTAATTTAAAGGCCCAGTGCGCATGCTCCAGCTCACGTCGGAAACCGTTGTTGAAACCGACGTGAAAACGATGTGATCGTCACTTACGCAATGCCCTATTGGCGAACGACATAGTAAAATGACGTAACCGACGGAAAAAGATGACGCTGACCTGATGCCATACTTAACATGGCAACGACGGAACTTCGTTAACCTACCCCTCATATAGCAGGGGTAGGTTTACGCTTACGGAAACAACGTAAACCACAACGGTAAAAACGTTCGGGAATCGGCGTATTAGGCTCATTTGCATAGGCAAATGAGAAAACAACGTAAAGGCCACCTAGCGGCCAGAAAAGTAATTACATCTACGATCCGACGGTGTAAGTGTTTTACACCTGTCGGATCTTCACTGTATCTATGCGTAAGTGATTCTAGGAATCACACGCATAGCTACCCAGTAAAAAAAAACAGAGATACAACGGTGTTTCCTGCGATACACCATCGTATCTCTTTTGAGAATCTGGCCTTATATGTTTATAGGGATGAAAGTGTCCAAACACCAGTTAATACTCAGGTGAAAAAGGGTGGTCTCCATCCAATTAACAACAGGTTTATCACCTTGTGCTCCCTAGGGGATAGATAAGATAAAAATATCTTCTTACCAGATAATAAGACCTTTCAAGGCCTATACACACTTTATTCTTCCCTCACGTCAGGTATAAGCCAGCTCAACTGTTCAGCCTGTTAAGGGACCCCAATGATGCATATATATATCGATCTCATAGGAGCCTCAGACCCGATCATGCAGTAAACCAGAAGGAAGAGGAAATAAACTAATTTGTGCAGCATTCAATTAGAAGCACACAAGTCTAATAGCAAACCTACTTACAGCAAAGATAAGTTACACAGGCATATTGGAAAAACATCAGTCACGCACTCTCCAAAAATGCAAAGACGTCACCACTATTCCTTGCCTACACTTTATTATATATTATAATTTCACTATTTTTTCTTTATTTATCATTACACTTGCCAACAATTTTGTTTTCACAAATATATTCAATACATTGTTGATTTCACTGTCATTGTAATTGAAATAAACAGCTCTAAGTAGGAGAGGTACTTTTATTTTTGGCTTCTGTACTTTCCAATAGATATCCAAAGTTGTTCAACAACACACTCAAAAGCAGCTGAATCAACACAGTTAATCAATACCATCAGCAGAACATGCTGCTAAGTTCTTATCAGCTCAAGCACGCTGTCAAACAGAAGCTTGTTTTTTCCTCCACAGCTCTTTGTACTTAACAAATTTGCTTGAATGTTTGTTTGACCACAGAGGAATAGCTAACCCACAGATTAACTTTTTTACTTATAAGAAGCAGCAGTGGCAACAGCATGATTGTTCCTCTATCACAAGAAAATGAAATGCAAGAGACTGATTATTGTAAGAACGCAGAGAAAGAGGAGCATTTTCAAAAAATAATAAACACAGTTCATCAAAAATGTTCAGAATATTATTTATAACTTTCACTTACTGTCAGTCCTGCTACAAGGTTTTCTTGCATCTATAAAAGTCATCTCTGGAAACATTTGAGATTGCTACATATGGTTTCTGAAACAGATAAAGCAAAGCAATAAAATATTGTTTGCTATATTCACACATTTCTTCAGTAGTTTGGTCTGCTAATGTAATGTATATTATGGACACTATGGATGAGTGAGCTGGTAAAAGTATGGTTTGCAGGTGATTTTGAAAACCCAGCAGGAAGTTCATGAACCCCAAACATACCACGGAATCCTCCTGAAGTCTATGGGAGCCAAATTGCTTTTATTTTTTTCTGGTCCTTTTTCGGGGCTAATTTGCACGTTATTGTTAAAAAGGGCATACAGTGAGGAGATGGCCTTTTCATGCATCTTAAAGGGCAACATTGAAAATGTACAAATCCTTAAGAGCCGGTTCACACTGGGGCGACTCGTCAGGCGACTCAGCCGCCTGACAAGTCGCATCCCGTTCTATTTAATAGAACCATTCTAATAGGAACGAGGCAAGTCGCTCCGACTTAGAAAAAGGTTCTTGTACGACTTTGGGGGCGACTCGGGTCAACTTGCATTGACTTCTATACAGAAGTCATTTTGCAAGTCGCCTCTGAAGTTGTCTTCGGTCACCTTGCCGAGACGCCCCCAAAGTCGTGCCGCCCCAGTGTGAACCGGCTCTTAATTAACATGTTTGAGCAATGCCTTGAAGCTTTGTGTGACATTAAATAATAGCACAATGCAGTACTTTAAATATGTAATATAAAAAAAAGGGGGAAATGCCACTGGCTTCCCCCTGAAATTAAAACCAGGCCCCTATCCCAGGCATGTAGTGTAGGTGGATAGAAAAGGTGGACAGAAAGCATGTGGCCTTCCCTTCTTGAACTATACCAGGCCTTGCAAGGGACCTTATTCCAATGTTGGGGGACAAGGGTCTCTTCCCCACTGGTCTGCAATGATGTGAAGTTTTTTTAGGGGTAAGAGCTCACTTTAAATTAGGAGGCCCCAGATATCCTGTACCCTCAGAGAAATTAATATGACTTACAATGACACCCGTTTTACTTATTAAAAAAAAAAGGTAAAATGTAAATAAACACACACTCAACAATAAAGTCCCTTATTAAAATGTCTGTTTTAAAATTTTAATAATGTCCCCTGATGTAAATCCAAATATGGTCAATAACATCACTCCAGATCCAACGCTGTTTGTTTACATTGCAGACAGAGATCTAATATTTAGTAGCAGTAGTGTGACAGGTTAACAATAGCAGGTGGTGGGGCAGCAGGAAAATATCATGGGGCAGTTGACCTTCATGATCGATGCTGAATTTATATAGTTGGATGATGTGATTTATAATGGATTTACATTGGTGAACAGCGCAAGCAGTGATCAAAGCCAAACGGAGAGCCCTGTGATGCCATGTACAATTTACCCCCTATACCCCAGTACAAAGCTGTAAGTACAGCTTTATGAGTACATAAATAGTATAACTGGCTTTGTAAATACTGCATAGTAGTACTTAAAAAGCCTGCAATAAAGCAATAGTTACAAAGCTAATTGAATAAAAAGCCTCAACTATTTTGTAGATAATGGTCTACCCTCCAGCCTGAGCCAGGTGCATGGCTGCTGAGGGCAGAAGGACTGAGAGACAGCAAGTGTACGCAGCACATCAGTCAGATCAACGTTAAGTGTACAGAAAAGCCTGACCATGAGCCTGCTTACAGTAATTACACATTACAATGGTAATTACCATTTCAAAGGGAGAGCTGCCTGGTGAATCCAACTGCTTCTGTGCACATCGAGAAGGGCTGAACAAATGCTGCAGGAAAATAAGTGGGCGGTAATAGTGGTGGATGTGAACCAGCCGCACTGATCTCCATTTATGCAGCTGCTGGCCGGCTTTATGTGTAGCTCTCGTGTGCCACTGGGTTGCTGACCTATACAATGAAGATACCAGGACAGAGCCCCTCATGGGCCCCCCTACTGGCCAGTCTGCCCCTGGTCTTAGCAGACAGTTGTCCTTGGACAGCTGGACTTGAGGATGAGCTGCTTACCAGTTGGTCCCTATGGTTCTGTCCTGCTCTCCCGCCTCGAGCCGCGCTGCCCCTCCTTCACACAGAGAGATCACTCTGCAGCAGGAGTCAGGACAAGTGGGCGGCACCATGGCCCGGCTGGACCTACACAAACATTACAGCCTTGGCTGGAGAGACTGAGCAGAGCAGTGCAAGCGGAGTCAACAATATTATAAAAAAAAGTCTGCGGTGGCCGTGGACACTTCAAGCACTGGTTGTAGACACCTTGCCGATCACTCTACTGGATACAGTGGGATCATGGGACAAGGGGAGCAGATGTGTTGAATTTGGTGTTATTGCTCTCACTCTCTAATACTGGTCTCTGAGGATCTGAAAAAAAGAATCCATTGCTCTACATAAAGATTGTCTAGGCTATAAGAAGATTGCTAAAACCCTGAAACTGAGCTTTGCGCATCATGGCCAAGACCATACAGCTGTTTAACATGACAGAACAGGCCCTGCCATGGTCGTCCAAAGAAGTTTAGTGGACGTGCTCAGCGTCATATCCACAGGTTGTCTTTGGGAAATAGATTTATGAGTGCTGCCAGCATTGCTGCAGAGGTTGAAGGGGTGGGGGGGTCAGCCAGTCAGTGCTCAGACAAGAGAATTTTGAACTATCAATACAAAAGAGTCTCTGCAAGAGTTATGCCACGTACACACGATCGGTCCGTCTGATTAAAACTTTCTGATGGACCGTTTTCATCAGACAAACCGATCGTGTGTGGGCCCCATAGTTTTTTTTCCCATCGGTGAAAAAACGTAGAACCTGTTATAAAATTATCTAATGGTTAAAAAAACGATAGAAAAAAATGATCGTCTGTGGGGAAATCCATTGGTTAAAAATCAACGCATGCTCAGAATCAAGTCGACGCATGCTCGGAAGCATTGAACTTCATTTTTCTCAGCACTTCGTTGTGTGTTACGTCACCGCGTTCTGACACGATCTTTTTTTAACTGATTTTTTTCAGCTTCATCGTATATCTGATGAAAAAATCTTAAAGAAAAGCACATCGTCCTTTTTGGTTACACAGGTGTAAATAAGAGTAAAGGGTAAGCCACAAAATGGATATGCTTTGGAAAAATTCTTCACTTTATTGCCCTTGCCTTCACGGTAAATTATCATAGATTGGTGCCAGCTCTTGAGGCTAGAGATGCCATAAAGTTCTAAGGGTTTCTATTGTTCAGGCACAGACCGTACAGTCAAGTTTTTCCTTTTTTTTTCAGCTTCCCACCCCTCTCATCTGCAGGCCCAGGATTGACATGGTGGGCGGCCGCTCTCATTCCCTTCTTGTTGTGACCCAGAAAGTGACATCTATGACGTAACTTCCAGGTCAGCCTCACTGTGTCCCTGGGCTTTTGAAGCACCACCTATAGAAAACATAGGGTACTGAAGTTTGCTGCCATTTTACAGGTGCACACAACACCTATGCATCCCCGTGCCAGTAAATAACGGCACTGCACAGGGCACAGAGAAAATCCCTTTTGTTAACAGGGCCTTATGATTGTTATTAAATGAAAAACATACATTAGCCTTGGCTGTTTTACAGTTGTTTAGCTATTTAGCAGTAGCATTGTGTTAAGAAAGTCATATTACTGCTTTATAGATTAAAGTACCGTATTTTCCGGCGTATAAGACAACCTTTTACACCGGAATTACACAGGCAAAAACCGGGGGTTGTCTTATACGCCGGGTTAAGCAGCTGCTCGCACGATATCGGCCCGCCGGGCACTCTGTAACGCTGTTGTTGATCTGTAGTCTGTATTCTGTGCTGCTCAGCCAATCCCGATGCACTCTGTTGATGACAGAGTATGCTAAGCCTGCTCGGATTGGAGTAATAGCCTCTGCCAATCCGAGCAGGCTTAGCATGCTCTGTCATCAACACAGTGCATCGGGATTGGCTGAGCGGCGCATATACACCGGCGGCGGCATTTTCATTTTTAAAAGGCATTACAAACAGCCTTACAAAGCACCCGGTGGCGGCATTTTAAAGGGGATTACTACCGCAGAAGGGGGTAGTCTAATACGGTGAGTAGACCACAAAACCACCATTTTCAGCTGTATATTAGGGGGTCGTCTTATATGCCGAGTCGTCTTATATGCCAGCAAATACGGTAATGCTAAAGTCTCCGTTTTTTTCTTTAACCACTTCAATACAGGGCATGTTCACCCCCTTCCTGCCCAGGCTATTTTTCAGCATTCAGCGCTGTTACACTTTGAACGACAATTGCATGGTCATGCAGCACTGTACCCAAATGATTTTTATTTATTTTTTCAAACAAATAGAGCTTTCTTTTGGTGGTATTTAATCCCTGTTGGGTTTTTTATTCTTTACTAAAAAAAGTTTTTCTTAGTTTCTGTCAGTAAATTTTGTAAATGACAAATTGTTCTCCTTCACTGATGGGCGCAGATGAGGCTGCACTGATGGGCACTGATGATGTGGCACTTATAGGCAATGATGAGGTGACACTTATGGGCACTGATTAGGTGGCACTGATGAGAAAACACTAATATTATAGGCATATGACGTCTTCCCAGAACAAGAGCTGCACCGCTCCTCTGTCATTTGACGGTGGGCGGCAAGTGGTTAAAAATAACAAATGTCATACTTACCTGCTCTATACAGTGGTTTTGCACAGAACAGTCCGGATTCTCCTCTTGTCGGGTGCCTCGCCAGCGCTCCAAAGAATGTACAGTAAAACCTTGGTTTTGCGAGCACAGTTCATCCTAGAAACATGCTTGTAATCCAAAGAACTTGTATACCAAAGCATTATTTTTACAGGGTATAAAAGAGAGGAGAGGCACCTGCTACACTAATGCCCTGTACACACGATTGGACCTTTGTCTGACCAAAATCACATCGGATTTCAGACGGAATTCCATTGAAGTAAAATAGAACATGCTCTCTATCTAAACTCTGATAGAATTCAATTACTCCGATGGGGCATACACACGGTCAAAATTGTACGGGGCATTAGAGGCTCCTCTCTTCTTTGTTATACTTAGTTGTGACATGACGCTACTCTTATATCAAGATATCACTTGTATATCAAGGCAAAATGTATTAAAGCACTCTCAAACCAAGTTACTCTCAAACCAAGGTTTTACCTTATTGAGATAAAAAACTTTCTGACTTTACAACCACTTTAAGGATTAAAGTGTCATTAAACTCAGACTTTGAAAAACTCTCATTACATGCTATATAAAAAAAGTGTTCATACTCACAAAGCCACTGATTCATTTATTTAAATCAAAGTGGAAAATACCTGGTTGATCCTGCCTTCAGCTATCCCTTCAAGCTTCTCTGTGTCCCCACTGCAGACTGAGATTTTGTAGACCAGCTGGTGTCATCTACAAAGCATGCTCAATTTCAGTTCCTAAGCTCTTAATGTCTTCCTTTTTCACATCTGTGCAGCTCACATGATATAGAGCCACACATCTGGGCATATACACAGTGGTAAATGACACTCCTATCCCTCCCTCCCTCCTCCTTTATGTCTTCCAATTGCTAAACACTATCCGAGTATGCTGATTGATTACATTCACTAAGAAACTCACAAAATGTTAAGTTTTATTATAAATCAGTATAAAATATTTCTAATGTAATTGCAAATACCTGTAAAGTAAAAAAAAAGAGCCTTGGCTGTAGAAACCATCTAAAAAAAAAGCTAGTGACGGTCATCTTTGACTTCACCTACACCATACTTGATATTTATATATTTTTTTTTTTTTTATGGTTGAACTGGATGGACTTGTGTCTTTTTTCAACCTGACTAACTATGTAACTATGTAACTATATAATCTAATTTCATATGTATAATCTATGTATAATCTAATGGCCCAAACACACGACCAGATTTTCCATCGGAAAAACCTTGGATGGTTTTTCCAAAGGAATTCCGCTCAAGCTTGGCTTGCATACACACGGTCACACCAAATTCCGACCGTCAAGAAGGTGGTGACGTACCTTCTGTTAGTTCGTTCTGACCAGCCGACCATTTTCTAGCCATGTTGCGGGTACGTACTCGTCATAGAGTTCACTCTGACGAGTACGTACCCGCAACATGGCTAGACCCAAGCTCAGTCCATGAACAAGGTGGGGAGGAGTTCATGGACAAATAATCGGTTGCTCCAGTGTGACCAATTCTGTCACATGCCTTTGCTGCAGGAGATCCAGGAGAATAATCCTGATTGTTTTAGGAATTATCTGACAGACACCGTTTTTCACCGTCTGTTGGCTTTGCTGTCCCCTTATATTACCAAGCAGGACACCTGCATGCGCAAGCCATCACTGCCAAGCAAAGGCTAGTTGCCATGTTGAGCTACTTGGCGACAAGGAGAAGACTGCAGGACCTCAAGTTCACGACAGGAATCTCCCCCAGGCTCTGGGAATCATTATTCCAGAGACCTGTTCTGCCATCATACAAGTCCTGCAGAAGGACTATATTAAGGTAAGTTTTCTCCTTTAACATCACATTCTATGTATTTAATGTATGCTAATGTATTGTTTTTTTTTCACCATTCTCTAATTATCATGATTGTAATATGCTTTGAATGTCCCCTTTGTTCTCATGCATGCTGTAAGCTTGTAATGCTCCTTTCTTGGCCTACATGCATATTTGCCTTCACTAACCTCTCCAGCATGCTATTCTGGTCCCATACACACCCATCCTAGTCACTTAACAATGTATTGAGTCAGCTCCATTGTAGTGCTTTACCCCCCCCCCCCCCCTAAAATGTGTACAAATGTTTTTGTTCTAATTTAATTCAGGCAGAGTGACCAAGGCTTTTTTTGGGGGGTCCCAAACTTATCTAGAACCCCCCCCCAAAATGTTTACAATGGGCCATCACAGGGGCCGAGCAATCTGATAAGTGGACCTTATATGTTTGTCTTTAAATACTCTTTAAAATAAATGTTATACTGATGTGGGCCAAGAATGTTTGTATCTAATCTGCTTGCAATGTTATGGGCAAAAGTACTATTTTTTTCTGGTTAAACTCACAGTGTCCTTCAACGCCACAGAAATGGCAGACTGTGGCATCCCAGTTTGCTGAGCGGTGGGACTTTTCTAACTGCGGTGGTGCAATCAATGGGAAACAAGTACACATCGTCCCGCCACTCCATTCGGGGTCATACTATTACAATTATAAGGGGTTCAATAGTATCATGTTGATGGTGTTGGTGTCAGTGACATATCAGTTTCTATATGTGGACTAGGGATGAGCCGAACACCCTCGCGTTCGGTTCGCACCAGAACTGTCGAACGGACCGAATGTTTGCGCAAACATTTAGAACCTCATTGAAGTCTATGGGACTCGAATGTTTGAATTCAAAAGTGCTCATTTTAAAGAATAATTTGCAAGTCATTGTCGTAAAACATCTTTGAGAACCCCGGTCTTGCCCCAGGGAACATGTATCAATGGAAAAAAGTTTAAAAAAACTGTAGCTTTTTCAGAAGCAGGACTCCTGAAAAGACGATCGTTTTAAAAAAAATTAATACATGTCCCCTGGGCAAGACCCAGGTTCTCAAAGACAATTTCACAGGCAAACTATAGACACCCAGCAGGTACAATATTTAAAGGATTTTTTTTTTTATTATTTATCCAGGAGCAGTGATTTTAATGATGCTTAAATAAAAAATAAAAAATAAATTCCTTTAAATATTGTACCTGCTGGGTGTCTATAGTTTGCCTGTGAAAAGGTCTTTGAGAACTCGGGTCTTGCCCGAGGGAACATGTATCAATGGAAAAAAGCAGGACTCCTGAAAAAATGACAGTTTTTTAAAACGTTTTTTCCATTGATACATGTTCCCTCGGGCAAGACCCGGGTTCTCAAAGACATTTTCACAGGCAAACTATAGACACCCAGCAGGTACAATATTTAAAAGAATTTTTCTTTTTCTTTTCTTTTTTATTTAAGCATCATTAAAATCACTGCTCCAGGAGCAGTGATTTTAATGATGCTTAAATAAAAAAAACTGACCAAGTTCGGGAGAACTGTTCTTCTCCTTCCAGTTCCCGTGCAAACAGACCTTCTAAATCTTTAGTAAAGTCCATTTCAATTGCCCATTCCCCCAGGGAAGGTACTGTCATTGATTTCCAGTGTCGTGGGGTAACTGCTCTAGCTGCAGCGAGGAAGTGTCCAAGCACATCCTCCTTTGCTTTCTTTAACCACTTAAGACCCGGACCAATATGCTGCCAAATGACCAAAGGGGTTTTTGCGATTCGGCACTGCGTCGATTTAACAGACAATTGCGCGGTCGTGCAACGTGGCTCCCAAACAAAATTTGCGTCCTTTTCTTCCCACAAATAGAGCTTTCTTTTGGTGGTATTTGATCGCCTCTGCAATTTTTATTTTTTGCGCTATATACAAAAATAAAACGACATTTTTGAAAAAAAAATCAATATTTTTTACTTTTTGTTATAAGAAAAATCAATAAACTAAATTTTAGTCAAACATTTAGGCCAACATTTATTTAGCCACATGTCTTTAGTAAAAAAAAAATCGCAATAAAAAAAAAATAGCTACCTAGCGGGAACAGCGACACTAATACAGCGATCAGAAAAATGATCGCTTAGTGACGCTGGCAATAGGGAGTGAAAGGGTTAACTAGGGCAGTGATCAAGGGGTTAAAACTTTATTAGGGGGGGGGTACAGGGCTACCCTGAACCTAACACTAACTGACTTTTACACTGCCTGTCACACTGACACTAAATACAGTCATCATACATGTATGATTACTGCATTCAGTGACACTGTGACGGGGGGGGGGGCGATTGCGGGGGTTAAATGTGTTTTTTGTGTAGTGTAGGTGCAGTGTAGTGTTGTGCAGACTTACTTGTGTTGTGATCTCTCCTCAGCGGTGGTTGAAAAAACTGCTGAGGGAGAGATCACAGGAGGAGGAAGTGCACTGCAGGGGGAGCGCACGCATTGGCTGGGAGCGATCCGGAGGGGGCGGACAAAAACGAATAGCCGCCCCCTCTTGTCAGATCGCTCCTGCAGCCGCGCGGACCGCCGCATGTACGGGGGGGGGTCCGATCGGACCCCCGATCCCCCCCAAGGCACCAACGTATATATACGTTGATGTGCCTGTCGGTGCCATTTTGCCGACGTAAATGTACATGCGGCGTTCCTTAAGTGGTTAAAGATCCTGGAATCATGGTTAAGAGAGCCACTCTGGGTGATGCGTGGATAGTTATATCCACTAGTTGTCCATATAAGTCAAATATATGTTTCCAAAACCCTCTCACCGGGGGACACTCCCACCAGATATGGAACATATTTCCCTTTGACTCATGACAGCGCCAGCAGATATCAGGTATATCCTGGTTAATTTGATGGATAGTAGAGGGACACCTGTACCATCTGCTCATCAGTTTATATGCCTTCTCTTGCGTTCTTGTAGCTATCGACATTTTATGGGTCAGAATAAAGCTTTTTTGCCAATCCGATAAAGTTACAGGTCTTTTTCCCATTTCTGTGTATATGGGGGGAGATCAGGATGGATTGATAGTAAAAGAATAGAGTATAATACAGAGATCGAGTGTGATATTGGTTCTTCTTGCAGGAGCAGGGATTCAAATGCAGTTGGTTTAGCACAGATATCTTGTTTTTATGGGATCGATTGTATATAACATAAAGCTTGATGTTTCTGTAGCCACTGCGCAGGGTTATGATTGATCATTGTAGGTGAGGAGCCTACCATTGAAAAGGAATCTGACTGGAGGACTGGAGAAATTCTTCTATGCTCCTGTTTGTACCAGGGGCCGAACGTAGTTGAGTGTAAGGCTGGTAAAAATTCTGGCTTTCCAAAAAAGGGAGTCATGGGGCTCAATTGTTTTGATATCTTATAAATGGGTAACATACGATGCCATATATGTAATGTTTGCCCAGTGAGATCTGCTGGAATTGAGAGGCCCTTTGGTAAAATAGGCGAGGTCCAAGGGAGGGCACAAAGATCTATAGATCTATGATGTAAGGGGGAACTCTGATGTGGAGGGGGGCTCTGGTGACCAGAGACCACCTTATATCAGAATCCACTGCTTTCTCTTTACATCAGAGTTCCCACTTACATCACGGTCCTCAGACTGCGTTCCCCCTAGCACTGTAAGGCCTCGTACACACGAGCAGACAGATTTGTTCAAATCTGTCTGTCCGACAGATTTGAACAAATCTGTCTGCTGGGATTTTGGTTTGCTCACGTGTACACACGAGCAAACCAAAATCCCCGCCAGCAGACAGCACGCTGACGTGTCGGTGACGTTGACGCCGCCACGTCACCGCACCAGGAAGTAAAACACTTCCGCGCATGCGTCGAAACCATTAGGCGCGTGTGCGAGAAGACATGTCTGCTGGTTAGCATACTAACCAGCAGACATGTCGGGCGGACGGGTTCCCAGCCGACAGATTTCAAAGCATGCTTTAAAATCTGTCGGGTGGCCAAATCCGTCTGTTAGCCCGTACACACGATCGAATCTGTCTGCTGAAACGGTCTAGCAGACCGTTTCCAGCAGACAGATTTGATCGTGTGTACGAGGCCTTAGGGGGAATCCTGCAGACTCTAATGTAAAGGGGAACCACCTTCCGTAGAGTAAATACACTAAGGTAAGGGGGGGCACTAATATTTTTGTATTCACTCTTCCCTTTCATCAGCAACCACCCGCCCTTAGACTGGCCTGGTGGTGCTATCACTGACCTCCTCTCAGGTGCACCATGCAAGGCTCAGTCAGATGGCTCCAGTCTGGCTGCTCTGGTTTTATCCTATAGTCTCTTCATGTCTGACTTCTCCTGTGACCCCCATCCCAGCGGCGCTCCCACTCTTAACTCCTCTCCAGACTCTTCCTCAGAGACTGTAGACACGATACAGTTCTACAGTTCTGACCCGCCGTTCTCCACCATTTATTACTGGGGTCGCTGGGCAGCCGATGGGGGCCCCCCAGGCAAGTGGGGCCCCCGGGCAACTTCCCAGTGTGCCCAATGGAAAAGACAGCCCTGCCAGGAGATGAATTGGGATCGTTTGGAATAAGTATAAAAGACAAGGGAGTATATCCATCTTAAGGGTATTAATTCTACCAAACCACGAAAGTCTCTTAAATGCATAAGATGTCAAAGTCGTTTGGATTTTATGGAGCATCGGGAGAAAATTTAGAGAGTATAATTGTGATGTCGAGGCTGGGATATTAGTCCCTAAGTATCGAATCGACGCCGAACAGGCCCTAAAAGAAAATGTATTCGATATTCGCTTCAAATTTGTTTGCGATAAAGATATGTTAAGAAGTTCTGATTTATTGTAATTAACTTTAAAATTGCTAACCTCACTAAATCTCTGAAATTCTAGGAGTATAGGGAGAAAGGAAGTATTTGGTTTCGTTACAAATAAGAGCAAATCATCTGCAAAAAGAGCCAATTTTGCATGTAGGGGACCAACCTGAATACCCGTTATGTTTTAGATTTGTAGCAATGCTTTTGCCAGATGTTCCATCGTAATAACATATAACAAGGGTAATAAGGTACAACCCTGACGTGTTCCATTAAAAATGGAAAAAGCAGGAGATAGGGATTCATTCACCCTAATTCTAGCTGATGGTGATAGGTATAAGGAGTGCTAACATATAGGGACCTATGCCTATCTGTTGAAGAGAGGATCGTAAAAACTTCCAACTAATGCAGTCAAACGCCTTTTCGGCATCAACCGTTAGCAGGCATAGAGGAATATCTTGAGTACGGGCATAGTCCGTCAGTTGGAGCGCTTTAAGCACATTATCTATAGCCTCACGATAGCTGACAAAGCCAGCCTGGTCTAGATGTATTAATTGAGGCAATAATGGTTGTAGGCGACTAGCTAAGATCTTAGAATTTTTTTTTACATCGACCCCAATTAGAGATATAGGTCTATAGTTTGCACATAACGAAAGATCTTTTGGAATGAGTGAGATATGTGCTTCCATCGTTTGTATATGAAATGTAGACCTATTTGCTATAGAATTAAAGTCAGAAAAGGAGTATCTCAACTTTAACAACTTTAACCACTTGACCACTGGGCACTTAAACCCACTTAATAACCAGACCAATTTTCAGCTTTCGGTGCTCTCACATTTTGAATGACAATAACTCAGTCATACAACACTGTAACCAAATTAAATTTTTGGCCTTTTTTTCCCATAAATAGAGCTTTCTTTTGGTGGTATTTTATCACCTCTGCGGTTTTCATTTTTTCCGCTATAAATGAAAAAAGAACGAAAATTTTGTAAAAAAAAATATTTTTCTATTATAACATTTTGCAAAAAAGTTATTTTTCTTCATAAACTTGGCCTAAAATGTATACTGCTACATATCTTTGGTAACAAAACAAAAAATGTTAGATATTATTTAGTCTGGGTGAAAGTTATAGGGTCTAAAAGCTATGGTACCAATTACTGAAAATTGATCAATTTGATCACATCTGATGTACTGACGGCCTCTCTCATTTCTTGA